>OX421980.1:68770639-69218139 GCA_949128135.1 Parasteatoda lunata | reverse complement strand
GAATTATTAATGACAATAAATGGATTAATTCACTTGCTTCTTTGGAAACTTTCTCTTTGAGTCCTTTACAGTTTGAACACATTTTTCGGTGATATTATGCACATTGATCATCTATCGATTAAATTTTAATGAATTTTAGATGGTTTAATTTTGTACTTGCAATCGGATATAGAATGGGAATTGTTGATGACAATTATGTTGACATTTCGATTAGTTGTTTGAAGTTGCTATGTAGAAAAGTAATTATTATAATAATATCAATACATCAAACATTTTAATTATTATGCTAATTTTTCTGTATTTTTAGTTGAAAGGCGAAGACGATTTAATATTAATGACAGAATTAAAGAACTAGGCACGCTATTACCAGACCTGAATGATCCGTAAGTATAAAAACATCTTTCAAAAAATATTTTTATTCTCTTTTCACTCATGAAAAACCACAAAAATTTAGGATAAAGTAGAAGATTTAAAAGTACAAAATATTCCTTAATTGACCCTCCACTTATTAAAAAGTTCAAAATATCGATTAATAAATTCGAGTCATGTTTGAGACATGCTTCTCAAGTTCATGGTGCTTAAATTCTTTAAAAAAAAACTTTTCAAATTTTAATTTATAAACAAAATTGAACAAACGACCCAATTCTGAGTTTATGACAATTAATGTTTAATTCCATAGCCTTGTAATTTTGAACCCAACCCAGAAGACAATGGAACTTATGGATCATGCATTGGGACAAACTTGTCTTCGTGAAGGACTTCTTTAATGAAACTAACCCGCATTTGCGTTACATATAGTAGAAAACCACGAAGATCTTCCACATTTAGCCGGAGATAAAGAAATTCTAACCTATGATCCGTCTACCACTGAGGATATTTTACGTCAACATTGTGGTCTGTGCGAGCAAGGAGCAGAGTTCGTATCATGCAGCCACCGCTGGGATTCGAACGTGTGTCACTTCATTGGAAGGCGAACACTATCTTGTGAGCCACCGCGGTTCAAGTTTTTCACAGTGGCTTCATCCGTTGGGAGCTAATATTAATTATGGTTTTTATGGCATTAAATATACTTCACGTTTAATTAAATAGTATTATATTTAGGCCTATGTTCAAGACATAACAATTTTCAGTAAGAAAACTTAGAGATTTTCTGTTATTTACATTTTAAGCTAATAAATAAGGCTTTTCTAAAGGGGGCATAAAGAAACAGGATGGTTCAAAAATTAGAGTGCTTGCTTTTCCAAAGATGACTCAGATTCATATCCAGACGATGGCTGGTCAATTTGTGCATCCCTCCCTTCTCGCACCAAACACAATGTTTACGAAAGAGGAAAACCACGAAAATTCAGTGTTAGACGGATCCTTAGTTTGAGACCATTTGCCACCAAGCTAATCATGGGATGTTTTCTTGGTTTTCTTATTTATGTTATGCAAACGGAATCAATTTTATTCATAAGTAAATTTGTCTAAATGCTTTATTCAAGATTTCTTATGACTTTAATACAAAATTACAACACTACGGTGTTGACGAATGATATAGCTTATGATATGAATTGACCCTACGAGGCTCTTAATTAGATAAAAAAAAGGGAAATTTTATCGAGAAATTTTTTTTAATACTATGGAAGCTACTGTATGCATTAAATTAAATGCAACATTTCTTAACTTTACGTTTTTATAATAATGAATTAAATGCTATTCCTTAAATAGAATTCAAATAATTCTTTGGGATGGCATCTTTTAGTTTATGTAATACTTTTTAAAAGATCTATGAAAACAGTCAAAAATGTTTGAAAGTAATATATTTTTGTGTATTTCGAGGTGTAGTTATAGACTGTTTTGAATCACTTCAAATATATCAGGAAAGCGATGAGTTTTTTTTAAATTCGAGTATGTTTTTCAACCGTGGTCCAAAATGCACTAAATTAGCTTTTAAATTTTTCTCAACAGCCAAAGCGTTGTTCAAAAGTAACTTTTAACCCTAACAATGAGTCATATTAAATGTCGTAAACAGCTTATAATCACTCTGTATATTATATAGAGAAATAATAAACTATAACATCTTGGAGAAAATACCGTTTGAGAAAACTAAATAAAGTTTTATTTAAGGGTATTATTCCCAGAATAAAAAAATTTAAAATCGAATTGAAACTCTATTTATAGCGTGAAAAATGGCAGCGCTAGGCAAAAATAAAAATAATGTTCGATACATTTTGGGTGTGTCCGTAATTCGTTTCTTTTAAATGGACTTTGATGTGGCAGTTCTTACGACAACGTAAAAAAGAAGAAAAGACGGAAATACGAGTGTTGTATCCCGTTTTCTTGTTCTTTTATGTGAGCAATGCTGTGAGGTTAAATGACAAAAACATTCAGGCGGATTTGATATCTGCCTTAGAAATAATCGACAACAGCTAGCCACTTTATTTTTTGTCACGTATTTTTTCTGGCGGCACCACTATGCGTGTCAAAACATAGTTCCATATTCTTATTTAATTTAAATTCTCTATTTATCGTTTCAACCAAAAATCACATCTCCATTTTTGCTTCAGAATAAAGCTCTTATTTTAAAAATTCTAAAACATTTTCTTTAGCTGCATTAGATACATTCGCATGATTTTTTGAAAAATGTGCTACACTTAACTTTCTGTGGCTATTTCGGAAATTCAATTTCACAATTGAACTTAGCAAAATAAAAAAAAAGGTCAATAAACAAGCGGCAAAAATCTTTTGAAAGATGTATATTTTACTTAATATTTTTAATACAATTTGCTTTGTTTTATAGTTACACCAAATATTATTAAGTGTATCATAATATTACTATTTGGAAAAAAATAGCCATTTAGCCATAGGTAGGAAGAGATTTTTGATTTTAATCGCTTCGCCAAAATAAATAAATTGTCAAAAAAAAATAATTCTATATGCATTAATCATAAAAATTATTCAATTATATGAGTTTTATCTTTTGATTAGCGAAAATTCTTTGATTTTTTTTTAAAAATTTTTTCGTCATAGCTTACTTTTTTCTTTAAAAAAAATCTTTCCATAACCAAGGAAATATGGACAAAATTTTCACACCTTAATTTTTAAACTGAATGTATCTCGGTATATAAAAATTCTCCTTGATTGGTGAGGAACACTTGGAATAGTACTAACTTGTCAATATCTTAGAATATTTTTCGAAGATTCTACTTTCAAGTGAAATTATGCTTAGTAGCTTGTAATATATTTTTATAACTTTCTTGAGTATGCAACAGTTATTCATGACAGTTAGGGTAAGTTTTTTCCCGCTTTAGCCAATGCTCTTTAAGCTTACAAGAAAATAACACTTTATGCAAATTTTAAAAATGGTGCAAAACTTAATATAAAGGAAAGCCACAGTTTGAAAAAATGAAATGCTTTGTGAACTTATTTTTTAATTTTTAAAAAGTTGCTCTGACACTGCAATATTGGGCTCACAAAAATATGCTGAACCTTAGAACTATTCTTTGGTTTTGATAGTTTTCATCCTGAAGGTAAAATCTCATTTAATTTTCTTTTTAAAAAATGTTTAATATTTTATTCAAATATTTAAGTTATTTGTACAGATAATTCTTTGCACAGATTCTTCACACAGATACTTCTTTGCACAGATTCTTCACACAGATAATTCTTTACAACAGATTCTTCTCACAGATAATTCTTTACAACAGATTCTTCTCACAGATAATTCTTTACCCAGATAATTCCTTACGACAGCTGAAGAGCCTCAATGATCACAGATAATGATTTTCATCCAGCAGAAAAATCACGACAAATTGGCGTTTTCTTTTTAAGTTTTATAACCTTTTAATTATTTAAATTCTTTTGTCGATTATTAAGTCCAAACAATTTTTTTTCGCCTAGTATGTTTATGTTGTTTAAAATTAAAGCCTTGCTTTAATTTTAAACATATGAATTGAGTTTAAGGCATTAAAATGTCGACTTTTTATTTTCATTTTCTTTTGTGAACGACGATCAATGTCTAAGTTTTATAACTATTAAATATTTTTGTATAATATTTCAGATACTATGATCTAGTCCGGGAACAAAGGCACAACAAAGGAACTATCTTAAGATCATCTGTTACGTATTTACGCTGCTTAAAACGTGATGTAGCTAAAATACCTGAAATGGAAGAGAAACAAAAAATTTTAGAAACACAAAACAGAAATCTGATTAAAAGAGTTCAGGTGAGAATTAACAGTCATATTTTATATCTAAGAGAATTATGTCTTAGTGAAAAATGTTCAAAAGACCCATAAAATATTACCGCTTTGCATGAGCTGCTCAATAACTAATATTTTCTAAAAGTTCCTCTCAATATTTCAGACAAATTTTAAAAAAATTCATGAATCTTCCTCGAATTAAATTCCTCAAAACTGTAAACAAGATATGGATAAAAATAATTAATCTTTTTCCAAATTTAAAAAAGTGTTTTTCTTGTATATGAACTTTTCTTATATTAACTATGTAAACTTTTGTCATATGAAAACTTTCGGGACCTTGTAATTTAATTTCGTCTCATTCAAAATTTGGTCTCTGTTTCGCCCATGTCTGTTTGTTAAATGCATTTGCGAATTTGTTTTGTAATTATACAAAGAAGCATCTTTATCATTAATTCATTTTCTACAAAGTGATAATAAAATGTTATTGATACACAAGGTAATATAAAAAAAAAATTGTTAGAATTTATCTCCAGAACACAGAAAACAAAACAAGGCTTAATCAGTAGTAGTCGTAAACCCTAAATTGGGTCGGCTGTTCAACGACGTTTATAAAATAAAATAAAATTACTTAAAACAATGTTAAATTTTTAGCTTTATATCATACTTTACAATGCCTGTCACCTATGACTAGCATGACATCAACATGTTAAACAATTTTTGACGATGAACATTGAATTTTATTATTACATTAATACATTTTTTATTTTATTTTAGAATCTCGAAGAAGAATTAAAAGGATGTGGAAATCTTCATCTATTTGATTTTCTTAAACAAGAAGTTGATGACGCACACGAGAAGGTCGTAACCCCGCCAACATCGCCAACTTCTGTTAGTGAATTTTATGAGGATTTTAATGATTCTGTTATATCAAATGATCCTCTTCTATGCGAATCGCAAAACCCTTCTCCTGATCCTTCACGGGAATTTTACATGATATAATTCCTATTTATTCAGCATTCATTAAAAAAAACTTCTTAATAAAAACTTCTCACTTCTTATGTGAGGATTATACCATAAGACTATTTTACTATAAAAGACTATTTTATCAATAAATTATCACAGCCTATTTATCACTATAATTTTATTACTACCATAATAGATTATTTTACCTATACATAAGGCTCTATACATAGATAGATGACAATAGAAAAACTGTTCATCTGTTTTATGTTTTTAGTTTTCTAACAGGAAGTTAAATATAAGCCCTTTAATCAATATTCAAAGCAATTAATTGACATGGTGAAAGACTAAAGGTAATTCAAGATTCACAAATTGTTGATGAGAATAAATTGATATTAAAAGATGATTGGTTTTTGTAGTCTTTCCAACACTATTTTACCTACTGGAGAAAATTGTTGCATTTCTGTAAGGTTCTTGCACTTTAATACCTGGTTCTTGTACATAACCCTTCAACTGTGTTATGTGGGTAGTATTGCATTGAAGAGCCATTAAATTGCATAATAAGAGTAATAATACATTGAAGAGTCATTAAGTTGTATAAAAGAGTAATATTCCCTTGAAGAGCCCTTCAATTGTATAATAAAAGTAATATTTAATTCAAGAGCATGTCAATTGCATAAGAATGCTTGTGTCAAAGAAACAAAAATTTTAAAATTTGTTTTACCCTTTACGAGAAACAAAATACGAAAGTACTTTGCTTTGTTAGCTATTTTTAACAACATAAACTTACAATTTCTTAGAATTTTGTGACTCTTATAATTACTTTTATTGTTGATATTTACTAATAACTTGTTATATAACTGAAAATCGATAACAAAAATTAATTTTCAACAAATTTCTTTAGACATTAGTTATTCTTTCACAATGCAGTCATTTTGACTGCTTTTGGGCAATATAGGTATTTCAGTCTTTCTAGTGTTAAAAAAGCTGATAAAACAAAGTATATTTTTGAAAAAAATTCTTTTGCCATATGTAACTTAGCATTCAAAGATGTCAAATATTTAAAAATCTCAATTTTGAACTTTTTGTTGCTTACGTTGATTTTCAATTACACGGCAGTATAACATTTTTGCATTGGTGAATGAGAAAAAATTTACATTCCTAATATATATATATATACAGGGTGATTCTTAAAAGATGTGCAAAATTTCAGGAAGTGATCGTACACACCCAAGCAAACAATTTTTATCAAAGAATGCATAGTCGAAAACAAAACACAAAGGTGCTGGCGCATTTAGAAAGTTTTTTGATGCAAACGTGAAAGCTTCATTCCTGTTGCGAATTACTGCGCTGCGTTACTTGTCGCCGAGCTTTCGGTCGCTGCAGGGAAAGTTCGTGATATGCCTGGTGTGTTTCAGAATGTTTGCTTATCTTTTCTTCGCCGTTGCATAGCCGCTGCCGGCCACTGTTTTGAACACTTATTGTGATCACATGCCATTAAATTTGCTTTTATAACTTAACTTCATCGTTCTTTGTGTGTTTTTGCCTCATATAAGAACATGAACTATGACACCCTCTAGCGGTTTTGCGTTTTGTTTTCGACCATGTATTCTTTGATAAAAATTGTTTGCTTGGGTGTGTACTATCACTTCCTAAAATTTTGCCCATTTTTTTAGAATCACCCTGTGTGTGTGTGTGTGTGTGTGTGCGTGCGTGCGTGTGTGTGTGTGTATATATATATGTATAGTATATATATATAGTATATATATATATAGTATATATATATATATAGTATATATATATATAGTATATATATATATATAGTATATATATATATAGTATATATATATATATAGTATATATATATATAGTATATATATATATATATATATAGTATATATATATAAATATTGTAAATAAGATTTGATGAAAATATTTTAACTCTAATTAAAATATTATGGAACTCTAGAGCTTCTTCATGTGTTAGTCTTCACACTGTATTAAATTTAATGAATAGATTTGGGATCGGACTTGACCATTTAACGGCACACCACAGACTCAAACATTTACTCTATAATGCCCACTTCATAATTTTCCAATAATATATTTTGTATGAAATTATTAAATTTCAAGAAATCGAATAGAAAATTGCTGATTACAAATGAATAAATTACAAATAATCAATATCTCAAATAAATAAATTATAAAAATATCTATATAAATATGGTAATATGTTACATTTTTTATTTAATATTTTTTCTCTTAACAATTTATTTTATAACCGTCGTTGAACAGCGGACCCAATTTTTTGAGTCTACGAGTTCAAATATTTCAACTCCGTAGCGCCTTGTAATTTTGAGTACCGTAGTGGACTGACTGATCGTAAGGGCACCAGTAGAACACCGAAGTCGAGCATCACTGGCTGCGGTTAGTAAGCTGGTGGGTGACCACTTTGATATACCTGCGATCGGACCGAGGGTGTGCGGTATCGGTTCACGTTAAACTATTCTACCATAAAGTGTTCGACTTCGCGCTCAGGTCGTCGGGTTACCTAAACAGGGCAGCCGTCCACTCCGCAGAAGATCAAAATTGCGATATCATGTCTTCGGATAATCATCGGAAATGTTTCCCTGACCGTCGCCAATAGCCCATTGTTTATCTCTAGTGCGAAGTAAATAAAGTACCTACCTACCTGTAATTTCGAACCCAATCTAGAAGACAAGGCAACTCCTGGATCGTAAAAAAACTTGTTGGACTTAAAGAAACAAAAAGCTTTGAAAAAAATATTGTTTACTAGACGCTTTTATACTTGCTGCACTGTTAAAACTTAAAATAAAAAAATTTAATTTATGTCGAGAAAATAATTCCTTTGTTCTTAAAATGTATTTTTAAAGAGAAATCGGTAAAGCAAAATAAAAGAATTTTAAAAAAAATTACGCTACTCTACTAAACGCTACGTTTCCTCATTATTTTCGGGACATAAACCCGCGACTTTTCCTGCCATGGTTAAAAGGATTGGTATTTTGCCCAAAAATCCAAAACTTATTCTGACTGAAGTTGATCATATTATTTAAGCATTTGTTTTCTATTCTCTCGCATCAAGCACAAAAGTGTTCATTGAATTCGGGTCACGAACATGTAACATGTTGTGTCCAGGTGCGTGACTTTAGTCTGTAGACAATTCCAGCTAAGATTCGTCTAATGGATTTAGATATAACTTGAGGAAAAAATTTCTGTGTCAGAATTATGTGTCTTATGTCTTATTGCAAATGAAGAATAATTTAACAGATTTTTTTTTTTTTTTTTACTGAAAAAAAATTTTAGAAGTAGCTGGTAATATTATAATTTAATCTTTGAATAAAAATGCGCAATTATATACTTATTCTTAAATTAAGCACTTATCCATTTATTGATACACATGCATATGCAATGTAGGCTTGTGTGCTTAATACAAAGAACTGCTTATATGCCCTAGTCAAGTGGAAGAATGATAGCACAATTAAGCGAAAGACAACACCAAGACACATGCAGGGTAACGGCGGTATTCAAACTCGTTCTCTCTACGCGACAGATCATTTGGTGGTATTTTGAGTTCACTCGGTCGGGAAAGCTCTGATTAAGCACTTTCGGGCTCTAAAGATTTGTCCGTACTACCGCATGCAAACCTACCATCTTTTGGGTTCGGATCCGGGACGACTGTCTCTCGACCACTGCATTTAGGTAACAGAAATTAAACTGCTTCATTACTTCAGTAATGAAGTACCGAACTTTATGGAGGTATTTTAAATTTTTCACCTCATTATAGATATACTCGTATAACAAGAAATTTGAGTTGAGCCTAAAATAGCTATTAAGTCCCCTCCCCCCACCTCCGATCGTCAGATGAAATATCGTTCTGTTCAGACAATTATTACAGTCAAAGTGTTGAGTCTCCTTTATCAGTACTTGCCCAGCGCCTCAGTTTCTTATAATCGGATCCTCCAAGACAGGCGCTTAATTGAAGTAGAGAAAACTTTCTAGTTTAATTACTGTATACATGCGCTAATGAGTATATATAATCGAGTTTTGATCACAATTTTCAGACTGAACCACTCAACTTTTAACCAAACATGCGAGATCCAACTTAATTAACCACACGACATCGTAGGACCTTTTCGTATGATTCTAGTTTAGCAACAGATTCCCCCCTCAAAAATACCCCAGCTTACGTCATTAAAATGTATTTAACTTATCAATCGTGCATTATTTGATTTCATGAGGGTTCATTGATAAAGAACACGCCTTGTTACAATTAGAAGCTAAAACCAAAATTTAACTGATTGACATTTGTAAAGTTATTTCTATCCTATTTCTCCTATTTTTCTATCCAGAATAACAACTCCCGAAAAATTTCGACGATTTTTCATATGGTCTGCTGAATCAGCTTTTTCAATTTCTTAAGACTGTGAATCAAAGAGTTTGATAAACAAATTAAATAAAGTCTAGAAAAAAAAATAATAAAAAAGAAAGACGGGCGAAAAAGAAATAAGTTTTTCTTAAACCGTGAGTACCGCAAGACACTGTTCCCAGTAAAACACCGAAGTCGAGCATCACTGACTGCGGTCAGTTAGCGGGTGGGTAACCACTTTGATCAGCCAGCGTAGGGACCGAGGGTGCGTGGTAACGGTCCTCGTTAAACTGTTCTACCGCAAAGTGCTTGACTTCGTGCGCATTTCGTTGGGAAGTAGGGGAGCCATCCTCTCTGCAGAGGATCCAAATTCCGATGGCATGTCCTCGGATCAATCCTCAGAGATGTTTCTCAGATCGCCACTAGCCCATTGCGCAACTCTAGTGTGACGTAAATAAAATACCTACCTACCTTCTTCTACCATGAAATTTTTGGGAATGAATTGAGTCAATTCCAGGTTTTAGTTAAGAATTTATCTATCTATAAACGAATTTCTTTACATTAAATTTTTGTTGCAGTTGGTTTTGGCTTTTATTAGTTTGTTTAAAAATGTGTTTATTTAAATAATGATCTCTAATTAGTATAATTTAACATACAATATAAAGCATACTTTGAATACGCCCAAACACAAAATTTCGTTGAGTGAACATTCTTTTTTTTTCTCCCCCCCTCCGATGGTTACGGATATTTGACCCTGAAATATGGGAGGCAATAGCAGAAAAAATGATCCCAACATAATTAAGAGAGCGATCTATGCATATCTCTCAATATAGTCTATGCGTATCTAAAAATATTGATTAACCCTAAAATATGAGAGGCAATCGTAGAAAAAAAAAAAAAAATTAAGAGAGCGGTCTATGCATATCTCGCAATATCGTCCTTGCGTATCTAAAAAATATTCATTAGTATTATAAAACTAGTCCAAACGTAATTCAACTAAAATTACTATTTTAGTGGTTATTTATTATTTGTTGTTTAAAATGTTTTTTTTATTATTCGTAGAACATTTTATTTTTAATAAATGTTATTAAAGGTTAACGCATTAGAATCCGATTGTTAAATTACATGATAATTAAAACTATCGGCATCATTTTGACGTTTCTTAATTGATATAGTCTATAATTTGATGCAGAGACACAAAACTATTCTCTTTTATCTCTAGAGTTTGGTAGATTCTTTCTTTAAAGTATACTATAATAAAACAAATTGAAGGAACACTTTATTTTTTTCAACTAATAATAATGCCATTACTGAACACATAGATAACACGAGATAAAATTATTACACACACTGATTAAAAATATCTATAGTGAAATAAGTATTTTTATATATAAAACGAAATTTATATAATGAAAATTTGTGTAATTGAGAGGTTTACAAATACGTGCATGAACTATATTTATAAACAGCATGTATAAAATTAAGTAAAACAAATTTCGTTTGACGAACTGCAGTTATATTTCCAATCTCTGTAGTCTTCTGTAATTATTACCCATAATATATATTTTTAGAGTTGACAAAAATGAAACGAAAATTATATAGATATCTGATACCTTGTCGAAAATTAATATATTCAATTGGGGAAAAATAAAAAACTTATCGAAACCCGACAAATTACTTAGAACCATCCAAACCTATTTAATAGCAGGAAATTGAGAGTAAGTGAAAAGTGAAGTTTCATCTGAAACTTGGATTTGATGATCTAATTCTTTCTTTCTTAGTAATAATTCTTCTTACTTTTTTTTAACAATTTATGACTTTTTTAACCTTAAATAATATAAATTGCGATCTTTAACGTGTTTGCAATTTCAACTTCCTTTTTTGTCTAAAATTCTAAATATATATATAAAGGATGGTAATTACAAAACACCCTGTATGGACCAGTTTCAAAGAAGATTTATTTTATTTTTAAGCAAAGTGTACTAAGTACTCCTTATTTATTCTCACGAAATCACTTATATTTCTTACACAAACTGAAAAAAATGAAGTTTTATTTACTAAGTTATGGCCTTTCAAAGCTAAATCTAGATACCATAATCATAGAAAATGTATACATAACTCAAAAAATATTGTGTTACCTTGTTTTAGCGCGATAACCATGATATAATTTATTAAAACTGCTATATTTAATATTTAATTTGAACAGAAGAAAAACTCGTTAAATGTAATTTAATACTTTTTTTCTCTCAAATTACATATTTTAAAGCTTCTTCGTATTTAATTGTTTATAAGTTTCCTAGTCTAACAGTAGTATTTGTAATAAAGATCAAAAAATTTATAATAAATTTATATTAGAATTGGAATTATTTAAAAATGATGACAATCTTATTTTAAATGTTAAACCTTTTTATTTTAATTTTTAATTTTCCAATATTAACCTTTTACTTATGGAACAAGAAGTGAACCAGTATGACAGGTTTCAGCATGCTAAACGATGTAAGCAGAAGGTTAAGATATTTCTTTACAAACTCATTATATTACATTTATTTATAATTTCTCCGGCCCTGTTCATATTTTCATTATTGAAAAATGAATTTCTAAATGAAACGAATAAAAAACTTAGTAATATTTCTCTTTTTTGTTCAATTTTATCCTTAATATTTCATTCGTAAAATACACATTGGTTCGCTCTATACTAGTAGTTAGATTAAATTGAAAAATTACTTTTTCTTATATATTTGGTGGTTTTTGTTATTGAGTGTAAAGTCCAATCAAAAGTTTTCAAATTTTAATCATTATTTTGGAGATTAGTCTATACAGGTTTGTGCTCTAGAAATTTATAAATTTACGACAAATAAGAATGATTGCGCATTTTTATCCAGAAACAATAACAAATATATTATAAAGGTTATCACAACATATGGATTGACTAGATAGTTACAAAGGTGAATCAAAAAGTAAGGTCTGAAATATTTTAACACAGTGTATGCAAGTGACTGTCTTTGATGTACATTTTTAGAATCTCTGTCAAAAATGAAGTCTGGAAAAAGAACACTGATTAAAGGTCACAAGTTAATATTTAAACAAGTTTAAAACTATGTCAATACAATAGCAAGAGTGAGGTATTAAAAACATCAAAACCAGTTTGATTGCCAGACGAAACTTTGATTTTTAAACTCTTTTTAGTTTTCTTCCGCAAATCAAATAGGTTTTGTTGTTTATAGTTCCGCGTTCCTCAGAAATGGTTCGTTACATTTCTGCAGGTTTTCTTTCCCACTAAAATATTAACTTGCGACTCGTAACGTGCATACTTATATTTTACTTTATTATTGAAAAGGATTCTAAAAATATTTTTTTAAGGTGGTCTATACGGAACACCCTCATTGATTCAAAAAGGTTAAAAATGTAAAGGACTAGTGCAAACGTGCTGTTCAGATAAGAAGATGGTTGAATCATAAACACCAGCAGAGTTAAAAGTAGAAGATTCTCGATCATCTTTTGTAAAGGCTGAATTTAGCTGTTTCAGATAACAATGTATTTAGCCCCTTGAAGTATTGGGTTGGTAAAAAAGTAATTTCGGTTTTTCACTAAAATTAACTTTTATCAGTTATATATCTTCCATTCGGTTCTCTGACCTTTGCTATCTTTCTTCCTGCGCTCATAGAACTTTTGATCTGCATCAGAAAAAAAAAAACTCAATCAAGTGCAAATTGTGGTCATCATTATTACTGAAATTTTTACCATTTTAAAATTTTTGTGAACATTGAAATAAGTGATAATCCGATGGTTCAAGTTAGGAGCTATATAGCTATATGGGGATCGCAAATCACATAGAAATCGTGTTCCACCATGCAGTAGGAGGCCTCACATATCTTTAACAATACGCACAAAAGTATTGAAGATTGTTTGGGAAGTATGTTGCATCCCTCATATAGGTTCAACCTTTAACCATTGGATTATCACTTATTTCGATGTTCACAAAACTTTTTAAATAGTAAAAATTTCAGTAACAAGAATGACTTCAAATCTCACTTGGTTGAGTTATTTGATGATGAAGACTAGAAATTCTATGAGCACAGGATCGTGAATGAACCAAAAAAATGGTGAAAGGTCTCGAAACAGAATGAGGATATTTAACTTATAAAAACTTTTTTTTTATAGAAAAAATTAAGCTTCCTTTCACATAAAAAATGAAATTGCTTTTTTTTAACTCAGTGTTTCCTCCATTCCGTTACAACGGAAACTAATTACTTTAAACCTAAAGCAATTATTATTATTTTTTTTATTTTTTTTTTTTAAATAATATGGAAGATTTGATGCCACCACTATTCTTTTCAAGAATATTATAAAGATGCTATTGGTCAAACGTAAAAACGTTTTGTTTATTTGTCCCTGGATATTCATCTAACAATCAAAAACATACTTTTTCAAAATTAGAAATTTGATTAACCATACTTTTTGATGCACCTTCTCATTTGGAATACGAATCTTATACACAATGACGACACTTCTACAAATAAAAATTGAAATATACAAAAGTGATATAAATGAACTTTCAAGCAAAATATATTACTATTAGAACAAAATTTTTGATTGATTTGAACTGCTGACAAAGAGCTTTTTAAGAAATTTAAATATATTTTTATTTATTTCTATTTTTTTCAAATCTTTTATTGTTTGTTAAATATTTGTGAATAAACAATTGAAATAAATAAGAATTTATGGTACAATTTATATTTCCAACTACCAAAAGAATTTTTTTCTCATATATTTTAAACCACTTTTAAGTTAAAATTTTATGTTTTTACTGAAATAGTGTCTCACAATAAAAAGTATTAAATAAGGGAACAAACACCATAATGATGCTTACTTATAGTTTTGTCTGGTTTTTATCGTAAAAGTAATTTTTTTTTTTTGTTGAAATGAAATTTTTATGGATAAATAACAGGCTAATTGTGAGACAATACGCCACAAAATGTTGCAAAAAAATTCTTTTAACCTCAGGTAGGTAACAGTATAACAGGCCACAGCTAAATTACTTCAATCCTTCGTTATAAGATGGCGCCACAACATTCTCTACAAAATAATATATCACAACAATATGGTCTTATCGAATAATTTTGTTTCAAGCTAATTATTTATTAATTTTTCTACAAAAAAGTTGGATTTTGGAAACCCAGTTTATATATATATATATATACAGTGGAACTCCGATTTTACTTTTTCCGTCCACACCATCCCCTTTCTGATTTTAATTCAAGGGGGAAATCCCCTCTCTTAAGAACAGTAAGACAGAATAGAGAGAATGTTAGAAAAGCTACAAACAGCCAATAAACAAGTCTGTTAAAAAAAAAAAAAATGTTTGTACGAGCTTTGTAAAGAAAATTATTTTGATCTGTCAAAAAGCCTATATAGCTGAATTTTCTTAAAAAGTGTAACGTGAAATCTGGGATAATTAAACATTATCGGTATAGCCAATTGCCCAGCAGAATAACGTACGAAACAGATAACGTAAAACCGGGGTTCCACTGTTCATATATATATATATATATATATATATATATATATATATATATATATATATATATATATATATATATATATATATATATATTTGTTGGACACAATTCACAAGCTAGAAAAGAATACTATAATATAAAACATCAATAAATCCACATTCATATGGCCACAAAAAGTTATACCGATCTGATAAATTATGTTGCAACATTAATATATACAGCTATAACATATATACAGCTATAAACAATACACGAAAGACATACGGTATCACAGATACCAGTAGATTTAAGTTATTTTTCTTCCTTTTTTTAAACACGAGTTCATTTTTGTTCACTCCTTTTCTTACTCGCAAGCTAATTTACTGTCCAAACTGGATAACGCAATTGCAAATGCTTGAATAGCGCACATTGGATAACCATAATCCATGGTAAACACATCTTCAGACACTCTTCCAAATTGCATCACAATATAATCAGCTAAAATTAGATATATAAAAAAAATCAAATAAGAAAAATGTTTACTATCATTATTTGTTAGTACATAAGAAAAAGAGCAGGTCTTAAAATTTTAAGGCAATTGATGAACAAGGGTGTAGAACGGTTTAGGTTCATCTTTCACAAAAATTACGATAAAATCACAATCCGTTGTATTTTTGGGATTACTAAGTTATGAAAAATCAATAACGTAGGAAATCGATTCCCCTCGAGAGTTATTATACATTGAATATGGGCCGGACTAAAGAAAAACTGTTCCTGTACGCTCGCAAAATACGTTTTATTCTCCTAATCTGCTTTATTGAACTTATCGTTCTTCCCCCTTGGTCTTAAGTTGTCGCTCATGTTGGATAACTTTGTTGGGTTATATATATATATATATATATATATATATATATATATATATATATATATATATATATATATATATATATATATATATATATATATATATATATATATATATATATATATATATATATATATACTATATATATATATATATATTTTTTTTTTTTTTTTAATTGTTTTTTTTTATTTATTTCCAATGGCAAATGAAAATGACAAACTCTTACAAGAACAGTGAACAAAAAAGGTGAACAACAAGTAAGAGAAAAAAGTCACTATCTCATCAACAGATGCCGGGCACTACAGTAGCGCCTCACCTCAGAGTCCCCACGCAGAGCCGAGCATCTCAATAGATGATTTCTGTCCATAAGTTCCTTACTCGAGCATAATGGGCAATATGGGTCAGCAAAAATGCCGATGCGGCAGAGGTGGTTCGCCAGGCAATCATGGCCCACCGCAAGTCGGAATTCAGGAACCACTTTATTGCGGGGCTTATCGGCAATACCCTGTTCTAAGCTGTTCCTCCAACTTCTTGAAGAAATACGAGAAGTGATCAACGCTTTCCAGTTTTGTCTCATAAAATGTTTGATATAGAGTTTTGCCGAATGAAAGGATTTAAGAGTGCTTGGCTGTTGAATTATTTGAGTGCCTTTCTTAGCCAGCATATCGGCCTGTTCATTGCCGTAGATATCGCAATGTCCTGGGATCCATTGAAGTGTTATTCATCGCCCTTCTACCCTAAAATTCTCCAGGAGAACCTGGCAATCCTGGATAGTCCTAGAAATAGGTATTTCACGAGATCTAATAGCTTGAATGGCAGCTTTGGAGTCAGACAGTATAACTACCCTGTTGTAAGATCTGGGGGCAATTTGTTCCAGTGCCACATAAATAGCCATAACCTCGCCATCAAAGACAGTTTTCTGTTTACCAACTGGTACATTGAAAGAAAAGATGGAAGAAAATATCCCAGCTCCTACATTCGGGGATAGTTCGGTCAAGTATATATATATATATATATATATATATATATATATATATATATATATATATATATATATATATATATATATATATATATATAAATCATATAAAAATTTTTAAAAGTGCCTGAAATTTTATAAGCTGTTGATTGTATGGAACAACTTTATAGCTAATATTAGATTAACTTCACGAGATACAACAACCATTAAATTGGGGAACATTTAGAACAATATAAGAATCTTTTAATGTTTTTCATTATTTATTTATTTATTATTATTTTATTTATTTTCATTTTATTTATTTTCATTTTATTTATTTTTTATGTTAGTATGTTTTAACAAAATGATTATCAATGTAAAAATATAGCTGGTGTATTGGTTGGAATTTTGAATTACAATGAAAAACTATAAGAAAGGTAAGAAATTAGGTTGAAATTATTTTTTGGTCAGTTTTAAGCCTTATAAATATATTATTATTTGAGTCTAATGGATTTTGTTTATGGGCCAAAACATAAAGTTCTCTATAATATTCCATAAAACTTAAAAAATGCATAAATTAAATACATCTAAATTTCTTTATGTTTAATCAAGTTTTTAAAAAAATATTTTAGTGTATTTATGAGGGGTTTTTTTTTTCTAAGCTACATATTTCTAATTAAAAATCACATTTTCTGACATTGTCAAAGGTCTCAGAAGGTTAAGTTGGTCTTTCAAAACATAAAGAAAATTTTTATAGAAGAGAATTTAAGTATTTTGACTTTTACGAGAACCTATGACAAATCATCATCATTGTCGTGGTTAGGTGCCGACTATGATGCTTTGGTGATTATTGATGCTCTTTTGATAAATATGTTGAGCTAGTTACATCATCTGCGGATGAATAAATAGCAATAAAAGGTTGATTTTGATGCCAAAAGTAGAAGAGTAAGAACATAAGAGGACCTCATTTCTTGACCCCATACCCATTTCATTTTATTCTATACATACCATATGTTGGTTATGTCATCGTTTGTTTAGTTCAATAATAAACAGTTATTAGTTAGATGCTTTCAGTGATTAATTACACATTATTATCACTCCTCAAAATAGCGTGTCCATTACGAGCATACAACATTTATCTTTGGCATGACAGCCAAGGGTGGGCCCTGGTTTTTCCTGAACATTTCTGCACTTCATTCTCTATATTGATAGGTTTTGCCAGCTTGTTGCTTCAATAGTTTCAAAATCCATGTTGATGGAAAGTTTCGGTCGTCCTCTAACTCTGCTACCAAATGTTTTGTGCTTTATTAGTTGATTGCTTAGTCCTAACAATTAATGAAGTTTGTGCAAAATACACTTCTTATAAACCAATAAATGGTTAAAAACTATTCAACAGAACCAACTTCATTAAAATTTTGAATATTGGCTAAATTTACAGGGGATATCTTTCTATCTTTCTATTATCTTTCTATTTTTACAGGGGATATCTTTCTATTATTCTATCACACGTGCATTAAACCACATTAAATTTAAAAAGGAACTATGCCTTAATTTCAGATTCAAATAAAAATGGGTCATATTCAGACAAAGCAGGAACTTCTTTTGCCTGATATTTATAAAAGAAAAGTCTTAGAACTAATATAAATAGAGTACAAGTCTAAAAAAATACTTACATACTGCATTAAAAATTATAAATTTAATAAAATATCTTAAACTGATTGTTCAAAACTTGTCCGTGGGTTATGCCATGCCTTTGGACTGTCATTCCTCACTGTTAGACAGTTTTCTAATCTTATAATTAAAAGGAAAAGAGAGAGGGGGGGGGAGAGAAAGTATTTAACAATCTCCATAAGTAATGTTTGTGATTGAGAATGTTTCGAAAATACCCCACCCAAATCAAAAGTTAATTATTAATATAAACTTTAATTTTTTTCAAATAGTAACTAATTTGCGCATACATCTGAATCACCGTAACAGAGTTCTCTTAAAAATCAGTATAAACCGAATTTGAGAAATTTTGCCTGAAAAAAGAAATTTAGTGAGGAAAGCCCTATTATTTTTATTTATGTATTTTTTATTATTATTATTATTATTATTATTTTTTTTTTTGAAAAATGATCCAAACATTCATATTTTTGGACTGTAGCTAAATAAATCGATGGTGAGCGTTTTATTCTGGACACAGCTCAAAATGCGTTGTTTAAGAAAAAGTACAAAGCAGAAATTTAGTTTTTCAACGTTCAACCCAAATTTTACAACGATATTTCTTATTTAATTTTACACGCCAACTTTTTAAACACTAAACATAATTATCTGGACTTCGGTGTCTAGGTATATTACAGGTATAACTTTTCAGGCGATCTCTTCGTATTCAGAACGATTTTTATAAATCTAAATTCGTGGAGTGTAAATTTAATACCACCATTATAAATTTATAGAATCCGTGACAACCTTGTATTAACAAGTGTTGACATTTAAAGTCTTTTTCAAAGAAAAAAAAAAGGACTAATTTTAGAAAATTTACTAAGTGTGTGATTTAGGAAAATGGACAAAATCTATATTGATCCATTAGTTTATTCTTAAGAAAAAAATATTTCATAGGAGAAGTTTGAAATACGGAATCAAAACAATCAATTTTCTTAAGTAGTCATATACATTTTTGAAGCACGAATTCCAGCTGTGTGCGCCCAATCTCGCATTTTGAGCTATGTCCTTTTTCTTAAATAAGCATTTTGAGCTATACGCATTTTGAGCCATGTCCATTTTATTAAATACGCATTTTGAGCTATGTCCATTTTCTTAAATACGCATTTCCAACTGAGTGCCCCTTTTCTTAAACACCATTTTGATGTGTTTACTTTCTTTAATCCGGATTTTGAGTTGTGTCTATTTTCTTAAATACGTTTTTTTGAGTTGCGCCCAGAATAAAAAATTCACCGACGAAATATTGATTATAAAATGCTTGTGCAATCATTTTTTTCTTCTGTAGTTAAAACACTTACTGATAGCGCATGATTTTTAACACTTCCACCAGTTCTAATAAAGTCGAAAATAAAAAATTTGAATTTAAAAGTACTGTAACCACATATATTAATCATAGGGAAGAACAAAACGGAGTCATACTTACCATCATTAATGTGAACTATTTGAAAGTTCTTGACTGAAGCTTGAGTTACCCTTCCGTGAAAGTTCAAAACATAAGATTGCGTTTCTGGAAAATAATTTTATTTTTGTAAGCAATAGTTCACTTTCAAAACAATCACAATAATTTTAAAAATATATACTTCGAACTGAAAATATTAGTTTGTCAAGAAATGTTCGGAATTTTTAATTGCACGGATTTTACAAACCCGTATATCACATGCACTCGGTGGTTCTTGACGAAGTCGAGGATCGAACCCTGGTTCCTACGAACCGATGTCAAAATTTTCTAACCACTAAGCTACCACGGCCCTTTCTAAAATATGCAAAGGAAGTATACTAATTAGATCTCGAAATCCATTTTACAACGCGTCTTTGCTCACACCGCACTTTATGCTGTTTATAATTTTTGTGAAATCAATTGAAAAATTACTTCATAAATTCTTCACTGGAATCTTTTGCTTCATTTGAAAGAGTCAAATCCTAGCACTTAATGTGAAATAAAAGCCTCTTCAAAATCTAAAATTATGAGGGATTATTAAGACGAAAATTCGGTGTGGTAGGAAGTTGTGACATATAATTGACCAATTGAAGATTGTGTGGAAAACAGGATAATGAAACTTGACAGTTGAAGATGAAAACCAGATCATAATTAATGTAAAACTTTTATTTAGTATTTGTGGAGCTCGAGATAAAAAATTATATTTAATCAATAAGATTTCCAGCTAAATAAATTTTGCATAGTGATATTAATAAGGACAGGCTATATCCAATTCATAAAAGAGGAAGAAAATCCCCACAGGAATCAATACAAAACACTCTCCCACATTGAGAATTTATGTTAGCATCAATATGATATTTTAATGGTTGGGACTGAAAGGCCTGCAAAGGCACCCCCAGTAGCCACAAATTTTGAAATTGAAAAAAAATATAATTTTAAGTAATTAAAGATAATTTTAAATGGTAGGAAATAAATATGTAATGCCAATTACGGCATCGCAAGGTTTAAAACAATTTTGCATATTCCTTAAAACTGCTCTTATAAAAATATTGCTAAATGCTAATTAATCAATAAATTAAATAATTACACAAATCTAAAACTTTTCTTTTGGACATTTGAAGAAGTACATTATATCAAAGATTTGATATTTGCTATCTCTGTTAAAATTTTGTATAAAAGAATAGTTAAACATGATTTATATTAAAAAATGCCAGATGATATTTCTATACATTTCTATAAAAGCGGATTGTGGGTATTAATTGGTAAGCATTTGAATGCCCCTTGTAAATTATAATTTTCTTCATTGCCCTTGGTCTTCAGGTCATTCCCACGGTTGTTTTCCAGACTGTCAACAATAGCCCATTATGCAGCTTTAGTGCGGCGTAAATTAACTACCTACCTACATAATTTAATTGACTTAGGAACACGAAATAATGAACTTTTTTGTTACAGCTCAACTTTAATTAAGCACTTATATACTATTTGTTTGTAAGCGCTGAAGTTTTCATTAAATCTTGGGCAACAAACGTGCAATCTTTTGTGTCTCAGTACAGAACTAATCCGTAACTGTAAACTAACCCGACTAAATTCATAGTAATTATGCTTGTCGGTGTTCAGAACACTTAAGAAAATTCTCCTGCAATTAACCCTACTCGTATGTTTAGTGGCTCTGGAGGTAATTCTGAATACCAATGAAGTTTTCAAAGTCAACAGAGAAATTTTAGAATTTCAATCATTAATTGAATAAATATCTATATTGTATAAGTCAGTAATTAAGTAGAATTTTTTTACTTGCCATACTATTTAGTTTTATATCAATTCAGCGAAATAATTTTAACAAGAAACAAGTTTAGAGACGCAATAGAAAGAGGGGTAATGTTTAAAAATAAACAACTCCAATCAAAAAGAGAAAGCAGGGTTTTACTCATAAATTCAATAAAGAAATCAGAAGAAGAAAAAATTATTAAAAGGATGAACCCTCAGTTTATAATGTTAAAATAGTTTTTATTTTATTTCAAAGAGTAAAATTAATCTCCAGAGTACGCTACAGTAGCGGTTGGTTTTTGCTACCTGGTGGTGGGCATTCCTAAGTCATTTTAAAATAACATTTTCTAAAAACTAACTTACATAAATATTAGACAGTAGCCAAATGTTTAAATTTAACAATAAATAATTTACAACTAACTAGCTATTTATTATATCATTATTTCAGATTACAAATTATGTAAATCAACTTACCATCATTCCAAACTGGTGTTTTATTGTGTAATTCCAACAAATTTTCCATATTTTTAGCTTTCCATTTTTCTAATATGCCTTCTCCCTCCTAAATGCAAATACAAACTTTTGAATGAAATTATATTAATTGTACATTTTCAAAACGCAAACCTATTTTACACTATTGCTACTTGAAAGTTTTTGATCCAATGAATTGGATTATGTATTTTGATTTTTTAAGTAGAGCAGACTAAGGTTATACAAAAGTATCTTTGGGTGGAATATAAATTTGCTCTTAAAAAAAAAATTGCATCAAAAATAAAAGAAAATAATTTAAACTACTTAACGCTTGAAGACGGTTACTTTTGACTTAAAATTTCATGTTTTTCAAATTTATCTTACTTTAGGGTTTAATATATTTAAAATATAGAATAATTTGTAGAGTGATAGCTTTTTCTTAGAAAATAAAATGGGAATATGTTAGTTTTAAAAAAAATTAACAATATTCCACATAAAAATATATATTTACGTCACTGTGCATCAAAATACTTCAAAGTGTTATGATGTATCTAAAACTATTAACTTTTATTTCAACCAGAAAAATTCATAATTTTTGGAATACTTTGTCCAAATATTTCAGTATTGTTAAAAATATCTTTTCGAGTGAATGATAGTTTTTATAAACCCAATTTCATTTTTCTTTCGCACATAATTCCTGTTTCCTCATGTAGACGACTTTCAACTTTCAAACTTCCCTTAATGACTCTAGAGCAGACTATAATTTACGATACAAAATCACACAAAACGCAAATTCTCTGAAATAGTACTTAATTATTTTATTATAGTACCTATAAATCATATATAATTACAGTACCTAAAGTACTTAATTATATAATAATAATACCTTTATAGTACCTAGTACAGTCAGCAAAAAAAAAAAGATATCACCCTGAATAATTTTCGTTCTAATGATCGGATTTTCACGAACTAAGTGTCAATCTTAATGGTTCCTGGGGGTGACCTCAAATATGCTAATTAGTTAGTGCTAACTATTAATTAAGTTATGAAATCAGACACAAAAACGTACTTTCTCTGAATAAACATATATTTTTTTTTACATATTTGGAAACCAGATACTTGAATTAGGGGGGGTAGACAAAATTTTGAAAAAAATGGGTGGTAAATAGGGTCGTAACAAAGGTTTATATATTTGGCGATAGTCCAGAAAACCGCCAAAAAAAGTCGTCAGCGCAAATGAATATTTTAAGATAACCCATTGAATAATTCAAAAGAAGAATGCTTAATCTTACTAGGTTGCTAAGCAACCAAGCTCTGACTGGAAAAAAAGTTGAAATAATGTTCTGTGATTGCTCGGTAGGGTTTAATTAATAGTTAATAGAAATATCTCGGAGTTTCTAGGCAATAGACAATTTTTAAGCTGATTTCTGTCCAAAAAGCAGTTTTTTTTATTTTAATCTCCCTTGAAAAGAAAATTTGAATCGATTATAAATTATTTATGATTTTCTAAGTTTTAGAATTTAAATACATGAACTTTTTATCTGATATTATTTAGATTATGTTGTTTTTGCTATATTTATTCGAGGATTTCATACTAAAATCAAATTAACATAACTTATATGACTAAATACAAAATTTTAGGGATAATCACTTTTACAGCTTTAATCGAGTCTTCTAGGCAAGAAAGTTTGAAGAAAAAAAAAGTGCTTGAAAAATAAAATGTATATTGTATAGTAATTCTAATGCACATTCACAAGTTTTTCTATAATTTACGATATTTCTTTTTCCTATAACTCAAAGAATTGCTGAATGTTTAGTGGTATTAAAGCATTGAAATATGTTATGTTTAAGAATAAGATATTGAAATAATATGTTGCATATAGTATGATTCATTGTTTCAAAAATCGCTTCATTCTGCTAGATATTTAGATTACAAGGTTTTCTTTGGATAAAGATGATTAGCAAATAGCATCCTTATGCTTCGATACATTTAGAAACTTATGTTCGCAAATTCACCATAAAATATCGCACAGCATATTCTTCAATTACGATAAGCTACATTTACCCCCAAATACTGATACTATGATTATTTTTGTTTTCTTATATATATCTGATATGATACTCTCTTTTTAAACAGAGCTTGTAAGGTCCTTAAGATACTGAAAGGGGGGCACGAAAACTTGAAAAATAAAATATTTAATTTCATTAACTCAAAATATCTGGTCTCAAAATTTTAAACCAAGTTAAATATAACTTTTACAATATTGATGCTCTTATGTTTTTAAAGACCACATAAATCCTGTTGAAATATAAAAATGCATATTTTTACTTTAACGAGTGTAAAATCCTTATCAAAATAATGATCAAGACCCAAATGTAAAACAGTATAATTGATGATAAAAACTCAACTGGAGAGGGAAGTAAAAGTCGACATGTTTCGAGCGTTCAAATATATTCATCCATTCTCAAAACTTGTCAAGCTTGAATAACTTGTGACTTTTATTATTGTGCTCAAAACATGTCTATTTTTATCATCATCTATTAATTTTTAAATCAATGAAGTTTTTATATTTTCGATTCAATTTCTTGGGATTATCTATTTAGTTACACAACATATTAAATTATTTCACTCGATATTAAAATAAGTTTTACTTAAGTTATAGGCACAGGTTCTTAGATTAAAAAAATAATAATTCGCTATTTTGTAAAAAAATCAATGCAGTAAATTTTTTTTTTTTTTTTTTTTTTTTGCTGCAAGCCTTAACATTTTAATTGAAGGACATAAAATAATTCCGTTTAGAATTGAAATTTCAAAAGTCGAATGTGAAAATGGAATGTCCCCTAGCACCAGAAATCGAAATTAAATAGTTACAAGGACAACTATTTTAAACAAGTTAGCGTTTCCGTCTTACTCGAAGTTGTTTGAAAAGGAATTTTGTATATATAGATTCCAAAGTTTATTCTACAAATATTATAGGGTATACTTTCGGAGTATTTTGATCGAGTTTATTTTTACACCCTTATTTGCTTAAAATTATTAAATAATTTGCTTAAAATAAATTATTCAAGCAACATGATTTAACGCATTTATAGTATAATAGTAAACGGGCTTCTATCGCATATCCTTAACATTGATACCGCTATCATTAAATGAATGGAATAAGCTTAGATAAATAATAAAAGTTAAATTTTTCCCCGTTTTAGTTTTCAAGGTCCCCGTTCTGATTCTGGAAATAGCGAAATTATTGAGTAGGTCCCTTGGAGTAATATCATTCTTATCCTCTTTTGATGAAATATAGGAAAAACTGGTTTTCACAGTTCTGTAAAAAGTATGTTAGCCTTCTTGCCACGTTTTTTATTATATTATTATTTTTAATCAAAATAAGTTCGGAAATTTACGTATTTTTTATTGCATTTTTTTAAATCAGATGATTCTAAAATTCGCACGGCTTCGGAAACTTCTTACAAATTTAAATTTTTAGTGTTTCCTGCTAAACAAAATAAGGCATTGTTCCTGATAACAAATTATACTACAATAATATCTTGGGAATCGTGCTAAAGTAAAAAATTAAACAAAATAGTTTAGTATATTATCCGGAAAAAAATCTACATGGAATCATAAAGAAAAAATCATTTAAGATACTGAGATATTTTAAGACGCTTATAAGTTTTGGCTACGTATTTGACAGCTTTTTATGTTCGGTATCTTTATACTCTTTGTAGTGACTTATAAAACATGGACACTATTTTATATAATCTATGTTGAAGTCACAAGAAACAAAACAAAAAAGACAACCAATGATTTATATTCTTTTTTCGAAAATAATAGTATTCTTAGTAAATAATCAGCTGTTTTGCATTAAATAATTTTAAACAGCGGAGTGTTTTTAATTTCTTAACAAGGCTTTATTCTTAGCTAGCAGACAATAATTCTTTAAAAAAAAACTTGACTATAATGTAAAAAGAAACTTTACTTTAAAGAAAATCTAAATTAAAGTACTAAAAAAATTGATTAGTATATTAATGAAGAAATAATAAATGTAGTAGGGTAAAGAATAAAATTTTTAAAAATGCTGAAATTTAATTAAATAGTTGGTAAAATAGTTCCGCGAAACACTTCCGGACAGGTGATTAAAAAATTACTTTTAAGATTAACACGATATATAAGATGTTGAGAAATTTGTGATGATGTGAGATATGCTTAAATATGTTTACTACGTATTTTTATTAATATTTATAAAAAATATATACAAGAAACTGATAAATATTTTATTCCAAATCTATTCATACGTATGTATATTATTGTAATTGTATCAGTTATTGAGAAAAAAAAAAAAAAAAAAAACTAAAAAATAATCACATTAAATAAGCACAATCTGGTGTATAATCACATTCTATCAGAAGCATGCTTTTATAAAACTCGACATTCGTTGAATAAAATGTTTTTTATTCAATAAAATGTTTTATTCAAATTTCTTTACTTAATTTCAAATAGATTTTTAAAGGACTAAAAAAGAAACATTGTATTTTATAGTTTTAAAAAAATAAAAATAAAAAGATCAGCAAACGATTATTAACGAAAAAAATATGAATGAAATTTTCGCCACGCGCGCTAAATCAAGTTCTTCGTAAGTTTATCACATTTTAATATTAATCGCCCCATTTAATCATTCTTTCATTGTCGCCAAATTATTTTTTTTTAAATAATTAATTTTAATTTTTCTCATCTTCTAATAAATAAAAACAGTTGAAACTTTAGATTTTTCAATTGAAAAGCATGTAGATTAATATGGTATAAAAAAATCCATACCTTATAATTCAAAATTTTTTCATCCTCTCTTTAATTAAATAATAAAAAATTATTTTTAATTATTAAAAATTATTTTTTTCATGAAATTATCTTTGGGTAAATGCGTTTTATGAGTGGGTGCAATATTTTTTTGAATTGCTTCATTAGTTTTTAAAATATGACTGAAAACGCAAAAAGTGAAATTAACATTAAGGGGTCCAAACTTTGAATCGCTCTCCTGACCAAACTATGGGGACCACATTTCCCAGATTGCGGCTACCCCCTATATTTTGAAGGTTCAAAATCCAAATATGTAAAAAAAAAAATATGTTTATTCAGAGAAAGTACGTTTTTGTGTCTGATTTCGTAACTTAATTAATAGTTAGCACTAACTAATTAGCATATTTGAGGTCACCCCCAGGAACCATTAAGATTGACACTTAGTTCGTGAAAATCCGATCATTAGAACGAAAATTATTCAGGGTGATATCTTTTTTTTTTTGCTGACTGTACATTAAATATTTAATTACGTAATTATAGTACCTAATTATATAATTATAGTATAGTTTCTTAATTATATAATTATAGTACCTAAAATTATAGAACCTAAACGACCGATCATTAAACTTAAAGTTATTCAAAGAGTAAAAATTTTATTTTGTACTTGGAAACTATCTTAAATCAATTAAAACTGCTTAAGATATAATGATAGAAAACTTAATCAAAAAAAATTTAGTTCATATTGAAGCGAAATGTTTAAATGAAAGTTGATCATGTATTTAAAAATACAATTTGTATTCTTTACTAAGAAGAGTTTATATGGCTCATACCACACTTGATTTCATTTCAATTCTTTTATTTTCATTGTTCAATGCTGGGAGTATGACAGACATTTTTCTTGGACCCTTGAATCCCAACACATTAGTTTCCTGCAAAGAAACAAATTTATTATTCTCACAAAACGAGGTAAAAAAAAAATTATTGTTTTAACCTATAATAATAAAGGAGTTTGTTGTCTTAAAAGAAAAAAAATTTTCAACGTCTTAAAGGTCACATAATTTTGAAGAAAACGGTCATAAGAGTGTCTTTATTTTTATTCAAGAAAGATATATGAAACTATGTATATGTGCAATATATGTATTCATTTTAAGAGGACGCCATACCACGGAAGAAAATTTTCGTCACAAATTCTCTTTTACCTCCATAACTAATTTAAAATAAAAAATTTAGGCAAAAGTTTACTGAGTTCAGGCGAACCTAGAGGAAGCCAGATAACTTAGGATTATTTAACGGAGAAGTTCTCTTCCAATAATTTCACAGCATTTTGATATTTTGAAATTTCTTTCCAACAATTGAAATTTCATGACTTACTCTAGGCTTGTCTGAACTTACTTTGTTTATATTTTTAATTTTGAATTAGTAATGGAGGTGAAAAAGATTTGCTACAAAAAGTTATGGATGGCGTCTTCTTAATTTTAAGGTTAATTTTTAGCTTGAAATAAAGATGAGTACTGATATCTAGTTTAAAATAAACAAATTATCTCTAAACCAGAGATGCCAACTTGCTCCGGACAGAAAACAAATATTTTAAAGTGGTAGTTTATCAATTGTGATTCTTGGTTTAATAAATTCAATTTAGTAGATTTTTATCCACCACTATTTCTAAATAATTCGTAGGCTTATATAATTCACCACTTTATAGTAGTTATGCCTTGCTATACCTTTTAAAAAGCAAGAAAAATAGTCAAATATTTGCCAAATTTAGTTTGTAGTTATTGACCGTTCTTTCTTCTTTCCCCAATTATTTTGGCGTGTCCGGAGCAGTTAGCATCTCTGCTAAACACATTACAAATAGTCTGGTACAAATAAACTGATGCGCAGATTGCAAAATAAACATGCTTCCGAGCATAAATAATAGATTGTTTTAAACTTTTGGGAGCCTTACATTCGAGCTCTCCAGCTTGGAAATATCAAGGACACAAAAAATAGACAACAAATGTCCACCCCATCATTTTGACGAGAATCAGACGAATGAAATATGTATACTTAGAGTTACAATTAAAAGAGATGTATGCTGCTTTTTTTTTACATAATCACTGATAAACTAAGTTTGCAAAACAAAATTAAATTTCAATGAGAATTTTAAAAAATTAGCACCAATAGCTGGTTTAGTTATACATTAGTATTCTTTCAAATCTTTCCGTTTTTCTTTTTTTTTCTTTCTTTATTTTTTTGGTTATAAATCAGATCACTTTTGGTATAGAAATAGCGATGACGCTTAAATAAATGAAACAACATTGTCTAGTTTCGTTTTTGTTACTTTTGAAGTTTCAAGACACTTTGTACTTTGTCTTTGTCATTGAATATCAAAAAGATTCAACTTTTAATAGGACTTAAACTAACGTACATATTAAATAAATATAAAATCAATAATCCCAAGAAACTGAGGCGGTAAAATATGACTTGACTAAAAACTTCATTCCTTTCAAAAACAATTTCCTTCCCAAAACAAATTTTTTGGTTTTTGTTTTTAAAGAGAAGGAAATCTTTAAGTAACGTACACGCATTACAAAATAATATATATATATATATATATATATATATAGCAAATAATTATACTATTCAAATTTATTACCTAGAGAACTGTTAATGAAATAAGATTATTTGCGCGTGTATATTATCAGTATCAGTACTGCTAAATTGCTAAATGAGTTGAAATATTAATGTGCTGCAAAACCTAAGCAAGCTAAGCTAAGTAGCCATTCCTTAGAAATGCGATTGTAAAACAAAATTAATATGGATGTTTTATACATAAATACGAAATCAAATATTTTATTTTCACGATTTTTAATTTAATTTAAAAATATTATGCTACTTATAGTTTTTAATTTTAGTCTATTAAGACCATCACTAATTCGTTTTGAGCTTGCATTTTACTTGTATTTTTTTTAAAAATCTGTATTCTTAATTCGTTATTATCACCTTAAGTAGTTGCACTTTTATTCGTTAAAGCCAGTGATCGAAGCGTCCTAGAAAAATTATTACATGATTTCCAATTTAATACAAATAATACAAATTAACGAACAAAAATTTTTAAATTCATTTATAGCTCACAAATTATTTAGCTTTTCGATTTCACTTAATTTAAAAATAATATCATATTCACTTTTGTAATTAAATATTATTACTTAAATTGTTTACGGGCTAGTTAAAACATCCCACTTCATCCAAAAATAGGTTAAAAAATATTATTAACCTCCTACAACTACTTGATTTATAATAGGAAACTGTGACCCTTGAATAACGTTCCTATGTATGATAAAATCCCAACAAAAGATCAGTCCCAGCTGTCAATAAAAGTTTATAGCGTTTCCTAATAGCTACATGCAGAATTTATTGTCAATTAAAATTTTAACTACTTTTCAACTAGCTAGAGTGATTAAATTTCAACTAGAGCTTTGTACTTAAACAGGTTATAAGTTAAAATTATATCTAGAATATTGCAAACAATTGCTTAATTTTATTGCCAATCGAGCATTTATACCTTACCCTTACTATATACTATACTATTATACTATACCCTTACTTCAAAATGTGGCACGAATGAAACGAAATACGTAGTGAAGAGTTTTTTTTTTTTTCTGCCTGTTTTTAGGCAGAGGGGGCGCGATAGTTCCTGTTTTTCAGTGGCGCCATCTATGACCAGGAATTCGACTTCTGCCACACCATTCACTCAACCTCAAACCCCTTTATAGGGAGGGTCACATTCACACACACAAAGGATAAAGGACATAGAACACACAGAGAGAAAGAAACATCCATGCCTCACCCGGGATTCGAACCCTGAACCTTTCTGATGCAAAGACAGTTCCCTGCCCCCTAGACAGTCCGGTCGGCGAAGTGTAGAGTGCATGACTATTTAAAAGGTCCTCCCCCCCCTAATTTGATAAACGTAGTGTTTTACTTTAAGAATCTATCTATATATATATACATATATCTATATATATACATATATATATACATATATATATATATATATATATATATATATATATATATATATATATATATATATATATATATATATATATATATATATATATATATATATATTTATATATATATATATATATATATATATATATATATATATACATATAAATTATAAATATATATATATATATATATATATATACATATATATATATACATATATATGTATACATATAAATATATATATATATATACATATATATGTATACATATAAATATATATATATATATATATACATATATATATATATATATATATATATATATATACATACATATATATATATATATATATATATACATACATATATATATATATATATATATATATATATATATATATATATATATATATATATATATATATATATATACATATATAATGTGTGTGGTGTGTAGCATAAAAGCTTCAATTAATCTTTTAAGTTATTTCTTTATCTAAAGAAATTTGAAGAACCTTTATCTAAAGAATCTTTATCTTAAGTTATTTCTTCTTCTTACATTATTTTTCAAAAATAAATAAATGCTTTCGGGGGCTGGATTAAATGTTAATATACTAGGACTATTTTTCAATGTTCACTGCACCAGCTATATTAGGATATTATATTAGGATATAATCATGTTATTCGACTTCAAAATTATCAATACCTCATGAAATCCTTTCTACTAATTAAGCATCAGATTTATTATGACAGAGACAAAAAATCTGATTCTTCTCCATTACGTGGGTGATGGCTACATTCTACTTAAATAAATATTGTTTATATTTTCTTTAGAAATTATTTGAATTATCTCGTGTGAAGCATTTTAAAGTTCATCTTCACGTCGATACAATTCTTTGGAAATAAATTGTAAATAAATCTAAACAACAGTTCTCATTTGAGAGGAAAAGTCATTTTCAGAAATATTTTTGACGACCAGAGTTCAGAAAAGTTCTTTAATCTTGTTGAATGTTTTGAATAATGTATTTTGTTTGAAATAATGTATGTTTGTTTTGAAATAATGTATTCCGAGAAATATACTTAGAAAAAAGAAAAATTAGAAGCTTTGAATAAACAGATAATGAAATTTTCAAAATAGTTTGATATTTTAACAATAATTCTAACTCAATAAATGAAAGAAAATGTTATTGATGACAAAAGATGATTTTAGTTAATATATAGTTTCTTGGTAAATTATTATTAACTTAAATTACTGATAATTTATTTGCATGATACAATTGTTTTACGAATTAATTTAAAAATGTAAATTGTAAATTTTCAAAAATACAATTGAAATGTTTTTTTCGATCTTGATCTTGAAATTGAGGTTTTCAAATTTTTAAAAAATATAAAAAAATATATATTGTTTCTAATATTCAAGCAAGTATCCTTAAAAAGAGTTATACAAATGTTTACAATATTATTAAAAATAATTTATTCTATTGGTTCTAATATTCGAGCAAATACCAGATGATTTTAAATTAGGGAAAGCCAAACTTTTGATAAATCAATACTTTTTAATACATTTTAATTTAGTATCTGGCGTTAAAGTTAACTTTCATAACAAATTAAATGTATAATTTAACAGAAGAAGTTTGTTGATTTGACTGAATTTTAATCTGTATAAATTCATATCAGTACTTTGATGAAATTTAGGAAATTTGTTTAATGAAATTTCTATGGGGTTTCATATTTCATTTTCTATTATTTTATATTTTTCGAATCAATGCGGCAAAAGTTATTTTCCTACAAAATTTTAACAGTTATACGAAATTACACTATTAAACAGAGAAATGATATATTATGATATAAAATTAAATACTCGCTATTGGAGTAACTTGCTTTCTTCTCTCTTACTACGAGCACTGAACTTGTCCAATGAACTACACTGATTTCGGCTTTCTGAAGGAAAATCCTTATTGTGTATATTTTAGTTCTTTGTGGAGAGAAAATTACTTACATATGCAACCAAAGCAACTTCACATCTGGAATCCTTTTGGGCGTTAAGTTTCTTTTTAGGATTGAATCCAGCATCATATACAGTGAATACTGTTCCCAAGAGATTTGATCTATGTATAATTAAAAAAAAGAAATATATTAAATTATGTCAAATATAATTTTCTTTTAAATAAAATAAATAAAAGACAATGAGCCACTTAAAAGATGCTTTACGGTGAGAAAAAACAAGAACATCTAATAGTATATCAACGCTATAAAAAAATCCATACAGTGTACGGAAAAAAAACTGTCAGCTGTTATGCCAGTATAAAACTACTGATTTCACAGAAAAAATACTATTTATAAACAGACACCTGTTTTTAAAAGCAGTACTGTTATTTTAACAAGCAAACTCCGTTAATTTAACAAGCAAACGCTGTTATTTTAACAAAAATTCTATAAATTGCGTATGTCAGCCTTGTGAACTCTGCAGCCGAAAGAAGCATTCATTCAACCAGGGATTTGAACTTGGGGCAACTACACTTTGTTTTCTAAACTATTGCAGTTCTAGTGCCTCAGTATTTTTTTATTTTTATTTTATAACCGACATTGAGCAGCCGACCCAATATTTTTGGTTTACGACTACTCATGTTCAGCTCCGTAGCCTTGTAATTTTGAACACAATCCAGAAGACAAGGGAACCCCTGGTTCGAGTATTGGGAGAAATTTGCTTTCGTGGAGGACTTTTTGATAGAACTAACCCGCATTTGCGTTACATGGAGAGAAAGATCACGAGAACCTTCCGCGTTTACCCTGACGGCAAGGGGACTCTAACCCATGATCCGTCTACCAATATTTCACGTCAGCACTGTGGTCGGTGCAAGCCGGATGCGTAAATCGTATCTACTGGGATTCGAACCCGGTTCGCCTCATTGGGAGACGAACGCTCTATCCCCATAGCCATCACGGCTCTAGTGCCTAAATATGCAGAAAATTCCTAAACTGTTTTTATCTTAAAAGTCTTACTTATTAAAATAATATTAAAGCGTAAAAACGTTTAAAACTATAGTGGTCCGCCCGCATAAAAATGTCTGGCAATTTAACTTAACGAAAAATTGTATCTAAAGACAGATGATAATCAGGTAGAGTATCAACTTGAAATGAAGTCGTATCTCAATTTTATTTATACGATTTTTAAAACCACTAAATTAATTAATGAAAAATAAGAGCATGTATAGAGAATAATCGTAAAATGATATGAAAAAAATTTATAGTTATCGTACGGTAAGCAAAACAGTATGGCCAAAACTGGAATTTAAGCTATTGGTTTTAATCAGTTTTTGATTAGGAAGCAAAAGAGAGAGAAACTGTTTTGTCAACGAAAGAGCTTTAAGCCTTCAAATGTACAGAGAAAATCAGTAAAAAATAACGGGAATGTTTTACAGTGTAAAGCCTTTTATATATGTTTTGAAGGAGGGAATTATATGAGCTCTATTTTATTTCTGTAACTGACAAAAAATACAGTGTTATTACTTTCTTTTTAACTCATCCGGTAATCGTATTAATTTTAAAAAGCCAAATTCTGCACTTGTTTACGTCCATGTATCAGTTGGTTAAATTAGACGATATATAATATAAATTCTACGATTGGATAAATTCGCCGATATATTATACAAATGTAGATTATTTGTTATATCAAGTATATTTATTAGTATATTATAATAAATAGAAGAATCTATTATACGCACTGCAGTTTTTTTAATAATTACACGTTTTCCACGAGTTTATATGCAATACTTTTGTATTTAAACATGCATGCAATGGGTTTTTATTCAGGAGATTTTTTATATACTTCCAATGTTATGTATTTCAATGTTAACGAATTCATATACAAATGTAAACAAGGGCAAACCGGTTACATCGGCGTAAAAACAATAAAGCTGTAGAGTATCACCTGATAATTAAGATTTTATAGTGAACCTTATTGTGTGCCTAATAATTTGGCCAGAGACTGTAGAATAGTTCCTAAGTTAATTTTATTGACAGCATGTGTGGCAAAATTACAGAATCTGCAATCCCAGGGCAATACAGACATTACACCTATGACGTAGAGAGCCACGCACGCCCTTTACCTGTTCATATATATATATAATTTTATAGCCGTCGTTGAACAGTCCACTAAATTTTGGGTTTACGACTACTAATGTTCAACTACGTAGCCCTTTTAATTTTTAACCCTATCCGGAAGACAAGGAAACTTCTGGACAAAGTAGTGGGAGAAATTTTGCTTTCGTGGAGGACTTTTTGAGGGAACTAACCGCATTTGCGTTACAATGAAAGGAAGACCACAAGAAAATCCCACTGTTAGCCTGACAGCAAGGGGAACGTCATTTATTTTACGCCAAACTTATTTAGAACATCCTCTCTCAGTTTAAAGTTTCTTCTTTGTTGTGACAATAACGGATACCTCCTAGTGGTTCATCACTTACTTTATGCCCATGCATTGTATGGTGAAAATTGATGGTCTAGATGTTTCCTATCACCCCTTATATTTTTGTCTATGAGTTTTGAAAAACCCTGTGTGTTGAAAATTAAACCATTTTCATGATTTGCTCAGACGGCTTTGGCTAAAGGTGGGCAGAACTGAACAGTCGTGAATAACTGTTATAAACTCGGAACTGTAATAAAAATAGCATATTAGCTAAGGAACGTAATTTATACATACTATTTTTAAATTTAATTATAAATAGGTTGAATAATGTAAATGTGAAGGCTTTTATTTATTACGCTATCATTTACTTAAACGGATTATTTTTTGGAGGAAATCACGTTCTCTCTTAAAAATTTTATTTTATTATTTTCACTTTTAGCCTTTTAAAAAAATAAAAAAATTAATTTCTTTCAAAAGAGTTTTTTACTTCTTTTTCATTAGTCTTGAAAAAAATTTAATTCCGTGCAAGTACTCAATAACCTAAAAAAGTATCTCCCAGAATTACATTTAAACATGGCGATAAAAGAAAGATGCATAAAGTTACTAAATCAATATTGGTTTAAAGTGACATCCAATGCTGTTTAACGAAAAAAGATAATTTTCGCATCCTTACTCAAGAATTGAAAATATTTGAAACCAATAAAATAGATTCTATTTAATATATTATATTTAATACTTTAAATATATTAAAATACATTTTACATATTCTTTGTTTTTATTCAATTGCATCATAACTGTAATTATCAACATAAATTGTTGAATCGGATTTTCTGATTTGGAAAAATATTGTGTTAAAATGGTATTAAAAAAACTCGCTAAAAAAACAAGCACTCTAGATTAAGATCTAGATTAAAGCTCTGTAGATAAAGATTAATCAAAATATAGAATTCACTTCTTTAGCTCTTCGCTTTAGTTTGGTTAAAGAATTTTTAAATTTGGAATATTTTTTTATACTCATTTTCTCATATTTTGCTACTTTAACTAAGTCTTCTCTTTTACACACAAACACACACACACACACACACACACACACATATATATATATATATATATATATATATATATATATATATATATATATATATATATATATATATATATATATATATATATATATATATATATATATATATATATATATATATAATAAAAAATGAAGACATATCCTCCTGAAACCCTAGGTTCAGTATATTTTAAAATATTTGGTATAATATTTAATAATTCTTTTTCTGTGTATATGCCTTTATAAAGTGATTTTCTTTGTAAAAATTTAATTTGTTTAACACTTGTTGGTCTGAATTTTTGCTTCGATGAAAATTTAATAGGAAGGCCAAGAAATTAGATTTCAGCGATTTCTTGGACTGTTTTATGGAAAATGAATATCTCGTTACTTGAGTCTGAAGGGACTTTGTTTCAGGACCAAAATTTTTAGAAGCATACTGTAACAGTAGTTTACGTGCAATAAGGGATAAAAATTAAAATTTATCGATTTTATGCAATAATTAAAAATAATTTTAAAAATTTATTAAAGTTAGTCAAATTAAATTTTTTATCACATGAGTTTCACTTATGTACTACATATCCTTAAGTCTTATATTATGTTATTATTTAAACTTTGGGTATTAGGAGGTTATATTTCACCCACGAATATCATATACCATAAAAAACAAAAATAAAATTATATTTTGAAATGCAGCTGAAGAAAATGTTTACCTTAGTTTGCCAACGAATGAATCTCCTCCACGTGATAGATCAGTGGGATCTATAGAAATCAAGTAATTAGACGTTGCACTTTTTTTTCTTTTTCTTGCAGCTAATAAGAACACCTAAAAAAACATTTATAGTTTTGAAATAGTTTCGCATATTTCTATCACCACAGAAAATCTTTTTGAATGTTTTAGGTCCGGATAATTATTAAAGGCAGTGACATTATGCAAATCAGAGTTTTGAAATGTAAAATAAAAAGTAATTTTGATTATAATTATTGCATAATACTTAAATGCAGTTCTAATGCTCAACTGCTAATTAAATATTACGTTGTAAAAACAATTTCATAATTTTTGATTTTTTTGTAAAAGTACCTCTCGAATACGAATAAAACCCCCGTTTTACCCCACCACCCCCTATAAATACCTTATTTCAACGGTTTTATTGTTGGAAATAAGGGAGGCGAGGAAATGGATTCTTTTAATTATTAAATTTCTTTTCACGGCTAGAGAGGTGAAAGTTTGAAAATATGAACAGTTATTGTTGGTAAGGATAGTAATATTTTGAAGATTTGTTCCTTAAGAGGACACCATACCAAGGGAGAAATTTTTCATCGCAAATTCTACTTTAACTCCGTAGCTAATTTAAAATTTAAAGTGTATAAAAAGTTAATTCAAGCAAACTTAGAGTAAGCCATGAAGTTTCAATTGCTGCCAAAAAAATATCAAAATGCTAGCAAATTTCGGAAGAGAATGTCCCCATTACGTAATCCTTCTCATAATTTTTTTCATTTTGATATTTTGAAAACTACGTTTCGGTATTTGAAACTTCATAACTTAATCTAGGTCTGTCTGAACTTTTCCTATATTATAAATTTTAAATTAGTAATGGAAGTGAAAGAGAATTTGTGACGAAGAGTTTCTCCCATAGTGTGGCGTCCTCTTAATAGGATGCTTTACCACGGGAGAAACTCTTTATGGCAAATACTGTTTCACCTTCATTGGTAGTTTGGAATTTAAAATCTTACGAAATTGAGTTCAGATTAACCAAGTGTAAACCATGTAGTTTCAATTGCTGAAATTTTTTTTCAAAGCATCAAACTTCAAACAAATTATGGCGGACATACTTCCTTCCTATTTTTTCTTCTTCTTTTTTTTTTAATGGCAGGCACTTGGGATGTATTGTCCCATTGGTCTCATATGCCAGGACTGCTATCCTCTCTTCTCGTTACCCAGTGGGCACCTGTGGCGACGACGCCCACGTCAATACAACCACAAACCCGTTTATAGGGTGGGTCACATTCACACAATCACACAAAGGCGAAAGGACATAGAACACAGAGAGAGAGAAAGAAACATCCATGCCCTGAGCGGGATTCGAACCCGCAACCATTGGCTCTGCAGTCAGGCACGCTAACCACTCAGCAACCTGGTCGGCACTTCCTTCCTATTTAATCTTGCGTATTCCTGTCGATACTTTGTTTGCATTTTAATACTTTAAAAAACCTTTTTCCTCACCAATGGAAATAAAACAGTATTTGTTGTTATGAGAAATTTTTGTTTCTTCCAACAGAATAAAAAGAAAACAGAATTTGTTATATCTTCCTCTGTGTAGTTTCTAGTTTCTTTCGTCTTGAATTGAAAAAAAAAAACATTAAAAGTGACCATTTTGCCTTTTTCTCTCATTTCTTTTTATTTTTGTTATCTACACATTCAAGCTTCAGCCCTAAATAATAAATATATTTTGCTGCTATTTCAGTTAAAAGTAGATGAAAAGGAGATATCAGAAAGTTCTCGTATGATATAGTTTTTGATTTATTACTTATTTAAGAAAAAAAAAACAGAAATGCCATCCCAGATCAAAGTTTAGTATTTTTATTTAGGACAAAATAATCAAACAGAATGAAGAGAAAGTTTATTTGTTCAAAAGCGTAACACCAATTAAATTTTTGAAAACAAATATCTGTTCTATTTGAAAATAATGTAGTTAAGCAATGGTAAATTGAATAATAAAATGAGTAAAACCACAATGAATTCCAAATAATACTAAATATTATAAATTTGATTAAAATTTTTAATTGAAGGCTTAATTGGGCGAAGTGATGAGCAACAAAAGAGACAAAAAAAAATTGGTAGCAAATTTGTGATAAAGTGAATTTTTCTTCATCTAAGCTAAGTCTTTAATTCTGATTTCATATTAATGGTTAACACTAATTAATTACGTTATATTAATCCAGCGTATAGTATCATATGATGTGCAACATAGTTCAAGAAAATCATATCAAAAACAATTCAGGGTGTTCCAACAACACCTCCTAGAAAAGAGTACGCCTCAGCACGGGTTACCATAAATATCCTTTAGTAGTCCAAACGTAATGACATATTTCGTATTTTCAACCACTGCGCAGCTTAGTAATGATATCTTTCTTATTTTTCATCTACTGCGCTGTTAACTTCGTCACATCGGACTACTAAATTGATCCGTGCTGAGGCCTTCCATCTTCTAGGAGGTATTGGTTCCAACCATGTATATCAGAACTAAATTTAACACCTTCTATTTAAAAAGGGAATAATTTAAACATTACGTGAATGCAAACAGATTCTATATATAAAAAAAAAATTAAAAAAAACCCTTATAAAAAGAGTTACAGCCTCGTCAAATTATATCAAAAATTTGGGATGTTTAGGGGTACGTTCACAAATGGACAGTGATTAGGGCATTGAGCTCTTATTGTTAAAGACAGTGGTTCTTTCTTCGGTGGCAGCTATAAGCCCACCCGACTTCGAATCATTGGGTATAAGCATGTCTATTAGGTAAAAGTTCACAATGCTGCGATCTTTGTCACCACCGATGCTGTTTATCTCCATAACACCCTTCGTTGACAAATGGCTGTTGGGTCGGTGTTTTAATTTAAACAGCCACAAATATACCAAAAACACAGAGATTCAAAGACGTAAGAAAAATAGCAACGTATAACATTTAAAGTATGTTTATTCAAATTCAATAGAATGCCACTAAACTCTTCTTTAATATAGTGGAAATTTTAAGAATAAAAATACCTTTCGTCCATCCTGCCTTTCTAAATGAAGGAAATAAGTAGGAAACATTCCTCGATCCATGCCTTTCTTATCTCTTGTGATGCGACATCTTACAGTTACACCCTGTGGGCATGGCTCTGAAGCAAATGCAGCCAGATCTTCCAAGAAATTTTCCAGTTTCCCTAAGCAATCATCCATTTCCAAACTTTCCAACTTTGGAGTGTCTATTGAAGATGCAGTTGACGAATTTTGTCTTTGCTAAAAAGAAAACATATCTTTTGTATTAAATCAAGGTTTCCGTTAAAAGGAATGCAAAGAAAATAAACTAGAAAATAATTCTAGGTATAATAACTAAGTTGAAAGAGACACGTGCGTATAAAGTAATAAGTCTTCAATCGGAATTTTAAGCATATTTTTTCCGAAAAATTTAGAAACCAACTCTCTAAAAAAATTTTCGAAATTATATTTTATTTTCAAAAGTATATATCACATAATAATTATTATATTATTCTCTATTTTATCAGAGAATGTTGCCTGAGAATGTTGCCCGAAAAATACCACTTATGGTGTATTTATCTTCGAGAAATGGTGATACTCTGAGATGTAGACATTTTGAAATTCAAAGGCTCGCAAGTGTTGAGCAATATGAAGCAAACAACCCATTCTCTTTTCTCTCATCTCAAACTAATTTGGATGAAATCAAAGCAAATCTGGCATCGGATATAAAACTATACAACATACTGAAGGAAAGTTTTATTTGTTTATAGATCCAACTCCTCCTTCGTTCATTTGTGATACAGTCTTGAGTCTTATGAGTTTTTGAGTTGTTTTTCTGATTTGTGATGTCCTCTGTTTAGAAAGAGAAATAAGTTGAAATCGTACTAAGATTAAAAGAAGATAGAAATGGCTTGTATAAGCATGTAACTGAGGCTAAATCTAATTTTTTAACAAAGAAAGATGGTCCACTATTTAAAAAAGGCCTCATAGAAATATTATCGTTTTGGTTCTTTAGTGATTTTGAGGAACAAAACTGCAACCTTCTGTGTCTCAGACTTGGGTCTTAGTCCACAAGCCATCAAAGGCCTTATTTATAATAACCAGACGCTAACTAAAACTTAAATTTTCTTCATAAAATAAGTTTCTACAAAAAAATTAAAAGGCAAAATTAAATTTCAAAAAATTGGAACTAATTTAGATAAGACCGACAGATTAAGTTAACAGAGACTTGGTTTTATCATAGGAAATGAATACTTGAAACAAATTTGGAGGCCTCCCTGACAGAGCGGTATCAACCGCCAAACTCTGCCACAAAGCGTGGAGGAGGCGTGTTCGAATCCCGCTGTAACCCTGGATGTATTCAGCATGATGTCCTTCTCTAAATTGTTCTATCTCTCCTTCTACTCGACAGGATTTTATAAGTCTAAATTAAGCACACAAGTCTGTAAATATATATAATTTAATAAATAAATAAAAAAACAAATTTGTGCCTAAAATATTATTTTAAGACGCATTTCTAGAACTGTCGAAACGTAACCTTGCACATTTTTTTCTTTTCATTAGCTAATAAAGCTTGCAATTGACAAGTTAAATCGAATCAAGCATGTTTTTCTAAGATAGAGCGGCGTTAATTTGAGTTTTTTATTCAGCGTAATTTACAAGCTCTTATGCAGATTTAATATAATTCCAATCCCTATTTTTTATTGATTTAAAGTATAAATTGAAGAAAAAAAAAGTTGTTAAAGAAATATTTAAATAATTTTTTTAAAATTAATGTTTTTTGAATATTTTACGAGTCCTTTTCAAAGTATTAAATGACTGACCAGAGGAGGACGTCCGTTTCTGACTTCAGAATTTTCTCTTTCTGTTCTCTCGGTAGCACTTGGACCATCTTCAGGAAATGATATAGACTCGATAGGAGACACGTCTTCGTCGTCACTTGCATCGAAATCGATTTGCGATGAAAGATTCAGCTTTTCCAGTTTTGTCTCAATAACTAAAAGATGTTAACACTTATTATATTTATACATGGATATTAAAGATATTGCATAAACTAATTTTTGATTCCATTCAAGAAGATTATAAGTTCTAAAATTCTTGACATTGAGAATAAGCATGTGTTACTGTTAATGTCTGTAGGTGATGAATGTTGACATTCACCAGTGAGGATTCACATAGTCGATTTGGGGAATGCCTAAAATATTTTATATCAATTTTGGAGATGTTTTAATATTTGTTTGAAAATATTCAATGAGGGTAGATTTAAAAAAAAACATACCAGGGAAATGAACGTAGGAAGTACCAGATAATGACTATAACCCATGAAAACATCAGTGAAGGAAAATCCGGAGAAGTATGTATCAGGGAATAGCCTTTAACCGTAAAAAAAACCCGGTATACCTTACTTTGATTTCTTAAAGATTAATAGCCCGATATACACTAAAAATTTATATATATATATATATATATATATATATATATATATATATATATATATATATATTCAATAAGGGTAGATTAAAAAAACATACCAGGTAAATGATCGTAGGAATACAGGGCAAGCGTGTCCCGGGTAATGATTCACATATTTTTATTGGGTAAGTATTCCAGTTTATCCAGTTATTATTAAAAATAGCCAATGATTATTAATAACAACCACGCCTTTTTATTAAATGTGCTAAATATATTTCAATGCCATTGCCCGGTATACCCCACTTTGATTTTTTTTAGAAGATTAATAGCCTGATATATATATATATATATATATATATATATATATATATATATATATATATATATATATATATATATATATATATATATATAATATATTCCGGACATTCAGCAAAGCGACCATTAGATGTTAATATTTACCAGAGATTCCAAAATAATTTCGATTTTCAGAGTTTCATCGTAACAAATATAAGAGGTATTTTTTAAAAAAGTTATAAAATTGTTTCACGGGCTTTTTTGTTTCAGACCCATTCTAATAACTATATATAACTATATGATTAATTCATTTATACCTAATTGCACCAAATAAACTATGAACTGAAAAATGATTTTTATAAATTGTGTTTAGAATTAAATTTTAAGAAAATAAGATGGAATATCAAGTAAAAAGATTTTGAACATAACAAAAGTTTTATTCCTTTTAATAAGATAAGAAATATTTTTGTTCGCAATTTGAAATGAGAAAATACTTCTTCGAACGAATTTCGAATTCCACTCTATTTTAATTAAGACTCAGAAAACTTGAATTTGGCTTGAAGAGATTGTTAAGAAGCACGCAGATCTTGAAAATAAACATTTCCTCCATTTCTGAGTCAAACAAAGACTTCAAGAAATATTTACTGGAAATATTTTGAGTTTATTTTCACAATGATAAACAAACTGTAAATATAAACATTTTAAGTTTAAAATATAATTTAAGAAGATTACATTTAAGCTGAAGTAAAAAAAATCAATTTTATTTTTTTCTTGTTTAAATGCAATCTCATTAAAAGTTTAAGTCAGTATTGTTAATTCAAAATATGATATTAAATGAATTAATTTATCATCAACTGATAACTTACTCTATTCACAAACCAAACTTTAATTATAACAACACACGATTTTGATATGTTTGTTCAATACTCCGTTTGTTTATTTTCTGCAATATAAAATATTGAAAATCTTCAGAACACGCTTTTTTACTTATAAGAAAATGACTCAGGAAAAAAAAATTGTTTCCTTTTTTCTTTGTTTCTTCTTGAAAATTTAGGCGAGGTGAATATTTTTTCTTGAAATGTTTAGAAGAGAAAATATTCAACACCATCTGTTGCGATGGTCACGTAGAGAGGCAAAAAAAGGCTTTTGTTTTACAATTTCTGTTGGTAGTTTTTTTTTCTTTTTTGATGTTTAAAAACTTTCCGACTTTCCTAAAAAAACTTTTGGCTGATAAGAATGTAGACTTATTTAATGCGATTTTGGTTTTTGTTATTGAGATTCTAACGTCTAAATTTGCAAGAAAAAAATAATATAATCATTTCGTTTTTATTTCTTTTCTTCTTTTGCTTAGGAAAATATAAATATATTTTCATAATGGAAATTATACTCAGAAAAGATCCAAACGTGTGAAACATCAATAGAATTTTAATTTCAAGTATACAATGTTGAAATAGAAAAGTTTATATACATAAGTGGTCATAAAATATTGTCTTTAAGAATTTATTTTTTTTCAATCCTTCGAAAATATAAAATTTAAGGGACTTCTTTAGAAAGGGATTTAAATAAATTCAAACTACAAACTCTTTCATAATTATCTCTCCAAATTTGACGTGACAAAACACAAGATGGCTAAATTATGTTGATGTACAGTAAACATAACAAAAAGGAGTTAAACCTTGAATAACTTTTGACCTAATGAATAAATTCAAAGGCTCTTTTATCTTTCGTTTGTTAATTATTACTGCTTGTTAATTAAGTTATGAAACTAAAGGCTAAGAATATACTTTTACTGAATTTCTTATATTTCTGGAAGTATATATTTTACAAAAACAATTCTAAAAATTATACATTTTGGAAGGATAGGAATTCTCGACTTGTAAAATACAATGACGGCAGCAATCTGAAAAATATCACCTCAGTAGCTAAATACAAGAGAATTGTTGATAGTATGAACTATTTAAAGTTATAAGTTTTAGTTTGTTTGTTTTTTTTAATATCTCTGATGTCACTAATAGAATTAATCAAAAAAATTTTGCACTTATCAATGAAATTAATTTATCAAAGAAATACTTAACCTATAACATAATTATTTTACATAATTAAAAAATCGGAAGTAGAAAAATTATTACACGTTCATAAAATAACGTTATTTTATGCGACAAAACCAAAACCTAGGCCGAAAAAAACTTACCTGTTTATATTAGTCCATTAAAACTTTAAATTAATTTAAGAAAATAGGTACATGAGGGGCACATGTTATCGACAATGCCAACCTTCATCTCTGAAAAAGTACCCCTACGTAGAATTGAGTTTACACATCTTATATACTAGTGAATTGGAACAGTATTTTTGCAGTGGTAGAAACGTTGCATTATAAAATTTTCATCAATTTGCCTTGATAGAGTTTGATTCTTTCAATTAATGCCAAAGATATGTAAACAAAAGTTAAATTTACAACAATAGGCTAAAATTTAAGACAGCTGTTTTGACTTTACTATTAGAACCAGCTCCCTCTTTTAGTGCCAAGAATCAACCAAGAAATGTATATTTATTCATAGAAACCATGTTTTTGACTCCAATTCTTTCATTTCTTCAATATTTAGCTCTGATTAATTTACGAAGTATAAATGAACATCTAGGATTACGAATGAATATTCAAACCTTAGAACAAAGTTTAATTAATGTGAAATCTTTTTTAAGCTTGCTGTATAACACTCAGTTGCGAATAAATATTTATCAGGGCACAGTATTTATGTTATCTGCACTTGAAATAATGAAGAGATAATCTAATTCTACTTAGAAAGGCTTTTATAACCGAGGGTTTGCTTAAAGGTTCAACTTCGATTTTTATCTTCTCTAAACGTAGGTCATATAGTATTTCTTGATATCTAATTTGTCAATATAATATCAGAGCTACAAACCCTGACGTCCTAATCCATCCCCGCGATGTTTAAAATTGCAGATTATTAACAACTAAGTACACTTTAAAAGTCTCTAGCACTTTAAAACAAGACACTTTTATATTATATTGGATTTTTTTGTACCAAGCAGTGGTTAAAACAGTTTTGAATAGTTTAATTTATCATACTGATAATCAAATGTTAAACACAAATTTTATTAATACTTTAAATATTTAGGAAAATCTTTGACTGAAATCCGGAAAAGTTGGCAGCTTTGCAATATAACTCTTACCTTCCGGTTTTGGAGCTGATTCTTTTTCATCATTAGCATTTGATTGGGCAACTTGTGATGAAACTTGAATGGCAGGCATTGCGTCTGGATTATTTGGAGACATTGTATACTGCATTGGTCCATCATAGCCTATTTCCAAAAGTATCTTATTTAATATGTGGATTTTTTCATGTAAGATGTGAAGCGAAAGAAAACATATTTCAAACACTGTATTTTCTCACACACAAAGAGGATTTTTCTTTAAAAAAATATTTATCATGAATTAGGATTTTAAGAGCTCATAAACTACGAAACAAATCCACGGTTAATCAGACAAAGGTTCCAAAAAAAGAAAACATAAAAGACGATTATTAGATAATAAGTATTTAGCATTTAACTTTCGGTTAATTTCATTCTCTCTCACCATTTGTCCCATGGACACATTTTCTATATTTATTAATATTAATGTTGATGCATTTTAGTTGGAAACTTTCTAAATGATTGCATTTTAAATTAGGTTTATTGATTAAAGAAAACTTATATATTTAATTTTATTTATGAACATCCATGCAAATGCCCATTATGCGGTACAGATGGTCACCGGATCCTTCACCGTTAAATATCGTGTAGGAAACAACATTGACATTACTTGCAAATAAGATTCTACGAAGTGCAGAGCAATTATATTTTGAGAACGGCGCGATTATCTGATATCGCAAAAATTGCTGATCCTTTAAGGATATATTTAGGGAGCTGAATTTCTTAAAATTGACAATTGCCTATGTGATTCAAAAGTGGAAAGCGAACAGTGATTGTTAGAATATCCTAGGAGACTCGGAGATAAAAAGTGACATATGATGTCCAGAGAAATTTGGAAGAACCGATACCAACCGATGACCCACACCTTCATCTGTAAGTGTGGTTTCATAATACCATTCGTAGGAAACCACTTTTGTTTGGATTTTATGGCCGTAACCCTTTGAAAATAAAGTCCACAACCACGCTGTTCATTTAATGTGATGTTAGAGCACGTCAAAAGTGAACAGTACATCAGTAGAAACGGGTTCTCTGGGGAGATGAATTAAGGTTTACCTTTTGCAGTTTGAATGGCAAGGTCTGGTTTTGTCTTATACCGGGAGAACGAGCTCCTTCTAGATTGTAGCAATAAAAAAGTTTGGTGGAATTATTATCTGGTGGTGCTTCATCTGACATAGACAGGGAACATTAGGCCGAATTCTGGTAGGCTCAATACCGACTCTTACTGTACCGTTTTTGGATGAGAGTGTGTTTTCTACGTTGTAGCAATTTTAGAGGTTAAACCCCTGTTACTCCCAGAATAATAACGTCAGCAGGCATGTTGCTAGGTCCTCCATGTCTTCTCTAAATCGAATGGAAAAAATAGCGCTAACCGTCATAACAAGACTTGCGAAAACTGGAGATTAAAACAGTGATTGTTCAACCAACAACTAATATGAATTTATTTAATATATTTTTTTCTTCCGCTGGTGTCAAAACATTATCAAAATTGTCGAATAACTCTTAGGGTGTTAAAATGAGTAAAAAGTAATATGTCACTTTCTAGATCGATTTCCGAAACAGTTTCCTTATTTGATTATACTTATTTGATGATAAACTATCTTTTATCAAGACACACTATAGGATTTTCCAAAAAGGTCATCTTTATGCACGTTTTTCTGGAAGGCCGGCCAGGTGGCCGAGTGGTTAGCGAGCCTGACTGTGTGAATTTTCTCTGTGTGTTGTCCTCCGTTGTGTTTGATGTGCGAATGTGCCCCCTATAAACGGGTATCTGTGACAATGTGGCGTGGGTATTGTTGTTCACCTCCGTGATTTTGGTCACAAGGTGCAAGGTAACGCAAAATGAGCAATATTTCCGGCAGTTTCCATGGCAAAAAATTATAAGTTCAGTGCCGGCCGTTAAAAAAAGGAAAGAAAACAAAAAATAATTTTTCTAGAAAAAGATTCAAAAACTGAGCACCTATTATAGGTGTCGTAAATTAATAATGAATGGAGAGAGAACAAAAATATTTTAAAAATCTGACCAACAACTCTATTGAGGTGAATAAGACCAACGAAGGAATTAAAATCCTCCGAAAGCATGTTAATTGATAATTGAAAATAAAGGCTTGAGGCAACTGAGGTAATTTCCATTAAATAAAGAAACAACTTTCAATTAAATAATTTTAAGTTTTCTCTGCTCTTCCCAACCTCAATAATGATTAGTCAAAGTTTTTACACATTTTATCTTTGATTTATTAAATATCAATAAGCGAAATTTAATGCGCATAGTTTTTTTCAAAAATTGTATATTATAGGCTATTATTAAAAGCATCATGCAGAGACAAGTTAATCTTTCTTACAGAGAACTACTCCTTGATTGTTTTTGTTGACACTGTAACCTGACATAAGAGGTTTTGTTTCTTCCCCTCTCCATGCTCTTGCCGTCTGAGGTCTGGAATCAGAGGCATGCACCATGCCTGGAATTTGCCTCTTCTGCTTTTGTTTCTGCTCCACAAGCTGCCTCTGTTAAATAAAAGAGAATATTATGTCACTATGTTAGACATTGAAAGTACAGTCCATGGACATATTATTAGACGCACTATGAGATTATATGTAAAATTATAATTATTAGGTGATACTATACAGCTTTATTGTTTTTATCTTTATTGTTACAAATGAAAAGATATTTTCCTTCAACACATATCTCTCAATAGACAAAGCAAAAACTTGTAAAGTTAAACGTTTTTATTTTCTAACACTGACAATATTCCTGTTATTTTCTGGTTTCCTATTATTTCCATAGCGATTCCCATTCTCTTCTGGTTTGTTCATAACAAAATATTTAGAATAACAAAAAGGAAAAATTAGTTTTATAATTTATTCTAAAATAGAAGTAAAAACAATACGGATTTTGAAGATAAATATAGAAATAAAGGAATGTGCAAAATGTTGAGACGAAGTTATAATAAAAAATACCTGTTATAATAGGAAATATATAATTGATACTTAATTTTTTTTTTGTAAACGCATGCTGTAGTTCAATTGATTTGAAATCGTACTTTTCTGATAATTTTCTAAATTCTTTATACTGAGACTGAAAGATTTTTGTTATGCTTAAGAAAATTTAATATTGATTTTCTTTATTATAGTAAATAAATATAATGGCAAATAAATAGTAAAAAAATAAAAAGTTTTCTCCTCACGTGAGATAAAGATAATTTTTTTTTCTTCTCTTATCCTTATTAAACTTCAAATGATGTTGAAACTTGCAAGAACTTTTCCTCCACGATAAATTTATTTTTCGATTTTAAGGTCAATCGCAGGAAAAAAGCGATATCTGCATGAAATTTGAAATGCATATTAGATGCATTACTTTAGTTTCTCTTCAGGAAAGTGAGAAATATATTTTAAATTTTCGATATGTATATTTTTTTTTTAAAAAATAGTCTTCAGAAAAACAGTTATTATTACAATTGGAGATTTTTTTTTAAAAATTAAATTAATAACTAATGCCTTGGAGAAGTTTTTTTAAAAAATAAACTACAAATATATGAAGAATTAGAAATATTTTTTTAAATGTTTTATAAAAGTTTGATGGTCATTTTTTATGCTTATTATATATTTTAATACAAAAAACAGCGCAAAAAGTTTACAAGAATACGTGTATTTTTTTAAATGCCTCAAAAATGTATCCTTCATCCTCTTAAAATATGTTAAATGAAAGCAAATCAGAATAATTTTATACATTTGATATGGTAATTATGTTTTTAGATACATTGAGAGGAGTCGATTTAAAATAACTTTCTTTTTTAAAGTCTGAGATTAACTTTTTTCTCTCACATTGTGAGAGAAAGAAATTAATCTCAGCTCTTATTCTTGAAATGGGAAAATCTTGAAAAGGAACGTTTTTTATAGAATAGATAATAGCAATTGCTTTCGATAATAGTTATTACATTTTTAAATGTAATAACTATTAATAGTTAATAATAGTAATATTACTATTAATGGTTAATAATAGTAATATTACTATTAATAGTTATTAATAATTAATAACTATTAATAGTAATAACGATAATAGTTACTACATTTTAATGTATCGGATGTCTAATTGAAGAAAATTTATTTTTTGGGAGAAAATCTCTTTCCCCCAAATAATAAATTTCTTTCTCCCACAATAAATTTCTTGTTTTTAAAATGGAAATTTTAAAAGGGGAACGTTTTTTTTAAATAGATAATAAAAATTTCTTTTGTAATAGTTTTGATATATGCCTTGGATGCTTAGTAGAAAAAATATTCATTTTTATTTGGAAAATCTCGGATTAATTTGTTTCTTTCATAATAAATCCCATACTTTCAAAATGGAAAGTCTTAAGAAAAGGAACATTTTTTTTACATAGATTCGATAATAGAAATTACATTTGATAATAGTTATTATGTTTGTAAATACATTTAGAATATATAGTTAAAATAACATTCATTTTTATTTGGAATATAGAGAAGTAGAGGAGTCGATGTAACGTCTAAAGTGAATAGGTGGGCATGTCGCATTCGAAATGCTGGGCGTGAAAATATTCATTTCTGTTTAGAAAGTCTCAAATTAATTTTCTTTTCTCCCAATAAATCTCTGGTTTCAAAAAGGAAAGTTGTAAAAAAAGGATAGTTTTGTTTTTTACTTAGATTCGATAGTAATCTCAAACAATCCCATGAACACAAAACTGTATAGTTTTGTGTCCATGGTTTTTCTCCCATTCTAATTGTAAACAGTTTCAAAATCGTAAAAGTAAAATATGTTCTTTACCGTAAACTTTACGGTTAAATGGATAGACACACTGTTGCTGGTTAATTTACCCTAATTTTGAAACGAAAATTCTAGCAGTGTAATACTTACTTTTAATTTCCTTTTTTTTTTACAATAAATGTTCAATTTTTAAAATTAAATGATCAGAAAAGCAATGTTTTTTTCATAGATTTCCATTAATATTAATTGCATTTGATAAGAGTAATTATATTTTTATAGCATTGATTATTAGCTGAAATACACTGTTAGAAATTTCTCAGAAAAAAATGGTTAAATAACAATTTATTTAATTACTATTTTACCATATTCAAACAAAACAGTCAAATAAGCATAAATAAGATGGTATTTAAACTGTGAACAGCGAGAAAAACCGTTTATAAACCGTGTACATCTAATACAGTTAAAAAAACAGAATTTTATAGTACCAACAAGGTTCACCTAATGAAGCCACTTAGATGCTATCAGCTGGGTGCATATAATAGCCGAGAGAGCTAATCTGGCAATCTCGTGGCCGACAGAATTGGGGTTCGAGTCCCAACTTTGGTACCACAATATTTCCTCCTTTCCCTTTAAAAGTTTCTAGTTTCCTGCACTCCCCAATTTGTAACTCTGGGCTATTAGGATATGATATGATTCTCTCCTTCACGAGATGGCGAAACCATAAAGCTGCTAAACTATCTCCAATGTTCAGTTATATATATATATATATATATTTTTTTTTTACGGATTAGAAACCTATTGGTTAAAAACTGTACAGTTTTGTGTTCACGGTTTTTCCCCCATTCTAGTTGTAAATGGTTTCAAAATAGTAAAAGTAAAATATGTTCTCTACCGTAAACTTTTCGGTTAAATGGATAGACGCACTGCTGCTGGTTATTTTACCATAATTTTGAAACGAAAATTCTAGCAGTGTACTACTTACTTTTAATTTCCTTTTTTTACAATAAATGTCAGGTTTTTAAAATTAAATTATCAGAAAAGCAACGTTTTTTCATAAATTTCTATGAATATTAATTTGAAAGAATATTAAGTTTTGTTATTCATTGTAAATATCTTATTTCTTATACCGCATAAAAATTGACACCATAACTTGCAAAAAATTTTAACAAATAGTTAGGTGAAACAAATGAACTTTATTTGAATTAAGGGCTTGGCTTTTATCTAATAAAAACAAAGAAAGCTATAACAGTTACCGTTGGATTGAGAAAAAAACTCTTTTGTTCTATTGAATTAAAAGCTTTAATTTATCGGAACAAAAAAAAAGCTAAATGAAGATTCCACTTCAAAACAGAACAGAAAGTTTCTTTCCTATTTATGACAGTAATTCTTTTGTTTCTCAAGCAGATTGAAATAAAAATTAATTTGCATTTCTGTGTGAAGAGAGAGAAAGTGGGGTCTTAAGTTATTTTTCTTTGAGAAATAATTTTTCTTTTCTTTTGAATAATTGAGAAAAATCAGTTTATATTTGGTTAAAAATAGAAAAATAAATTCATTGGTTTTTTTTTTCTATGCTTCAGGGGAGATAATCATCAAAATTGAATTTGGCATTTTTCTCTGTAAAGTGTTTCGATTGAAGCAAGCTTTTTGAATCTTTTATTCAGAATTATTTGTGTGGAATTTCAATGTTGTTTCAACAACAAATCTTGTTTTTCTGTGAAGGTGTAAAAAATCATCAAAATTAGATTTGGCATTTTTCTTTGCGAATTGTTTTGATAAATGCAACCTAAGCTTTTTGGATCCTTAGATCTGCATTCGAAATGTTTGAATAACAGATTGAAAAATTTTACCCAATTGCAAAGTTATTTTCGTGTGAGTTTTTTTTTCTCAAATCATATCTATTACTATTTTTTAAAACATTTTTCAACCCGCACCATAAAATTTAGTATTACCATAGCTTGTTAAAAATTTTACAAGTTGTTAGCATGTTATTAAAGTTTATTTTTTAATAATTCAACAAAAAATCAAAATTGTAATATATATAATCCTCTTAAACGTCCTTGATGTAATTATTAATACAACTCCATACTAAGTGATTAGATTATTCTTTCGCTTGCATGAAAAAGCCATCACATATGTCACCAACAGATGTAACTAAAATATTAGATCAACTTTTAAAAAAAACGTTTTTTGTTTTTTTCCTCTTGCTTTTTAGAGTACATTTTAATAAAGTTTTTTTTTTCCAAACATGAATTGTTGAATTTTTTACCATGCAAAATTTCTCCATTGTATTCGGTATGCATTGCTGTCAATAATAATTGCAATATTATTGTATTCGATAATTATTGCGATATTATGGTATTCAATATTAATCGTTCTTGATAAGAATCGTGATGTTATTGTTGCGCATAATCATCATTCATTCGATGCTTATTGTAAGCTCTAGTGTCCGTGATATAACGTGACACTACTTATTAAATTATCGCTGTCGTGGTTATAAAAAAATAACGATGTTTTGTGATTAATTGCCTAATGTTGGGAGTTACGAAAGAATTGTGGGTTTAAAGGGGAAACCTAAGTTGAGGCAAAATGTAGATATTTAAGGAAAATACATCTCCAGGCGTTTAGAAGGAATGTGATACTAGAAAAAATATCAATTTGATTATTAGAATTTTCGAAATACGAAATGCTTCCCAGAAATTTAGACCAGTGAATGAGAAATATTTTTACATTATCCTAACAGTGTTAAATGATAGCTGTTAGAACATTTTGCGATCGAATGCAGCCCTCAGGCACCAATTCTTAGTTTATACCAACAAAACTCAACCAAACAAGGATAATGTAGTCAATGCCTTTTTTCCTTGTTGCAACTTATATGTATTTAATGCGTTTTAATAACCGATAGATATTCCGATAAAGATGTTTCATTACAGTACCAGAACGATCATACATGCCAGAACGATCATATATGCCAGAACGATCATATATTATTTGTGCTCTTTCCAGATTGTTTTAGCTATTTCCATAAGCAAAACAATATTTTTATTTGAATAAATCGAAAGTTTTGAAGTAGTTCAAATAATTTAGTGCCTAAGTGTTAAAAATAAATGGTTAAATATAATATATAAAAAAAATTAAATTTTTGAAACTTTCCCGTCAATATAATATTTGTTTCATGAGGCTTAAAGGGTTTCAAAATATATGATATTTCTAGTTTTCTTTTTTTATCTTAACAGTTTTTCTTTTCTTTTTTCATATGTATCGCAACAAATACATGCGCTGTAAAAATAACTATTATAAAAATCAAATTAATCTTTTAAAGATTTAAAAATGGACAATAAGGAAAAATACATTTCTCAAAATCTTCACAAAAAATACACCGATATAGACTAAATTTACTTCTGCCTCCAGGATAAATGCTATTTTACTTTTTTCGTAGATAGCTCATGAAAAATGATATGCACTCCTATATTCCATTTAAGAAAGCAATTTTAGCTTCAACATTTTTACTGCCCAACTGTTATGTTTCATTTTAAGCACTGTCACGGTATTTTAAAAAAAGGTTTCCATTTCAAGAAAGGTTTTTAACTTTTTATTTTAAATTTTGCAAGGAAAAAAGAACATTTTTTTTACGACTTTTCATGTGAAAAAAATTATCTGTGAATCATTAAAATATGAGATATACATTTCGCCATTTTGCAATGTTTTAAATAATGTTCTCTCATTCCTAATAATTTTGCTTTCAGAGAATATTATTAAAAAGTATTAAAAAAAAATTTCAGTTTATTTTGTTATTATACACAAAAAAGTTTTGTTTCGATAAATCTTTTGAAAAATTAGATATTATTGTTTTTAAGGCAAACCTAAACTTTAAATTAATAGGATAAGGGATAGTTTTTAAGTTAATGACTTTACAAGTTTTAAGTAAATAACTTTATAATAGTTTTAATTAGCTTAACTTTATATCATAACATTCACTTAGCATTAACATTATAACATTATATTAACTTAGCATTAACATTATAACATTATATTAACTTAGCATTAACATTATAACATTATATTAACTTAACATTGCTTTATTATAACATATTTGTTATTAAAAGTTCGTAAAATTATATAAAGGTAAAAAAATTTAGAATTTGGGAGACATATAGAATAAAAACGTTAAGAAATTTAGAATTTAAGAGGTAAAATGTGGTCAGACAAATTTTTAATATTTTTTATTATAAAAAAATATTTCTTTTTCCATCAAAATATTCAAACAATTAGGTCTAAGTTTTTCTCCGATTTGCTTAGAAAAGTTTATAGAAAATGTATCAATATCTATATCTATCAGAAATATTGTTCATTCTGATAATTACTAAGTAAATTAATGAGATTCGAACCAAATAAAATATAATTAAGGTCTAAAAATTAGGTTAGTCTAAATTAAAATGTGTCTACAAGAGGCGATACGGATACTAAACTGAACTTTTAGTAAAAAAATGCCTTGAGTTGCACTAGTTTATTGTACATTCATGTTCGCAATTTGCACAGGATTTTATTGATTCTATTTATGATTTTATTGATTGTTATATTATTTCCTGAACATTTATTAGAATTTCTTATAAAATTGCATAAAAAAATATTTATATTTATTTAAATTTTAATTGGCAAATAAATTATTATATTATAATTTTTTCTGAATTTTCATCTATTATGAAGTTACTAATAAATATTTCAATACCATTTCAATTAATTTCAACTCTTAACGGTATTCAAAGTTGACACGGAAACTTTTATATTCTAATAAATGAAAAAAAGTAAACCAAAAATTCCACAACAATGTTTATTTCGAAACTAAAACCTAAAAAGCTTAAGTTTGACAGAAATTTCTCAAAAAAGATTTTTCATCAGCAAAAATGAATTCTCAAGTTTTGAATAATCAATCAACATAAACCCTGACTTATATAAATATATATAAAATAGAGAAATAACATTTTTTTTTGTTATCTCATATGTTAAAATATATGCATAAAACATTAGGGGTTTAGGGGTTAAACTTTGTTTCGCTAGGAAAGACCGTTGACTGAAAAAAATTGCAAAGAAAATATTATTTCAAATTTCATTCACTTGAAAATAGTTTACGGAATTTCTTTCATTAAAATAATACCTGAAATAAAAAGTGTTAAGACAGTAGTTAAAATTCGCGATCAACCTTTATTAAGACAATTAAATAAATCTTTTATTTATATGCAAATATCTATTATTCAAAATAGTTTCTTACAAAATAATATATTCTTCAAAAAACGTTAATTTCAGCAACTCCGAAAAGAGGAGGTAAATTACTATATAGAATTCACAAGTAGACCAATATAATAATTATGTAGTGAATAAAACGATATATTAAAATAAAATTATTTTGTTAAAGAAATCTTTTCTTACTCTTAATTCAAATTGACACTAATGAAACGTATTTAACCAAGAAGAAAGAAAATTTTTATTTTAATAGTAGCCCAACTTTAGTATTTTTTTATAGAAAAAAATCAGCCTCAGTTTTTTGTTTGCACATGTCACTATACTATTATCTTTTGTAAAAAAACTAATACATCTTAACCTTATTTCTATTATTTCTGCTGCCAAACAAAGAACATCTCCGTGGTGGCTCAAAGGATAGAGCTTTCACCTTCCAATTAGGTGCCCCAGGTTCGAATTCCAGCGGTGGCTAGTTGATACGAATTCTGATCTCGGCTTGCACCGAGCACAGTGCTGACGTAAAATATCCTCAGTGGTAGACGGATCATGAGTTAGAATCCCTTTGCCGTCGGTCTAACCACGGAGGTTTTTGTGGTTTTCCTCACCATGTAACATAAATGCGGCATTGTTCAGTCAAAAAACCCTCCTAGTAGGCCAGTTTGTCCCAATGCTTGATCTATGAGGTTCTTTGTCTTCCAGGTTGGGCTAAAAATTACAAAGCTACGGAGTTCAACATTGATAGTCATTAGCTGAAAAAAATGGACCGGCTGTTCAACACCGGTTATAAAATAAAATAAAATAGGACATCAAAAATCTGACAAGCAGAGATGTGATGAAGGAAGAATTCGAGGTTACTTTCGATAGTTTTTTTTCGATACAGTTCCATTTTTTCTTTAGTTTTGCAGTTTTTATTAATTATATTTTTTATATTCGTTGTAATATTCACTTCATTAGTATTTGCAGTGCAAATTTAATTTGGTTTTTTAAAAGTTGTGAAGAGGTAAATATTTCTGAGTGAACTACCATTTCAAAGAAATACATCATCCTTTTCCATTTCAGGTAACAGCGTGGATTCAAAAGAATTATTTATTAAGAAATAACTCTTTCTAAATGTTATTTGCAAAAATAAAAAGTTTCGAAAACTTTGGAATTTCTTGTGTTCTCCCTCAGAAAAATTTGCCACGACGAGACAGCAAAAAAGGTTTTAAAAAAGAGACAATTAGACATTATACATTGTATCTCAAAATAAATATCACTAAGCGACATATATTTTGAGTCCGATAACAGATTAATGTCACAGAAAAAATAGGATAGAACTGTGAGTTGTATTTTTCTAAAACAAAAAGTATAAAAATTGTTTCTTTCAAATATATTTTTTTAAACAATTATTGACAAAAAAAAAAAAAAAAAAAAAAAAACAGGGTAATCCGTATTTGTCACCCTTAATATGTATTTTTAGTGCACCTACCAAACATTAGCAAACATAGAAAATAAGTTTTGTTAAATTTTGATGTGCAAAAAATAAAACGTTATCAAAATTTATTAAAATCACTTTTTTTTAATTTTTTTATGATCGACGTTGGGCAACAGATTCAATTCTGAGTTTACGAATATCAATGTTGAGCAACATACCTTTGTAATTTTCAATTCAATCCTGAAGACGGGTGAACTTGAGGATCAAGGATTAGGACAAACTAGGCTTCGTGGAGGACTATTTGCTAACTTGCATTTGCGTCGCATGAAAAGGAAGACCACGAGAACCTCCCACGGTTAGCTTGACGGAAAGGGGACTCTAACCCATGATCCGTCTATCACTGAGGCTATTTTATGTCAACACCGTAGCCGGTGTGAGCCGGGAGCAAAGTTTGAATCAACCAGCTAACGCTGGGATCAAACCTGATTCACCTCATTGGGAGGTGAACGCTCTATCCCCCGAGCCCCCATGACTCCTTAGGATCTAATTTTATTTTATTTTATAACCTTCATTGAACAGCCGACCCTATTTTTTGGGTTTACGACTATTAATGTTTAACTCCGTAGCCTTGTAATTTTGAACCCACTTCAGAAGACAAGGGAATTTCTGTATCAAGTAATGGGAAAATTTGCCTTCGTGGAGGATTTTTTGATGAAACTAACCCGAATTTGTATTGCATGGAGAGGAAAATCACGAAAATCTCCTATGGTTAGCCTGACGAAAAGGGGACTCTACCCATGAACCGTCTACCACTAAGGATATTTCTACGTTAGCACTGTGGTCATTGCAAGCCGGATACGCAATTCGTACAGACCAGCCAGAGCTGGGATTTGAACCCGGTTCACCTACCTCATTATACTCTATCAAAATCCCTCTGAAATAGGCGGAAATGAAAAATTCTAAATTAGCGTGATTACAAGAAGAAACAGCAAGGAGTTTAAAGTTAAAGTTAAAAACACCGCCAATTTTTATCAGGCATTCAAGCTGATTTTGATGTTTCTCACTTGTGATTTTTTTCTTGGTTAGATATTAATTAAAACCTGTAGTATGTATAGTTTTCTGAATTCATTTTTGACAAGGATTCTAAAAATATAGAGAGAGTGTGGTAATTACGCATCAACCTGTATAATGCAAGAATAACTCAGCACTAAAAATATATCTTACAAATTATTTTTTGAAGGGGAAAGTTAAACAAAAGAGAAAAAAAACTTCTACAAAGATATTCTCTTGTTCACACATTTCTTGCATGTAAAGTCACTTTTAGTTTCAACTAGTAAACTAGTCAAAAATGAAATTTTTTTCTTCATCTATTGTAATGTTCAACAACAAAAGATGCGATAAAAAGAAATTAAAAAGATAAACTAATCATGAAGATGACACTAATTAATTTTCTTGTTGATTTTTTTTTCTTTTCGTACGGTATTGCTGCTTCAAGCAGAAGTTTTCTCACAATTTTTTCTCTTAAAAGTTTCTTTTAAAATAAACAAGAAAAGCAAAAGGTTATTTAATAACTCCTGAAAATTTAAAGCACAGTGTAAGTAGATAAAAAAACGCTCAATGGAGACTAATATAGGATAAAAATTTGGACTTAAGCTACTACATTTTTAACTTTTTAATCCTGGTGAAAATAAAACATGCTTTAACCCTTGTTTTGTTTATTAATAAAAAGTATTGAATATACTAGAAATTAATGTCTTAATATTTGCTTCTTGATTTTTTTTGTAATTAACATAATAGTTTAAAATCAAGGGTAACATGCATGCTTTTTTTATTTTTCAAAAAAGTTTGTTTTTTAATTCAAATTTTTTACTTTATACACTGTAAAAAAATTCCGGATCAAATTACGGTATAAAGTACCAGCACTTTGAGTACCAGCACTTCCTTTTTAAATTCTTTTTACCATAAAATCCTTTTTTACAGTAATATTTATTTAAGTTCAGTGATTTTACTGTAATTATTACTGTATAAATTACGGTTTTTGAGATTTTTTATTCCGTAACATGTTCTGGTAAAATGGATTTTACGGTATAAAGTACCCTAAAGTGTCGGTACTTTTTCCCTTAATTTGATCCGGAATTTTTTGCAGTATAGTACAATGTGGTAAAAATACTTTCCCACAATCGTGAGCCAATCAGAGTAAAATTCTACAAAATACCTCTCCCGTATTATATGACATTTCCTAAAAATTTATGAAATTATCGCAACATCATGAAGGTCGTTAATAAACTGTCTTATTTAATGATCCGGAAAAACTAATTGAGCTCTATTAATACAGCTGACTGTATCAATGCTTTTCAATGTCACTTGATACTTTCTTCCACTTATTACTTCAACTATTACAATGTGCCTTTCGTTTTCAATATATACTATTAAATATAAATTATAAATTGTTATTAATGCTAAGTAATAGGGTTATATAATGAATTTTCAATTACGTAACGAATGCACAACAAAATGGGTTATAAATAATAAAATGCGTCAGCTTAAATACAAATTTATTTTGCTTATTTTAAAGTTTTTATTAATTATGAATTATCTAAAACTACAATTTTTACCTTGAATATGTTAGCAATTTTGAACCTTCCCTCAGACCAAGAGTTAAAAGTCGTTTTAAGACTTTTTTTCTTTAATCGAAATCTTTAAGATTGTTTTTTGAGGGCTCCGTCGTTACAAGAAATATTATTTTTTAGAAAATAAATATGCTGTTTTTAAACTGTTCTGAGTTTGCAACAATACTTTACAGCTCTCTATGCTAGAGTCCTCTATGCTAACTATGAAAATGATGTTAAATGCCAATATGATGAAAAGCGAAAGTTTTGTGGAAAGAAAAGCATTTGTGATTTTTTAATCTTTTTTAAGTTATTCTAACACAACATTACTAAGCTGATAAAATTTAAAATTTTTCAAAAGTATTACTTGATTTCAAGGTTGTTTTTTGACAGCACTACTGTCAGATAGAGTAATGCTTTTTAGCAAATAATATGCAATTTTTAGAGCTGTTGTGAGTTTGTATAACAATTACTCATGTATAGTAAGTTTCACTTATTTATATTCAGCGCCCTTTTCTCTAATTCTGTAGTTGACGTAAAACGTTATTATGAAGGAAAGCCACAGAGTTATATAAAAGAAAAGCGTTTGTGATCTTATTTTTTATTCTTTGAAAAGTAATTCTAACGCTGCATTATTTGAGCTTTTAAAATTTGAGAAATTTCAGAAATGTTCGTTGATTTTAAAGCTGTTTTGCAAAAGCTCTGCCTTCAAATGAAGTAAAAAAAATTTTGTGAATAATATGCAATTTTTACAGCTGTTGTTAGTTTGTTACAACTATTCATGCATGTTGAGTTTCATTTATCAATTAGTCAGCGCCCTCTCTGGTGACTTTGAAAGTGGTGTAAAACGTCAATATGAAGAAGAGCCACAGATTTATGAAAATAAAAAGCGTTTTTAATCATATTTTTTATTCCTTGAAAAGTGATTCAAACGCTGCATTATTTGAGCTTTTAAAATTTAAGAAATTTAAGAAGTATTCATTAATTTTAAGGCTGTTTTACAAAGGCTCTGCCTTCAAATGAAGTAAAAAAAATTTTGTGAATAATATGCAATTTTTACAGCTGTTGTGAGTTTGTTACAACTATTCATGCATGTTGAGTTTTACTTATCAATAGTCAGCGCCCTCTCTGTTGATTTTGAAAGTGGCGTAAAACGTCAATATGAATAACAGTCAGAGATTTATGAAAATGAAAAGCGTTTGAGATCTAACTCTTCATATTTAAAAAAGTAAATAAAAGCTGCATTATTTAGGCTCATAAAAATTTATAAAAAGAAATTGAGAGTTAATCATTCATTTTAATAATTTTTATCCAGGAGTTAAAATACAAACATTTTTTTGTAAATTTTTATACGAAAGTTAAATACTTTTTTTAAAAAAATATTTAAATTTTTGTCCATTCTAAAGTCTAGGGGATTCTTGATGACAAGAGTATGTAAAAAGATCGAAATTAAAACTTTGCTTCTTTTATAAATCACTTAAACTGTGATTTTTGTTTTGAATTTCATTTTGTGAAAGAGCTTCGTATTATATCCTTAATATGCACGTTTTAAAAGCCTTAAAAAGATTAAATTTCAACGTTAGAATAATATTCTTTTTTTTTAATAATAAACTTCACAGAGCTCCAGAAAGCTAATAGTTTTTTTTCTGAACGAAAAAACAGACGAGAAATCGTTAGATATTTATTATCTTTTAGGAATCTTAAAAGTGGTTCTTCCAACTGTATACATTACCCCGCATTAGGCGAAATATTACTCATTCCTTTAAAAAAAATTCATCCAGAGATATGTTTCCAATATGTAACATTTCCGCAATGAAAGTGAAATGCACAAAATGTTATGTGTGCATTATTCCGCAACGGAATAAAGACAAACTATAAAAAAAAAAAAAAAATCAGCTTGATTTGTGAGTTACGCTTCCTTGTCAGATGGAATAATGATTTCCTATAATAAAACTCACTTGGATCTCCATTGTTTATGTTTTTACAAAAAACACCGGCAAAGATTTGCATATATTTAAAATTTAAATAACCGCAAACTTGTTTAACCTAGACAGGAATAAACAATAATTCCGAAATCTTCTGTGGACATCTACCATCCTTTACATTAACCTTTTCACTTTCCTGACATCGATTAATCACTTAATAAATCTTCCTAATCCCAAGAACACACATCCAATTCCTGGAAATAGTGACAGCAAAATGGTAATCCGCATCTTCTTATTTCTTTTCTCATTTATTTACGGTATTTCTTTCTGTTTTAGTGGCATTCTGACACTAACTGTCTGCATTGCTATGAATATGTATTTTTCCGTATTGTTAATGTTCGTAAGATAGGCGAGAATACGGAGAGATAAGACATTTGTTTGCAAAAATATTTTGTTTAATTTTTTTCGGTATAATATTACAAGTTCCAGTATAATATCTTGATGCATAAAAATAATAATTTGATAGTAAAAAAAAAAAAAAATACTGTTATAAATTAATAAAAAAGGCAAGAAAAACATTCGTCTCTCTTTTGTATCGGGGAGAGATAAGACATAACTTTAAAAGTTGAAATCTAAATACAATCTTGAAAAATATTCTGAAAAATTCAAAATAATATTTTATTTATGTGTTTTAAGTACACGAGGATCAAAACTCTATATATTGTTCTGAAACAATACTTTCAGTAATTTCACATGTTCTGAGGGCATTCGACACAACTAAATAATAATTATAACGATTATTCAAATTATTTATACCACTCAATTATTTATAATCATTCTTTTTTTAAAAAGAAACAACGAAGAATTTCATTTTGTAAGGTAAAATTTATTTAAAAGAAATAGGTACAATAAAATGAATTTGAAATTATTTAATTATGTATAAATATCTACATAAAGATGCAAAAGTTATGAATAGCATATAAAATTTTAGTAACGTTTCGATGGTACCTGCATCTAAAACAATACATAAGATTTTCATGAAAATTTGGTAATGGTATTACGATGAGAGCAAACAAAATTAGTTCCAAAAATCATCACTAGATGGCACACCATAATTTTATAAAGAACAAAGACAAATAACAATATTATACAAAATTTAGCTATCACCTGTAAACTAAAAATGTTCAATATATGATGCTCTCCATGTTTGCTCTGCTGTCATCGGCATCGTGAAATCAGGTTTGTGAAGCCTGGCAACCACTAGTTCGAATTTTGCCTTTAACGCTATCCCATCTGAAGAAATTCTCTCCCGCAAGAAAAAAAATGGCCAAAAGAAAGTTTTGTCAATCTATTATAAAACTAAGTTATTTTTGAACTAAAATTTACATTTTACCACAAAGCGCTTGCAGATTGAAGTTATTGGTAAGCAAGCCCATATAGGCCCAAAAAATCCATTATAGCCAACATACCAAATAAAAGTTGTAGTAAAAAAAAATTTAACTCCCGTTTTCTAAATTTATAGGCTAATTTTGAATCGAAGTTTCACATTTTGTGGCATAAAACGGTCTTATCAATTTTTTTAAGCGGATAATTTTTCGGGGGGGAAATTTAAATTCTCTGTTCAAAAATAATAGGCTATCGATTTATAAAAAGTAAACTTAAACTTGTTTTGACCATTTTCACTTTAGCAAATGAGCAAACAAACACTTCTTTACTCGGCTAATGATATTCTTGGAGGCAAAATCCTAACTTTCGGTTACCTACTTTACACATCTCTTGAAATAGCTTATTCAGTCCTTTGAAATTACTGAAATGTTGCGTACCTAACTTAATAAGCTGTTATATAAAAAAAAGATAGAAATTTTAAAGAATCCCACAACCGAAATTCGTAAGAATTTAAATCTGGAGATTTGGATGGCCAAGCTTTTGGGAAATATGAAATTAATGTCTTTTCAATAATACCACTATCCCATTTCCACGTTACTTAGCTGCATCGTTTTTAAATGGACTCTTCACAAATAGCAAACGTCAACTTTAGACATCTTGTATATATGTTTAAAGTTATTTTAAAAAAATGAGGTAAAAAAAGAGATCACATTAGAGGCAAATTCCATAGCCGTAAGTGGTCCTGTTTGCCCTCAAAGTGGTACATACGCACCCTCAGATACACGGACTAACTCTTTGTTTTATTATATGCATCGAAAAAACATTCTCCGTACTAAAGTAATGTTTTATTTGGAACATTTTGCACTTCGCTATGTTTCACTAAGTAATGAAAAAGGGTTCGTTTTATGATATCTTTACGATGTAGAAAGTCAACAATATTAAATGAGTTTTTTATGACCTCTTTACTGAGTTCCTTGGATTAAAAGCTTATTCTTTTCACAATAAATAACTGTTAGTCATAGTAAATTAAATATAAGAATCTCCGGTGCTCATGTTTGCATTCTTTAAGATTTTGATTATCAATGAAATGACAAGTTGAAACTGAATAAAACTGACGTTAGAAATTACAAATAGTAAAATTTATTAAAACTCTTAATGTGCTTTGGTGCCATATGCGTACAATGCTCAATATAAAAAAAATATATTACCCTAGTTAACTTGTTTATTATTGATCGGATTTTCGCAAACTAAGTACCAATCTTACTGACTCAAAAGGCTGAGAAGTTAATTAGTTTAACCTATTGATTAAGTTACAGAAACATACACTAAATTTTACATGAGGATTTTTGAGTATCGAAATGTTATGGATTGTCACTATTAGGATGATTGCTATCATGTGATTCCAACAGTTTTGAGAGCTGTTGAAAGTATGGACTTCATCATGCTAGTTTCATTTTTTAAATATTTTGCCATATCTCAAGATTTTCATATGATTACAAAATTCGTTTATCCTAAGGTCGATTTGGTAATGATTTTGGTAAAGTTACATTGAAAAATGGTTTTATAATATGAGATAAAATTTGGTAAATGAGGTGAAATCTGGCAATTTTATCATAATAACTTAGACCGCGGCAAATTATTTGGTTAAATCTACTTTTCAGTTTGTATTTTTTACTAAATGTGTGGTAATAAGAATCATAATTTTGAAAACAAAATTGAAGGTAAAACGTTATCACATGATTAAAAATTTTTCAGAGAATTATCTTAGGATTAACTAGTTCTACAATTGCGTGCGAAATTCTTTTAATTTTCTTCAAAATCTCCAGCGTCATTTGACGAACTACAAAAATATAAATTAGCATTAAGGAGCTTAAACTTTCAACCACTCTTTTGACTAAACTATAGAGGGCTACCCACCCCTCTCATACTCTTAGAGTAAGGAATCGAAATTCGTCAAAAAATAGTTCTGATTATTCTGAGAAAGTACGTTCTTGTGTCTCATTTCGTATCTTAAAATATCAACTGCTCTAATTAATTACCATATTTTAATTCACCTAAACTAACCATTAAGATTATTTCTTAGTAACTAATAATCCAATCATTAGATCAAAAGAGGTTTACGTGCTTCATTTTTTGTTTTGCTCTCTGCAAAATAACCATAATTATTACTGATTGTATGGCCTAGTCACGAAAAACAGTATAGGGCTTTTGAAGTTAATTGAAACTAATAAATTAAAATAACACTCAATAAATTTAAAAAGAAATTAGGACGAAGCTACAGCACAACCCAACAGTCATTAAATCATTTACGCGTCATCATTATGATATTATTTTAAATATATTATTAATTATTTTAAATGTATCATGATTAAATATATCATTATTATATATCATTAAATATATCATTATTTTAAATATAATATGAGTAATTTTTTACACCATATAGTTGATTTTATAGATCATATCTGTGGGGGCATGACGGTATTTTTTCTAGTTTTATGTTTGGGACGAAAAAAAAACGAAAAAGTTGGATTTTTCGGAAACTTTATATTAAATAAAGATATAAATTTCAGCTATTTTATGAGCTATGAACTAATAAAATCGTAACTTAGGGAGATAATTATTAGTTCTGACTTCACGTTTTTTTTAAAGAAACAAAAGTCAAAATTCGCTTTTTCTCACTTTGAAAATTAGAAAATATAGATGATTGATGATTCTTTCAACAACGAAGCCTTCCCATAAAGAAATTTTTTATTGGAGCTTTAAAATAGCATGCAAAATATTCTCCATGTAACGAAGTGATTGCTTTTTCCCTATCACTCTATTATCGAACTATAAACAGGTTTATTTTTTCAATTTTCTTCATTTTTTGAATTTTTTATATGTTTATCTTTTCGACTAATATAACTTTTAGAATTTTCAGACGTTTATGCTTTTGACTTTTGTCATTTTTGGAGTTTTTAAGATGCTTATCCTTTCAATTCTTTTCATTTCTCGGAATTTTTCAGATGTTTTTCCTTACGACTCTCATAACTTTTTGAATTTTTCAGATGCTTACCATTTTCTACAATTTCAAAATTTTTTTAAGCATTTATATTTTCAATTTTCGCCATTTTCGAAAATTTTTTAAATGTTTATGTTTTTCGATTTTTCTCTTTTTTTTTTAAATTTTTTAGATGCTTATTTTTTTAACTTTCTTTATTTTTTAAAATGTTCAGATGTTTAATACCTTTTTTTATTTTCAGAATTTTTTCAGATATTTATAATTTTTTTCATTTTAGGAATTTTTCACACGCTATCTTTTCTATTTTCATCAGCTTTTTTTTTTAGATGATTATGTGTTGACTATTTTACTTTTGGAATTTTTCAGATATTCATAATTTTTGCCCTTTTTTAGATGTTTATCTTCTTAATTTCATCATTTTTGGAACTTTTCAGACATTTAACGTTTCCATTTTCAACATTTTTAGAATTTTTCAGACATTCATCTTTTTGACTTTTTCCTCTTTAGGAATGTTTATCATTTTCTGCATTTTCGGAATTTTCAGAGCTTTTCCTTTTTCATTTTCTCCATTTTTCAAGAAAATTGTAATTAAAAGTTGAAATTTCTTTACAATCAATTCGCTCTCACCCATTTCTGTTTCTGGACCATTCGTATTATGCTTTCTAGCTATAACGCATAACAATGAAACTCTATGTGAGGAGTCATAAATCATTTGAAACATTTCTCTTATGTATTTACATTAATCATTAAAAGATACAATTACATACTTTTGAACTTATCACACCGACTAACATTTTTTCCCACTTCCAATTTTCGTATAATGAAATTTTCCGCTAGCGAATTTTTCACAGAGAACAATCGATTTCACTATAAAGAGACTTCACCATGGTTAGTAGTTTCTTCCAAAATAAAAAGATGAAAGAAAAAATATTATTCATTTTGAATTATTATTCTGAATTATTGATGATGAAAGAAGAAAAATTATCTTTCATTCTTATCATATTTTTTATCGAAACATCTAATGGTTAAGTCTAGAAAGAATAAAAGTAAAATGGTGAAAGGTGAAAGAATACTAAAACACTTCAGTGATAAGATTCGGGCTAAATTATTGGCGATTTACAAAAGTAAATGCCTGGCAAAGATTGTAGGTGAATGAGACTGATAAGAAAAAAGAAGGAATCAATACTACATACATTACCATTTCACGTTTATTCGGTAAAAATATGCCTTTATAGATACATAGATTCTTTTTTATCTAATATGTCAACACTGAATATAATTTTTTTTTTATACTTGAAATAATAACATATTTTCGTTTTAAAATAGAAATGGCAATAAAATAATGCAACCAGATTTGATTATTTCGTTTCATTGTTTCATGAACAATTCTCAAGAAATTGAAACAAATAACAGATTTAAACTTTAAGATCTGACAACAATTGAGTATAAATTTGATTCACTGAAAATTTTTAGGGTAATTCGGTTCTAGTGTCAAGAATTCCTTTAAATTTTTACAAAAGTTTTCTATAAATACCTAAACAAATATTTTTTATGGAATTTATGTTGTTACCCGAGTCAATATATATATATATATATATATATATATATATATATAAAAAAAAAATAAAAAATTGAGAAAAAATGGAGGAAAAGAAATTTAAAAATCCGGAAAACAAAATAAAGAAAGGATATAATCTCTTCATCAGCTCACACGATTATATCCGCAAAAAGGAGAGCTTTCTAATATTGTATCAATATAGCCAAAGTAAAATGTATTGATGTACTGTTGTATTGACATATTTTGCTTTGGCTATATTGATACAATATTAGAAAGCTCTCCTTTTTGCGGATATAATCGTGTGAGCTGATGAAGAGATTATATCCTTTCTTTATTTTGTTTTCCAGATTTTTAATTTTTTTTCCTCCATTTTTTCTCAATTTTTTAGCTTATTTTATGAGTTCTATATACTTGCACCTTATGCGCAGTTAATATAAATTATTAATATTAATTTTCCTCGTTTTTCTCTTTGTTTTTTTGTGCTATATATATATATATATATATATATATATATATATATATATATATATATATATATATATATATATATATATATATATATATATATATATATATATTATATATATAGATGTTTTAAAATAAAAATAAACGAATAAGGTATCATTCAGACGACTATTTGATAATATCCAAAACAAATAACAGCAAGTAGTATTTTGCTGTGGGTAAGATTTTTAGAAAAAAAAAATCCTTTGTTTTGAATAATGTCCAAATATAATAATCTATAATTTTAACAAAATTATAATTTTGTAATATATTAATAACAAACAATTTTAAACATAGTTTGTTATATATGAAGTATATAACAAAATTATAATTTTGTTATATACTTTTTGTTAAAATTATAGATTATAATTGCAATTTAATTATAATCTATAATTTTAACAAAAATTATACTTTTATTAAATGTTTTAAACTTGCTTATCCCTCTCTAAAATAATTTTTCAAACATTTTAATATATTTTCTTATGTTTTTATACAATAAATTTGCGAGAAATGCCGCTTTCTTATACATAAAATACACTGTAAACAATTCCGGCTCAAATTACTGTATAAAGTATCGGCAAATTGAGTGCATCATTCATGTTAGAATAAAATTCATTTCTACGGTAAAATATTAAACCCTAATTTTTACACATTAATTTAATTAGAGTGTCACAATGATTTTGATGTAATTATTATTGTAAAAATTATAGCATATCAGATATTTTGTTCCGTAACATGTTTCAGTAAAAATTGATTTTACGTTAAAAAGTACCGACACCCTAAGTAACGATACTTTTTATCTGAATTTTTTACTGCGTAGAGAAAAATTCAAATCTCATAATGATCTAAACACTGGAAATTTTCCCCATAAATTTAATGTTTGGAATAATCTGCTGAACTAAGAAACTTATTAAAAAATGTAATTACACTATTAATATTTTTTAAGGTATTTTGCATAAGGTATTTTGCACAAGTTGTGCTTGTTTAGTGCATATAACTAGAATTATTAGTAAAACTACAAATACTTGTAGTTAAAATTATTTGTCTCACCATTTGAGAAGTACCCATTTACAATAATATAAACGATTTTCAAAATATTATTTTTTAAAAAAAGTGAAGAATGATTTAAACACTCAAACAAATATCTAATCTTTACTCCACTCAAATATCCTAGGAATATTTTTAAAAGTCAACTTAAATATTTTCTCATTATTAATTTTATAGCTAAGAAATTAGTAAACAAATAAATTTATAGATAGAAAATTACTCGCAATCACTTTTAAGGATTTATTTTTTGATAAGTCTAAATGAGCAAAATAAGAATCCTACTCGAAGCACTAATAAAGTGTACTTCCTAATGAACTCTTACCTAATCACGTTTAATAGAAGAGATTAATTAATTATCCCCAGGCGGTACTATGATCCTAGTCCTTCACGGGAAATCTATTTAGAGATGGGAAGCATTTAATTCAATATTTCAGTTACTATATTGATTTTCTAAGCATGCATAGCATTTCTACAGCTCATATCTAAAATACAAAAATAGGAATTAAAAAAAATTACTGCTTTGAAATAAATATTTATTTCATGTAAGTCATGTAATTTTTCTGAATTTTTTTTTTTTTTTTTTTTTTTTTTTTGAATGGGGGGGATGAATTTTCGAAAACACTTTTCTATTTAAAAATTAAGAATAAAAAAATGAAAAAATTAATTAATATTTATAGGTAAAGAGTACTAAATCTCACAAGAAAGGTGTTTTTCCTCAAAAGTGAAAGGAACAAAATAAATAATAACAAATTACATAAAATAAAAAATGGCACAACTAACTTAAAATAAATATCCGACTTCAATTCTGATTAGTAATAAAAAATTTTTAAAAAAAACTCTGTCCAAACCTAAAGTATCACTACCACAAAAGATGGGAATGAAAACCTCAAAACCTGTTTGAGTTACAGAAACTTTAAATAACTTTTGATTTCAAAATAGGAAATGCAATAAATCGTAGGGCTAGACACACTAAATATACTAATTAATTTATGCAAACGATTACGGTTATGAGCTAAATAGCAAAACTATACTTTCTTAGAAAACGTATACTTTTTTGCAGAATTTTCTTACCCCAAGATATGGTGACAGCCGCACAAGACATGGTGAAATCTACAATGTGAAATGAGACATTTAAAATTTTTAATTCATTAATGTTAATTTCACTTTTTTCTCATCACTTTTCGAACTAATGAGCCGAAATATCCAATATTGCAACAAAAGCAGTTTTCTAAAGGTTTATCTAATAGCCCTGCATTTATTACTCGTTTAAAAGCAATTACCACCTTTTCCCAAATGAAATTACTAGCACCATCTGTTGAGAAATCTATAACTAATTATTTGTAATTAAATTTGAGAAATAATTACAATCCTTAATGGAATAAAATTCTTTAATCAATACAAATGCATAAACATAAAAGTAATTCAACATTTAAGGAATGAATAACAATTCCATAAAAGAATTTAAAAAGGCATAAATGGCAATTCTGTTTCAAGTTTCTTTTAATTGTTTTAAAAATCCTTCTTCTTCTAAATGATAAAGTTATTTTTTTGTATAAACAAGTTTTTATAAAAAAAATAGAACGAAATTAATGCTTGGAATAATTATTAATCACTTGTTTGAAACGTAAAAAAAGGATTTGACAAATAAAATACTGTAACAGTTTAGAGAACACAATACCCAACAATGATTGATGTTATCATTTCTTTTATTAATGCGTGTATATTTCTTTTTTAATTCTTTTTTTTTTTGGTGTTTTAATAAGTTCAAAAAGAACTGGGCTAGAAAAGTATAGAAAATGTTAACAAACAAAAGAAAAATCGCAGAAAGTCTCCTTTTGTTTCTCGAATACAAAGATTTGTTACCGTTCCAGGAAAACAATTCTTCAAGTTACATTCGTTTATTATGACACAGTTTTAGCTGCGGTAAGCAAAATTATGTGTGTAAAACCATTTCTTTTTCTTTTTTCCTTTCAATTCTGAAGAAGCCCCCACCATGTTTGTTATTCCGTAACATTAAAATTTCTAAATACAAAGTAATATATAAATAAAAATCATTAAATATGATACAAATAAAAATCATTTAAGTTATTTTTTGGCTAGACATAAAAAGTAGGAATTGATAATTAAGTTTGCAAACTTTCACTAATTCCTAAAATAAAATTAGTTTGTAAATTAATTATACGCGTAGCACCCAGGGAATACTAAGACGAATTCAAATTAGGCTTAACAGAACAGAAGCGGCTAGAAATTATACGTCATAAAATTATTTAATACAGTTTACAGAAACTTAAAAATTAAAATATAAATATCCAAATAACACAACCTAAAACATTCATACATAATTTAACGGCGAACTTTACTTTCTGTCGTTGAAACACAGCATTGAAGAAAACCTCAAACACTCATCAACACGTTTGTGGGTGAAAACAAATACAGAGTTTTCGGATCGAAAATATTAACGTATGGTGTGAAAGCGCGTGATATTGGTGTAAACTTTTTAAATTTTAAGTGTTTTGAGCTTTCATGCAACATTTAAATTGCACATAAAGGCTCGATTTGCTGCTTTCTTTGAACAAAACTGTTCTTTAACAAAAAATTTTAGGGTTGCTCAACATGGTAAGATATTAAACAAAAGTTCTTCCAGTGAAACAATGAAATGGGTTGTATATGTTTAATTTCCACATGCTGAAGAAAAAGTGTTTGAAGTTCTTGATTTAATAAAACATACCAAAAATTCCTCAATGACCTCCCTTAATTTATATTTATTAAATCCTTATTGAAAAGCATATGCACTCAGAGCGGTAAATTATTATTCAAGCAAGCGAAAACGAAGGGTTAATAGAAATCTAACAAATCATTTCTGATAAAGGATGAATTGAAAACATCAAGAACTGTTTGGAAATATCAAGAAATTGGGAACCTCTAGAATTGCTGCTGGAGAAAATATGGAAAAGTTGAGAAACATAATTGTTAAAAAACTCTAAATTCTTCAGGAGAGCTTTACTTTCTTTTTTGAAAAAATATTATTTTGCGACCCCGATTTAATAATTGCTTTTTTGTACAATTTTTTTAAAAAAATAATTCTAAATATATATATTACATATAATCTAAAAAAATGCACTTCAGAATAAAAAATACGCATTATTTTTTGAGAGTAATGCTGTTTTGTAAATGATATAGCAAAGAACTAAAAAAAATGTACATTCATTATTTCTTTCTATTTTTTTCTAAAAGCTATTTTACGAAAGCTATAATAAACAACTTGACATTCCTATCTCTTTTGAAAATAATATTTCATAATACCTGCATGCTCCTTCGGCTATTCTAAAATTTTTATTGCAGACATACATTCTTCGAAAAAATGTTTTGTTCTTTTTTATATTTTATACTAAAACTTTGAATCAGAAATTTAAATAAAAATAAAAGAGCTATTCATAACGAAATACAACTTTGACTTCTTTTCTGTATCGACATTAACGGATTAAATTTAGTATCAAAATTTAAAAATGATATCATATTAATACCCACGGTTTCTTTTTTAGGAATGTTTCTAAATATATATGATTAGTACAACAGAATTACTTTTTAAATTTGAATTTGATACGAATTAAATTTTAGTATTAATGTTTTTACGGTACAAATAAAGTAAAATTATAATGATTTCCAAAACTAACGAATCTCTAATGAAAATGGTGCTATATCAAAGCCTGTTTGATTGCACCAGAAACCTTGGAAGAGTATTTTTTTTTCTTTATTTCTTTTTATAACCTTCGTTGAACAGCCTCCCCAGTCGGCGGTGATCGAATTCACGACCTCTTGGACATGGGTCCAGTGCCCTACCAATCACGCTATCCTGGCCCTTTAGAAGTGTTTCTAATTATCAATTTTAAACTCATTTCGATTTCCTTTGTCAATCAAACAGGGTTTTTTTTCAGTTCCGTTTTCCTCACGAGTGATTCGTCTGGCTATATACTTTTTTTACATCGTTTTAAGCAAGGATTTTTAAAATATATGTTAAGGGAGGTTAAAACAGAATACCCTGTATAGCACAAGACTGCAATTTTGTGTTATTCCTACACACAATAAGTTTCAAAAGTTACTATGTTTCTGCATGGTAACCCAGGGAGAACAGTCTTTCCAATCAAATTGACCAGGATTCTAAAAATAAGTATATAGGGCAGTTACTATGAAGCATCTTGTATATTTGAATGGAATTAGCAACCAAACAAAGAATACCTGTTACAACATGTGCATTGTTTAGTCTCACAAGGGCAGTGCTAGTTGCATCAACACAAAAAAAAAATGTGAATAACATAAATGATATCTAAAACAAGTTCCATCATTACATATTTAAATAAAAGTGAATAAATAACTATGCAATATACAAATTTTCTGTGCTTTTTGAGAGCAGTCAACATGGTTTGTCAAGCTAAAAACAAGTCTAAATATTCAGCAAGTGTAGTTTAATTAAAGGTAAATCAAGAAATTGACAAGATCTAGCGTTATTGTTTGATTGACATTGATTGAATTCATTTATCTTAACTGATTGATACTATCTAGAGTTAAGTGTCATCATTTTAGTGTCAAAGCGTAAAAATTGAGCTGCTGACTCCATTTTATGTAGAAACAATTTAAAGTTTTACTTTCTGTAGACTCAATGATTTTATAATCATGTATTCAAAGGATTCAATCAACCAAAAAAACTTTTGTGCAATATAGAACTGTGAAAAATCAAAGATTTTTTCCTTATCAACATATATTAACTAATCTATATACTAACACCAGAGTGAATTCTTGCAAAATTTTTGCAACAAGGACTATGGTGGAATGATTCAATATTTCTTTCTTCTAATGAAAAAAAAAACTATCGAGTAAAAATCTCGAAAATAATTCACCAGCCCTTAACATTTCTGCTAGTTAATATAAGAATGATTTAAATGATATATGAAGTTCTGTAGTTATTTTACGTGTTAGATGTTATATTTTCATATTAGTGAATAATTAAAAAATGGAGTCTAAAAAATATATAAAAACTGTGGCCTTCAGAACACAAAGAAGATTAAAAGAGTCAAGGCATTTTCAATAATTAAAAAAAGGTGTAGAGACAAGCAGTTTTATCAGTAACTAAGAACTTTCAACAACTAAGAAGTCTCTTACTAAAATTAAATTGAAGAGACACTCAATCCTCTTGGATACAAAGGGATTCTTTTTTAAGACATGTTAGTGGGAAATGTTGGTTAGTGTGAAATGTCATGTGCGAAAAATATTGTCTATTACTTTACTTTTTTCAATACCTAATCATGTATATTAACTCAGAAAACGGCAAGAAAAGGTTATATCAGATAACCTCTGTAACTGCTTCTTAGTTGACTTTGCGATACAATAATTTATTTACATTAAAGGACATATTTTCCATAGGTATACTTAAATATATTTTCTTTTTGTTTGTTTGTTCAAAGCCGCTAAAGTAGTTTCAGAATCATTCATTACTTTCTAGATGGGATTTATTCCTCAAAGTGGTGAGAATGCAAAAAAATTTTCTAATAATGCTAAGAGTTTTATGAGAGATAAAGAAAATAAACAAAAACTTCATGAAGTGGTTAAAATGACAGATGACAAATGATATGGCTCGTTGGCAAGGAATTGAGTGAAAATTTATTCCACCAAGATCCCTTAACATTGGCAGTCTTTGGGAGTCTGCAATTTAATATCACATAATAAAAGGGTTGCTAAGAGAATAAAATTGATTTATGAAGAATTTCTCACTGTAATAATACAAAACTAGAGAATTTTAAATCGTCAACCAGTTTCGTGTCTCTTATCCGCTAGTGAGAACATTTCGAACTTTTTATTACTTTAAACTTCTCAGGGAAAATATCTTTAAATTATATAGATAAGCCTGCTTCAATAAATTTTAAAGTGAGTTGGCTTAAACTATAAGAAAAAATACTTAAATTGGCAATTAATGCGGAAATTTTGGAGTTACAAATATTGGAGCAAATGCCTACAACGTAGTAAAAAGATGTTTGGAAAATATGTTAATATTATTGAGCTAGTTTAGTTAATTAAAGAGAGTTTTAACTATTTTTAAAAGAGTATTAGGAAGAAATATCGAAGTGTATTACGGTGATGATGAAAAAAAATTCGTGCACAAATTTAATATAGTTCTTTTATTTCTAAAATTTGTGTTTTATCCAAGTAAAAATATAAATTTTACAATTAGTTATTTCTTCTAGAGTACGTTTTAATGGTTAAAATTGTATTTTGATGATTATAGTGTAATTATTTTTATTTGTATAAAGTCTTAATTGCGTTACTCTAACATGTAAATACTTAAGTATTTTTACGAGTTCTTCTTTTAAGGTTAAAATTAAAGCCAATTTGTCAACTCTGATGGTCTCAAACAGCTTTATCATTCTCGATCTATAGACGCCAATACATACTTTTAATACACATTTCCACAACATTTAACCACCTAGTACGAGCCCCCTTCCCGTTTTCCTGTGGCTTCTAAAAAGTTATTTTCTAAAAGTTGTTATCATTTCTGAAAATATGGCCAAGCCATCTCATTTGCTGAATTTTAATAACATTCACTATACTTGATATAATTCATAGTTGTTGCTTATTCTGCGTATATCTTTCTCCTTTACCGACTCAGAAACTCCTCTCGCATTTCACATATAAGTCATTTATTTCCTTCCAAATTTATCCATTATCTCACCTTCCTTTCTATACAAAATTACTGATTTTACAAAAACCTTTTTATAGTTATAATTTTGTTTCTCTTCTCAAGTATTTTGATTTAAACTGCACTATTCAAATTTTTATTCTAAAAATACTGTAAAATCGTCAGCAGAAGTCTGCTCACCGATTAAGCTTAAAGTTTATGGTCAGAAACCTCTTTTTTTCTTACCTTTATGGATTTTAAACCTTTTACAACTGGTACGGTTAAAAATCCATGAATTCAAAATTATACGGTTTTGTAACCATTTACGTTTCTAAACCATAAAAATAAAATTTAAACCGGCATTAGAGCTCTGTGGGTGCTGCGTCATTTAAACGTGAAGGATAGTTTTGTATTCTAATAGTCCAGGGTCACCGATTGCAGAGTGCAGGTTACTAGAAACTCTTCCTGCACTGAAGGAATGGAAGAAATATTGTAGTGTCAATGCTGGGATTCAAACCCCTGTTCAACCGGTTATGAGATTGATCAATTTGTCTTCTCAGCTATAGTGTGTACCAGGCTGCAAGGAATAACAAGGCTTCATAACGTGAGCCTAGTTGGAGCGGATAAAACTCTGGTTGCTTAACCGTATTAGAAAAAAGCAATGAATAAACGTTTCTTCTCGTACTTAACAGTTTGAATGTCATTTTTTATGGTTATTTGACTGTTTTGGTTGAATATGGTGAAATAACAATTGAAAAATTGCGATTTAACCATTTTTTGTCAGAAATTTCCAGCAGTGTTCCCTCTTAATCCAAAATAGCATCCAATATATATTTATTTGATTTATATATTCAATGATCATCCAACAATGATAGTATAATCAGTGCAATGTGGGCCGGTATGTTAGTAGCTCTTACAAACGCTATGTCATATGTATGCAACTGCCAAAATCAAACAGTGTATAGAGATGAATAATGGAATTAGAGAATGACGAATGTAAACTGTGGTTATTGTGTCTTTGTATGTTAAAATAATAATGAATAAATTAAGGAGTAAATAATGGCCATTGAGTTTATTCGCTTTTAAGAATAATTAACAAATATAGTAAGCGAATAAAAGCTAAATTAATTTGTATATATAAAGAGTAAAAATTGAAAAAACAGTATTAAGCTGTGTGTTGGATTCGTTAATTAAAAATGTTAACCAAATAACATTTGGTTAACAATTCGTTAACCAAATGTTAATTGGATTCGTTAATTGTTCTCGTCAAAATTTGATTGCAATTTATGCTCCGTTAAAAAGAAAAAAGAAAAAAAGACATGTAAGGTGATTTATTTGCTAACTGCAGTCCGCAGAATTTGCGCGTTTATTAAGTATTTAACTGTATTTATTTGCAAAGTTTTATAAAACATAAAATAATATTTCGTTTTATTATTTATTTATTCAGTATATATTTAAAAAATACTTTTGCAAGAATACAATTCTTCATGAAATCTGTTTCCCTGACATATTTTTTGTGCAACATATTTTGAGCAAATATCTCTCGTTTCTCATTTTTTCTTATGCATTCTTTGACATAGTTGTAAGCAAGAGATTAAACAGCGTGCAATAAAATGTTGAAGCTATTCCAAATAAATGTTGCTTCCATTATATCTACTACGGTTTTTTTCTTACTCCTTTCCTGCCTTTTGGGCATTTCTTTGATATCTCTCATAGTTCTTATCGATTTGGATTTTTATACATCAAGAAACATGAAGCATTTTTATATCATTATGATATAAAAATGCAAGTATTTTTTTACCTTCTCGTTAAATTATCGAATATTTTTAAAATGTGATACAATTGTGATAAATATATAGATTATAAAAATATTTTTCAAGTTTTTTGTTTAACTCGTAACTTCTGAACTTAAGTATAAGCGCATTTAATGCTGGTTTAAAAGCACCCTTAGTGATAACGAGAGCGTAAAAATATTAAGAAAACAAAAGCTGTTCAGTAATGTTCACATTTAGTATACATTTTTTAATAAACTGTTGAAAGCATTAAATGACGGAAGCTATTATTTACGTGAGAAAAAAAATATTCCAAATCCTAAATCATTGTTGAAACCAATTAGAGCAATGGAGGTATTAAAATAATCGAAAGACAGTTTTTATTAGGGAAATGGGCTTCAATACGTCCCCTACACTGTAAATAATTCCGGTAAAATTAACCACCACTACCCCCTAACCCACAACAAGTTTTTGCAATGAAACTTTACTTTATCTGGAACTTTTATGAATCTGTTTAACATAATTAAAAATTCTATCAATACTTCAGAAATTATTTAGGGTGTTCCGTGTTTAATTTAGCACACTGTACAATGTTAATTATAGTTAAAGGATTTTACGGCAAGATTTCTAAATCTTTTTCGGCTATGGAATTTTGAACGATAGACCCTATTTTCTCCAAAACTTGACTTTTTAAATTAAGTTCATATTAGCAATTGCAAACATGATGACCATTCTACCTACTATTTCGAAAATTATTCATTGTATAGAGAGAGATTCCTTCAGTGTTTCATCAAAAATTGGCTTAAAAATAGGTTTTATTTCTGGTTATATAATAAAATATGATATGATATAATATAATATGATATAATATAATATAATATAATATAATATAATATAATATAATATAATATAATATAATATAATATAATATAATATAATATAATATAATATAATATAATATAATATAATATAATATAATATAATATAATATAATATAATATAATATGTAATTTTCAAGTATACAACTATATATACGAGGGTTGTCCATAAAATAAGGTTCCCAAGGAGCTACGGACGCTAGAAACGCTGTTAGGCGGGATTTGGCGCGACTGGCGTGTACCTAAGCTCCTTTTCTCCCAGTTCCCTCCCCGGCGAGCTGTCTACAACGTTCATTCTTGTCTTGGTAGCCGTGAAAGATGGAGCTTCCATTTGTTTCTCACGCCAGGCGCGAATTACGCTCTGTGATTCGTTTTTTGTGTGCAAAAAAACGTTCCTCCGGTGGACATGCATTCCCAACTGTGTGAGGTGTACGGGGAAAAGTGTATGAGTGTGTAACATGTGCGCAAAGGGAGCAGAGAATTCAAAGACGGACGTACAGACGTCCATGACGAACAACGTTCTGGCCGCCCATCGTTTTCGAACTAAGCGATTGCGAAAGTGGAAGCAGAAATGCTGAAAGATCGAAGTGTGACGTTTCGGGACCTCAGCGAGATGATCCCTGATGTCAGCAAGTCCTGCATTCCCAACATTTTGAGAGACTGCTTAGGATATGCCAAGGTTTGTGCAAGGTGGGTCCCGAAAATGCTGACGGATGACAGCAAACGGCAACGTGTGGAAGCGGCCCACGAATTTTTTCATGCCTACGAAAGCGATGGCGAGGAAGTTTTGGATTCTACTGTCACTGGGGACAAGACCTGGGTCCACTACATGACACCGGAAGCAAAGGAGCAATCCCGTCAGTGGAAACATCCAGGCTCGCTGAAGCTGAAGAAGTTTAAGCAAATTCTGTGTGCCGGTAAAGTGATGACGAGTGTCTTTTGGGACAGGAAAGGACTATTGTTGTGCGAATTCCTGCCTACCGGCACAACAATTAATGCAGATCGCTACTGTCAGACGTTGAAGAACCTTCCACGTGATTCAAAACAAGAGGAGAGGCATGCTCACAAATGGAGTGCGTCTCCATCAGAACAACGCTCGTCCGCACACCGCCCATGTCACAACTGATCTCATCAACAGATTTGGATGGAATACTGTCACACACAACCCCCTTACAGCCTAGGCTTACCCGCAGTGATTACCATCTCTTCCCTGAATTAAAGAAACACTTGGGAGGAACGCATTTCACAACCGACGAAGTGCTGAAAGAAGAGGTTTTAAGCTATCTTCGTGGCGCGGCGGCAGAGGTCTACGACTCAGGCATAAAGAAGATGGTACACCGCATGCAAAAATGCATTGATCTAAACGGCGATTATATCGAAAAATAGAGGGAAGTCTAAGCTTTCCAAACATGTATTATTCAATGCCAATTAACATATTTTTCATAGGAGAATTCGTTGGGAACCTTAATTTATGGACAACCCTCGTATTTTTAAGTACAATAAACGAAAACTCCTTTTCTTCACTATGTATACATTTTTAATGTATTATATTATTTTTGTTTCATTATATTTGTTTTAAATTTTTTCTTACAGATTCATTATTTTAAAAAATTACATTGTTTATCTTTTCGACATTTTCATTTATTTAGAAAGTATCACTTAAAAAGACATAATTTTTTCTTACATCACTTTTCTAAAAATAAGCATTTTGCGCTTTATTACACAAATCAACTATTAATTTGCATTTGAAACGCAATAAAAAGCCTCACCTGCTTCATTTCAAGAGAAACTAATCGTTTTGTTTAAAAAAGTAACTTCAAAAACACATCTTTAAAAGAGAAATACAATAAAACAAAATCCCTTTATTTAAGCTTCTATAAATCCACTCACTCGAGAATATGCAAAAGATCATTATTCCCATTTAATCCTTAGAAAATTATCCTTTTTTTCTCTTTCGAAAAAAAAAAAGATAGTTCATTTCATTTTATACCTTAAATCTCCTTAATTGATTGGAATATTCCAGTGAAGTAATATCTTGATTTCATATCATTCAGTTAATGAGAAATTATATGAGCTACTAGGCGCAAGAAAAAAAAAACAAAGAGCTTTTTCCAATCATAATTGCCACGTTAACGGGATAAATTAGTGCGGCAAATATAAGGTCTTAAGTGTCATGATTAATAGAGTAATACATACCGATTATTTTTAACGAAATATGTACTAATTATCATTTTTGCTGAATTTTTTTTAAAAATTAATAATTATTTGACTCGGAGAAACAAAAAGGAAACAGAAAGGAGGAAGTTTAAAGTCAAACTAAATTATTTACGCTGACATGAACAACTAAGAAAGAAAAAAAGCTGAAACACTATTTTATAATTAGTATATATGTAATTAATGCTAAAAGGAAAATAAGAAGTAAACTTTTGGTAGAGAAGTGTTCAACTGAAAAATATAAAAATTCTACATTAATTTCATTTTATAACCGTCGTTGAACAGCTGACCCAATTTTTAGGTTTACGACTACTAATGTTCAACTACGTAGCCTTGTAATTCTGAACCCAATCCAGAAGACAAGAGAACTCCTGTATTAAGTATTGGGAGAAATTTGCCTTCGGGGAAAACTTTTTGATGGAACTAACCCGCATTTGCGTTACATGGAGAAGAAGACCGCAAGAATCTCCCACGGTTAGCCTGACGGCAAGGGGACTTTAACCCATGATCCGTCTGCCACTAAGGATATTTTACGTCAGCATTGTGGTCGGTGCAAGCCAGATGCGGAATTCGTATTGACAAGGATTCGAATCCGGTTCACCTGGTTGGAAAGCGAACGTTTTATCCCATGAGCTATCGCGACTCACATTAGTTTCATTTAAATAAAAATTCAGATTATGCAGGGTGATACAGGATAGGAATAGTTGGGCACTTCATAAATATTGAGAATTTCGGAGCAACCCATGGCCCATATATAGTGAGTGACCCACGGTGATATATCACCCATATATCACCGTGATCATTGTGAGCTATCGTGGCCCTTTCCCATTATAGACTGATTGTTCGTGAACATTTGGACCAGTACTTGGGACATGAAACTTAATTTAATGTTTTCTGTTTATTACTGTTGGGTTACAGAGCATTTCTCAATACTGATTGTGTGCAAGTTTTGCAAGTTTTTGCAACTACTCTGCTGAATCACATCGTATATATACAGTGCACGGAGATAAAAATTCTGGTAAAATTACCCTACGTAATCACAATTTTGATAAAAACGAATTTAAAAAAAAAACATAATTCTAGTAATAAAAATCGAAATATATTGTATTTAAGCCATCCATTTGGTAATTTTCTTGTTCATATGGTAACGTTTTACCAAAAATTCTCGTTTCCAAAGTTATAGTTCTTATTACCATACAGTGAAAAATACAAAACTGAAAAGTAAATTTAACCAAATAAATGGTTTTTATGCCATGCTTCAAGGTATCATGATAAAGTTTCCAAATATACATTTACCAAATTTTATTACATATTATAAAACCATATTATATTGTTAATTTTACAAAATCATTACCAAGGAGCTACGGTAAATATTACCGAGCTTTTTGGCGTTCCCTGACAGCCAGAAACGCGGTAAATGTTACCATATTCTGGTAGTTTTAACCATACTTTTTTTTCTCAACGTAGAGTGATTCTACCGCTCTGTTAGTCCCAAACAGGAAAAAAAAATATATATATATATATATTATATTATATTAAAACTTTGATTCTTACTGCCATTTAAAAAACTTTTAATAAGAATGTTTGTGACCATATTTAGAATCATCCCTTAAAAGGGACACTAATTTGTTAGGCAGCGAATTTTGGTTGTTTAAGGCTGTTTTACGAAGATTTCGTTGTCTTATGAATTAAAGCTTTTTAGTAAATAATATACAGTTATTTTTTACTATTGTGAGTTTTTAATACTCATTTATGACAGTTATGTTTTGTTTCTTTACAGCCAGGACTCTCTATGCTAATTTAAACTTTCGCAAGATGTCAGTATGAAGTCATCATTTGGTGCAAGTGAAAGCGTTTGCGATTAATATTTTGATGTTTGAAAATTCACACTAACGCCGCATTGATAGGACAAAAAAAAAATGCGAGTTTTGAGTATTTTTCATTGATTTTAATTTTTTTTTCTAAATGGAAAAATCTTACCCAATTGGCGATTTTTTTTAAAAAAGTTAAATACTTTTTTTTAGCTATTTAAACTGTTTCTTCGCTTTTCAAGCATAAACAACTATTCACAAAATTGTCATTAATGTATCTTAAAATTAAAGTTTTGTTTCGAGATTTTCATTATTCTTCCGACTATTATTAAATAAAGTGATAAATAAATATAGATTTTTGTTTGCTTAGAATTATCTTAGGATAAATGAATGTTGTAATTGTGTGAAAAAGTTTTTGGTTTGCTTTATGTTCGCAAGATATTGCAAAATTCACAAAAACGGAAATTAGCAATAAGAAGCTCAAATTTTCAACCGCTTTCAATAGGAAACTTATTTAAATAATCATGAATTGAGCCTTATTAAATAGTCAAGAATTGAAATCTGTAAAACAAAACGGGTTTGTTAAAAGAAATTGCGTTTTTGTGTTTATTTTTGCACCTTTATTAATAATTAGTACAAATTGATCAGCATATTGGAGATCATCTCTTGAAACCATTTAGATTAATATATGTTAGAAAAAAACACTTCATTAAAATAAAAAATTTTCTTTTTTTTTTTTTTTTTTTCTTTTTCTTTTTTTTTTTTTTTTTTGCTCACTATACATTTGGGTTCGCTAAAATAATGCATAACTTATAAAAACCAAGCTTTAAGAAATGTGCGCAAGCACGACATTCTTTCCTGTTATCTTATAAATTATTCTTAACTTATTAACTCAATATTAAATGAGAAAGAATTTTCTATTCTTCTATCATGCCATCTTCTTATTCCCTTTAATCAAATGTATGAAGGGCTTTTTAATCTTATTGCTGAATCCAGGGCAATCATCACATACCTATCGTTTATTTCCAGAGGAAATAATAAAATGGTCCATTGAATTTTAATCGCGGGGACTATTTGCATACGCAAAACTGTTTCGTAGCAGCTATTTAACATTCCGGCTATTTTAATGGCCAAATGAAATGCTTTGCATTGTCAGAAAAGCCATTGTTCGAACATAAATTCTGCTTTTCATACAACTCTTATCGAACATTCTAACGAATCTTGGAAAACATTCGCTTCAACTATCATTAGTGGATAAATAAAATTTCATTGTTCAGGAAGAAAATATCTTACATTATTTTAAAACAGTTTACTCCGATTCCAATTTGAATTGTTTATAGAATTTAAATAAATAATTTTTTGATTTGTAATAACGTAAATAATTACGTGATAACTTTTTTTCAAATAAAACTTCATTTCATTATAATTTTGTATAAAATAATATCTGCTACAAATTCTTTCTACAAAGAAAGTGAAAAATTTACACTTAAATATGATTCAGTGCACAAAGCAAAAACAAAACACAGCTTAATAGCTTTTAATCTAGTGATCGGATTTTCGCGCACTACGGTACAATTATTAATGGTTTGAGCGTCTGCCTCTAATTATGCTATTTTATTACTGCAGACAAAAATGCTTTAAAAATTTAAAATCAAACATAGAAAGTCATTTCTTAAAATAAACATATCGTTTTTTGCAATAGATTTTGATTCTTGATCCTTAAAAATGAAAGGTAGCTATATTGATTAGATTGAGTCTATCCCTTACATTTTGAGTGTCTAGAATCAAACTTAGTCGTAAAAATTATGTGGTTATTAGTTTATTTAAAGAAAATAAGTTTTTGTGTTAAATTCGTAACTTAAAAAATAGCTTTAATTTATTAGCATACTCATGGTTAAACCCTCGGACTTTGCAAATGACAATTCAATCATTATACTGTAAAGAATACCGGTTCAAATTACAGTATAAAGTATCGACACTTTAAATGCATCATTCGTAAAATCCATTTTTACCGTAAAATATTATACCGTAATTTTTACAGCAATATTTATTTCAATAGAAAGATTCAGAGATTTTACGGTAATTTATACTGTAAAAATTAAGGTACATCTAATTCTTTGTTCCGTAATATGTCTCGGTAAAAGTCGATTTTACGGTAAAAAGTACCAGCACACTGAGTACCAGTACATTTTACCATAAATTGATCTGGAATTTTTCACAGCGTTGAACAAAAGTTATTTAAGTGTTCAGTTTTTTACAAAAGTGTGCTTATGATACATAATATGGTAATAATATAAATCCAGTTTTGAGCTATAAGCATTTTTACATCGTTTTTAAACTATATAATTTTAAAGGACAAAATAAAAAATTTAAAAAATTTTTTAAATATTGTCTTTTTGAGCTGCAAAATAATAAAAAGGTTGAATTTCCAAATTTTAAATTTTTAAGAACTACTCTATTTTTTAAACCAGCAAGATTGACACTTAGTTTACAAAGCAGATAATTAAAACAAATGTTATTCAGGGCACTGACACAAACTTTTATCATACCTTTTTTTTTTTCTTGCATGCATTATTTCGAATTTAGACTTTTAAACCTCAAGAGAACAGGCAAAATTTGAAATATAGAGTCCCAATAGTTCAGTAATAGCGAGCGAAATTTAGCCCCTCTTTTTTTTTTAATTTCACACTTTGCGTTTGTAGCAGTAGTACTAAAACTATTTACGCAAAACAAGAAAATTAAACACAATCTTCATTTTTTTTTTAATTATGCATTGTTTTTACAATTTAATTTAATGGTGATTAAATATTTGCTGAATTTGTGTAATCTTTTCAGAGTATTTCGAAGCCAGGTAATTTTAAATTACAAAAGCCGAAATTCGAATGTAATTGGACAAATTGCTATTGATAAAAGAAAATTTTAAAATATGGTTCTTTTTTTAACTTTCTAAACTATTCATCGAAAATATCAAAAACTATTCGGTTGATTTCAACGAAATTTCGGGTTTTTATCACTTAAAATTACTAAATTCAAACTTTAGAAGTCAAATACTTTTATCGTTCCTAAATTAAATAATAAAAAATAATGGATAATTTTAAAGAAAATGTTTTTTGCTGCTTTTTTCAAAAAGAATTTGTGTTCCTTGAGTAATATCCCTCATACGGAGAAACACACAGGGAAAACAAAACATTTAGTGAGGAAATAATCAATTATTTTTTCGACTTAACTTTTGGGACCATTTTTTCATTGCGCAACCCTCTCAATTTGAGGGTAATATTCCGAATCCAAATGTAAGTTTATTCAGAGAAATGTTGGTTTATATTTTTGGTCTTATTTATATATTATATTGAGACGTGTTGGTACCGGGGAGAGAGTGACCGATTCCTATGAAGTGAACCGGGTTCGAATCCCAGCAATGTCTGGTCAATATGAATTCCGCAACCGGCTCGCACCGACCACAGTGCTGATGCAAAATGTCCTCAGTGGTAGACGGATCATGGGTTATAATCCCCTAGCCATCGGGCTAACCGTGGGATGCTTATTTGTTTTCATCTCCAGGTTACGCAAATGCGGGTTAGTTCCCTCAAAAAGTCCAACACTAAGGCTAATTTGTTCGAATGCTTAATACAGGATTTCCCTTGTTTTTTTTGGATTTGAGTCAAAATTTCAAAGCTATGGAGTTTATAAGGGGTAATCGTTAACTCAAAATTAGGTTGGCTGTTCAACGACGGTTATAAAATAAAATATATATTATACTAAAGGTATAATAAGAAGATAGCATTCTCATTACGTGGGAATCCGATAATTGGATCATAAGTTTTTCAGGGAAATGCTTACAGAACATAATATAGAAACCCTTTTTTAAAAAATTATCCATTTAAGAAAGAGCGAGAACTAGTGTTCTGATATAATTGTGTTACACTAGATGTGAATGGTGGAAATTCAATAAAATGCTCACATGAAGAAAAAAAATCGAAAAGCAATAGAGTTGGTGGCAAACAGCCAAAACTGTATTCACATCTGTGTCTCGTAATGTGTGTTTTATGGGGTGATTTGATTTGAATTTTATTCTCTTTGTTACTGAGACACTTTAATGTATTGAAATCGGATTAAGTTCTTATTTTTATCTTCTCTACTCATTTAAATTATTCACCAGGAATTGATTTTAGCCAACCTTTTCCCGTTTTCACCGTAATAGATAAATTGGTTCATCTATTTCCTTTTTATGCATTTATTTTAAATACAGACGAAGCTGTTAGTTTAGAAAAGCTTCATTTCATAAGAATTTATCGTTTTGCATTTGAAATAATGCTCGTTTTGTGTGAAAGAGCAAGAGTTATTTTAATGCATAGCTTTTTCATATCTGAATGTTTTTAATCTAATTTTCATTCCAAAAATAGAGCAAGAGTAAATTTAATGCATAGTTTTTTCATATTTGAATCTTTTTAATCTACTTTTTCATACTATTAAGGTAAAAAAGAATTATTTAAAAAATGAACTATAAAATCGTCGAGGAAATTTCGAATTTTCTAAAATTGAAAAAAAAAATGCAACTAAAATGGAGACGATAACAATTGTAATTAAAAAAAATTAAGGCTTACAAAGACTTGTTCTAAGTAAATACAGTTATTCCCACAACGTTTTTTTTTTTTCCTTTTTAGTTTTGATATTTTAGTTATCTATTTTCCTCTACGTAAACTATTTTTAACTTTCTTTGTTTTGCATGTTACAGTTTAAAACATAAAATATTATTTTAAAATTACATTATCAGAATTAAAACTGTGGAGTTTCTCCCCGGAAATCCCAGTACGCCGCTAGGGGAGCTTCCCCGTTATGAGCTGTTTCTTCGCGTGCATCTAAAGAGATACTTCATTTAACTAAATTATATTAATTTTGCATTTTCTTATAGTTATTGTCAAAAATTATATTCAAATACGTTTAGCATTAAGTATTTTATCTTAATTTAATGATTTGGCAACGAACTTGACAATCTCACCAAATTAGGATAAAACAGTTAATACTGAACTCAGAATAATTTAACTTTCTGCAATAATTGTTAGAAAACATAAAATTAAGACAATTTAAAGTACTTGTTTTGAAAAACACGAAGGAAAACTTCACAATAGGAACGCGCCCCGAACGGCGTACCACGACAGTTTCAGGTATGGGCTCTTATGCAGTTTTAATCCTGATAATGTGCCCTAAATTTCCTGGAATTTTGTCGCTACCATTACGTGACCCACTGTAATATATAATGTTTTTAAAAACTTGTTCATTTTGACAAAATATATATATATATATATATATATATATATATATATATATATATATATATATATATATATAGGCTAATAATGTCATTCAAAGAAAAAAGCGGCTTTGAGAGAAAAACTGATTCCAAACATGAAATCAAAGATGCGAAAATAAAGATGCGAATTGTTTAAATAAATCTCATTTGTTTAAAAAATTCTCATACAGCAGAAAAAAATTCCCTAGTATCTTTAACTAGTGTCTTCAAATCTCCTCAACCATTTTTTTTTTTTTTTATCCTAGTCCGGCCCCTAATATAGAAAAACTTAAAATGCAACAGGGAAAAAATAATCATATTAAATGAAAACTAACATTACAGGATAATAAAATCGTAACATTCTACACTAAAATAAAAAAATTTTCACCAAAAATATTTTCCGAGATTACATCAAAAATTTAACTTTCACCAGCATTAGTATCAGCTATTTGAAATGCATTCCTTTTAAATCCCATACATGAATATAAAAAAAAAACGATCTAACATTCGTTAAAACAACAACTTAATACAAACAAAAATATTTATAAATAAAAATTACCCGCCATAAAAACAATATGCCTTTTCACATCGCAATTCCGAAATTCCTTTCTCTAGCATAATTTATGAGAAAAATACACTTAAAGCATCAAACGTGTTTTCACACATATTGAAGTTTTATCCTTCAACGGATGCCTATTACAAGAAAACCGTCAAAAAAAAATCTCAATTTCCTGGCTTCTCTATTTTGTTTTTTGTTATTGATATTTAAAGCGTATGTTTTGGGGGGAGGAGTTATTTTTGTTTCAGGCAATCGTTTTGGGATGGCTTTTGGAAGAAATATATAACACGATTTTTTTCCTATTATCTATGAATATTAGTATTATGTTAAAATTTAAGTGCACTAGTTAAATAACACTAATGTTTTCTCATATTCATGAATATCATTCTTATGATAAAAAAGAACTTAAGTAGAATATTTAAAGAACATTAATGTGCCATAATATTCATGCATATTAGTATTATGGGATAAAATAATTTGCGTACGCTGAAGACCATTAACGTGTTTTGTATTCTTCTACAATTATTCATTACATTCGATATAAATTTAAATCACTTGATTTCTATTAGACTTATATTAATATTCGTCATTTTTTCTCTAATTTTTAAAACATTAAAAGATTTCTGAAAAATCCCTATTTCTAAATTACATTTCGTAAATTACAACTGTACTTATACCTTTTAAGAACTTGCACGAATAGAAAAAATTTAATAGTTTTAGAATCGAACTTACTATGCACCGAAAAAAAAACTTATTGCCAAAACTGCGAAAATATGGTACAATTTACCGTATTTCTGGCTTTATGGAAACATAAAAAAACTAGGTAATTTTTATCCGAAGAGCTATGATAATTATTTTGGTAAAATGAACAATAAAAGGAGATTTTATATTACGTGATAAAATTTGCTAATTATGGTAAAATTTGGCAATTTTATCATGATATCTTAGGGCAAGACTTAAAGAATATTCGGATAAATATACTTTTTTCAATTTGGATAAATATACTTTTTTCAATTCTTTTTTAATTTAGTTTCATTACCAGAATTATGTATATTTTCTTTGCCAGAAATATCATTACTATACAGTTCGCTAATTTTACTATAATTATTTCTCCGTGTGTAGTCAAGGCCTAGTAAAAAAAATTTCGAAGAAGTTTTCGTAATTTTTTACATCAACGTTTTAATCTACTTTAATAGAAATTCAATTTAAAACCTTTTAAAAAAATTCTAATTTACTTCTCCGTATCAAAAAAAGAAAATACTTTTTTCATAGCTACTATTTACTTATTCACTAACTTGCAATTTAGCATTTTTAATACATAAAAATAATTAATAGTTTGAATTTTGAGTATAAAAAACTAATGTAGCTGAATAATGCAGCGAAAGCTATTTAACTGTACCTAAAACAAACAAAAAATTACTAATAAATACTTTTTTTTATCAAAATACTTAAAAATACAAATAAAAGTAATTACTTTAACCTATATTCCTGAAGTTCAAAAACTCAATTAAAAAATTTCTTAAAAAGCTCGTAAAACTGCAAACACAAATCAATATTTGTTAATTTACATCTATTATTTAAAAAAGGCTTCGCAAAAAATTAAAAGCAAAAACTTTTGAAGGCTCGCGATACCTTAATTAAACTTTTCTGCTAAGTGACGATGCTCTTTAAATACACTTACGAGTTGCAGTTAATTAAATAGAATTAAATGTACATTTTTTGAAATATGAGTTAATATTTACTCATTTTTAACTCCAATAAAGAAACAAAGATAAGAACTTCTTTGGTTGGTTGAATATAAAAATATTTTCAGTAAATAAAAAAGATACAAATAAGAAAAACCTAAACCATTTTTTGTGTTGTATGTTTTCATTTATTAAGAGCACCACCTTGACTTTATCGATTGCTTATAGGAATCGCAATTTTAAATAATTAATATATTAGATAAGATATTATGCGTGAAAAAACGCAAAATTTAAACTATCATTTTAAATTTAAATTCAAGGATTATTCTTGTAAATGAAATCACATTAGAATATAATTATCTTTAAATATCTGAAACTTAAGTAATTGTGACATAATAATAACGAAAGTTGTGTTCCTAGCATTTAGACCTAATTTCATAATTATCTGATATCAAAATTATGAAATAGGAATAAAATAGGATGAATAATAAAATGTAATTAGTTATGCATATTTTTAAACAATATTTTATAATTAATCTTTAATTTTTAATCTGAAATATTCTTGAAAAATATTATTTCTTCAAACTATGGGTGAGACATAAGAGATTTGAAAAGAAGTGTATGTCTATAGAGAAAAGAGGAATTCTATGTGTTCTCAGATTGAAATACTGAAGACCAATATACCTTTTTACATTTACTTTCAATGTTAATGTGCTCTTGAATTTTTTTTTTTTTTTTACAAAACTAAGTGGTGTTTGACACATTGTATCAAATTAAGAAGTTTTACAGTTAAGTTAGTTAATCAAAGAGAAAATCAAGAAGATATACACTATAAAAAAGACAAAGAAAACTTTACAAGCGCCAAGAAACAATTAAAAAACGAATAATAGAATAGTCTTCTGATGATTTCAGTTCAATTTTTTTATTTTTCATCAGTAAATAAATATTCAATGTTTCTTTAGACATAGTTGCTGCCTTTAAAAGTTATTTTTTTGCTGTATAGGTTTTCAAGATTATTTTAATTCCCATGGTTCAGATCTATTTCATAGGGGTTAAACCTCCTACCATAAATATGATCGATCTAGTTTGTACAATCTTGAAAAAAATCAAAAACAGAAAAGTTAGTTTATAAATTAAGTAAAACAATTATGTCTACTGCTAACAAACATTCAGATATAAACTAATGTTAACTTATTATTTAAAGTATCAACAAAAAGAAAAAAAGAAAAATATTGTTTTAAGGTCATATTTTTTATATATCTCTTTACGGTTTTATTTAAAACGGCTATTTTTCTACAGGGATAAAAGAATTACAAAAAGAAAAAATAATACTGGAATCCATTTTTCATTTCTACATTTTACTCGTATGAAAACAAAAATAATTTCACTAGTAGTAGTCCGAGTTCATTTTCAAAAGTGAGAAGCAATTTATTACAAAGTGATAACTTCTTCACCAATTGTCAAGATTTCTCGAATGTATTTAGAGAAAAGAAATCACTTTTATGTTACTAAAAAAAATATGAAGAAAAAATAAAGAATATAATTCACCTTAAGCTAAGAGATAAACTAGTAAGTTTAGATTCTTCGTGTTTTTTTTTTTTTTTTTTTTTTTTTTTTTTTTTTTTTTTTGCCAGATAGAAAATGCAATTTTTTTACTTAAACTTAGCGGAAAGAAAAGCTAAAATTAGATTTTTTTTCAATTTTTTTAGACAATAATACAGGGGAAATGGAAATAAATCAGCATTCAAGTAAGCGAGTGTAATAAGTTTTTTTTTAATTGGATAACAGTTAAAGACTTAAACGTAATTTACTTTGAACATAATAACATAATTATGTAAATTACATTAAAATTCGTATTTCTTTAACAGCACTAGTTTATCTTTTATACCAATATATCATTAGCTTAATATTCTAAATTAATATAATTTTTTAGAGATTCAGCAATAAAGCATCCACAATGAATTTAGATGCTTTATTGATGCATCAATAAAGCATCTATAATGAATTCATTGCCGGTCAATAGAAAAATCAGCGTGAGCGAAAAAAATTTCAAAATTGAGAATTTTATATACTTGGCTTGTATTATAAGTTACATATACCAACGAAAAAAAGTTTTTTTTTTTTTTTTTCAAAAATCCATGTTTCTTTTTCTGAGCCCTGAAATCTAAGGGATGGCCACAATCTGAGAAATATGGTCCTAATAGTTTGACTAGGGGAGCAGTCCAAATTTCAAAATTTGAATTCTCAGGAACTGATCGACCAATTACTTTCAAATTTCGTATTTTGCCATTTAAAATTATAATCTTTAACGTGATGTAAAAAGTTATGTACCTTACAATGTAAAGAATTCTCAACTGCAATTAAATATAATAATAATAAATAATAAATATTTACTGAAAGTTACGTTTTTTATGGAATTATCTTTGGACAAATGAATTTTATAATTATGTATAAACTTTTTTCAATCCTCTAAAACAATTCTCGAGATATGGTGAAATATGCAAAAAATAAAACTAACATTATGGGGTCCAAACTTTGGACTGCTTTCCTGATCAAACTAAGGGGACCATATTTCTCAGATTGTGGCTACCCCCATATTTTTGAGGTCAGAAATCCAAATTCATCAATTAAAGGCATGTTTATTCTTTGAAAGTGTGTTTGTGTGTCTGATTTTGTAACTTAAAATATTGTCTGCACTAATTATTCAGCATATTTGAGGTCACCCCCGTGAACCATTACTGTTGAGTCCTAGAACATGACGATCCGATTATTAGATCAGAAGTTATTTAGGGTGGTTCATTTTTTTATTTTGGGCACCGTACAACAGACAATAGAAAGTGTAACAGACAATTCAAAATAAGAATAAAAATTTGGGTCAAAGTAAAAAAGGCTACATAAAGAGCTGAGAATAAAAAGGGCTGCGCTCTGAGAAAACAATTGCGGTAAAATTACCATAATATGGTAAAATTTACCGTGTCTCTAGTTCTTTAGGACACAACAAAACGCTCCATTTTTGCTGAAGCACTTTGGTAATGATTTTGGTAAAATTAATATTAAAATATTAATTTGTTATTTGTGATAAAATTTGGTAAATGTGGTGAAATTCGGTAAATGTAGTAAAGTAGTAAATTTGAGTAATTTTATCATGATACCTTAGAGCATGATATAAAAACCATTTATTTATTTAATTTGATTTTCCCTTTTGTATTGTTTACTATGTGTGGTATAATTTCGCAATAATTTTGAAAACCAGAATTTTTGGTAAACCTTTAGCATATGAATAAAAATATTACAAAATGAATGATTAAATACCGTATTTTTTTTATTTTTATTTTTTTTTTTTATTTTTTTTTTGTTTTTAACCAGAATTATGGTAATCGTTTACCAAAAATGTCACAAGCATATCGGTAATTTCGCCAGAATTTTTTTTTCCTTGTGCATAAGTATTAATTATAAGGAATTAGTTTGTGCGTAAATTTGCTATGTAGTCATTGATTTTAATCTATAATCTTAGAATCCTTATCAAAAATAGTGCCTGAAAGATATGAACTATAAAGATATAGCGCAAATTAGTATTAAAACGAGGAATAAATAAGATTACTACCGAAGTCTATCAAATTGCTAGTGAAAAACGCTGGATGAACAACACCATAACTAATTTATTCGCGTGATACAACTTGGTATTTGTAATAATCACCTTTCAATTTCTCTCTGTTTTCTTCGCTATTCAAAGTGGTTTTGATGCTTTTTGTCTCACCTTCCTTAGTACTGATTCTTTAGATTTCAAAAACATTTTTATTTTTTCCTCTTTTATTTATTAATATTATTTTATAATATTTTAATGAGTATACTTTTTCAACAACATTTTTGAGAAGCATTCTTAATATATACGTTTACAGCGTTCATTACGAAATACCATGCATATGCTTCAAATAACATCTTATTAATTATTTCCTGAAATTGCACGATATTGTAGTTCAAGCATAAACAAATAATTTTAATAGTGTGTGATTGTGAAAAATAGGACATTTTATTAAGTAATAAAATTGCCTCTCTTCTTTTAATTCATGGTCTTAAAAGCCGTGAGTGTTTTTTAAAACATTTTTTGTATATACCTGAAATATGCAAGAGATATATGCATAAAGATCAAAAGGGCGAACACAAATAACTCCATTTTTCTTCGTTATTAAATTGTTTTATATCTGTTATTTATTTTTGAAAGTACAATTTCTGACTAGCAAAAAAACAAAAAGATTCATTTTAATTAACATTTATGTAATAAAAACCCCAAGTTTATCTGTATTTAAAGCTTTCGTTTAAAACTTGGTAATTACCGGGAAATTTAATTCAATATTTGACATTTTTATGCAATTTTTTACCTTTTAAATGAGTTAAAAAATATATTTTTAAACTATGTATTTACATTTTATCTGTTATTTCCAACAATAGATAAATAATTTTCTTCCGTACCAGTTAGTTTCTATCTATAAACTGTTTACCTATTAACTAAAAAGAACATTCAAGTAAATTAAAAAATATATATATTATTAAAGTTAAAAAGCAAGCTTAGCTTTATTTCTTACTTCGTAAAGATTTGTAAGAAGGTAAAAGAAGTATATTGTAAATATTCTATGTGTAGAACGTTAAAAAATAACATGTTCGTTTTCTTTAGAAATATATCAGGTATAAAACTAAACTTTTTAGAAAAGTTTTATCAAATAGATGTTTCTTTAATAATATCATATTTATATTCATGTCAAAAAGTGACTTCGTCGTTTAAAATTCGTGTAATTTTTCTCCAAATAGAACTATTATGATTCCTATTAAACAAAAAAAAAATCATTCATAATCTAAAAAAAAAAAAATTTCTAAAAGCATCATCTGATTCGTGAAATTAATTTATACACATCTTTTGCATAAATTTAGTCTTTATTTTCATATAAAATCTTATCTTACCTGAAAACAGAATTAACAAAAAAAGAATTTATAAGAATTAAAAGAATTTATAACTAATAAGAAATCGTTTGATTTTTTTTTTAAATAAATGCTACAATATTATTATTTTATTTTATAACGTGATTTTATTCATTTGTACCATTTTTCGCGCATTTGGCGAAATGTTTGAAACTCTTTACAAATAATTTTTGCCAAAACTTACATTTTCAACAATTTATATCTCTGCCACCAATGCGAAATAAACATGATGTTTCATATATATTATTTCATAACAGAAAAATTTAATTGTTTAAAAAATTCAGCTTGATTTGCGAGTGACGTTTCGGATACCTTCTTTGCAAGTGTCAGAATTTTCAGTCGTTTTATTCGTTAAACTTAAATGATAATATAAATAATTCTGTCTCCTCTTAGAGTCAAAGTTCTTAGTAGTCTCATTTGTTTGGCATAAATAATTTCCTTTCAACTCAAAGTATAAGCCATCTTATTCCTAAATTATAAATTATAACATAAACATTTTTTTAATCTAAGAGTTCTTTTAAATCGTCTTAAGTAAGCCGACACTTCAAACACTGAAAGATGTTTCAATTTATTCTATATTTTCCTCCCCTTACAGTCGATTGCCCTTTTCAATAAGCTTAAAAATTATAAACTACAACACGAAACAATTTATAGAAAACGCTGAAATTAAGTCATCAAGGATTTTTAAAAATATGTTTTTAAAAAAAAAGTGTTTGTTTTATCTCAGCAAAATTCTTTCATAAAAGTAATTAAGAAGTTCACGTAATCTTCACATCACATGAGATTAATTTTTGTTACATAAAATTCTTTTTTTTCTGAAAGATTCTTCTAAATACAATTCTTTTACTTAGAACCGTTGTTTTCTAGTAAAAAAGAACACTGAATTCTTCTAACTTTTTAAAAAAGTTTACAAATATTTTTAAACAAATTAAAAATATTTTTTCAGACCAAAAAATGTTTCGTCGTTAAAATTTATTCTTGTCTAGAGTTTGTTTCGAAAAATGCATCGTGAGCGATGAGAAAATATTGTTTCAGAATAAATGGACATAAGTGATTTTTTAAGTATTCTTTTCTTTTAATTTTTGTCACTCAAAGTTCTTTTTAAAAAGTGGAACAATAACATTAACGACAGATATTTTTGAATTCGAATAACCCCTTAACGCAGAGATTTTTTGAAAAAAACCGGCCAAAAAAAAAAGATTTTTTTAAAATATCAATGAAACGAAGTGTGAAAAATTATAGTGGCATAAAATACAACACCGCTCGAATTATCTCGAGTGTGCACAGTTTGGCCTCCAGCGCACGTGTTAAGGGGTTAACAACACTGGGGAACAAACTTTTTTTTTTTTTGACTAAAATGACAATTCTAGTCTATTTTTTTAACGAAATGTACAAGTTTAAAAACTTTATAAACAAAAGAGGGTTGCGTAAATGATGCAACGAACTTTAAAGAGCTAAGGCTCATCATCAGGATTAAAACTGCATAGGAACCTTCACCCGAGAAAGTCGTCATAAGCCGCTAAGTGCGCTTCCCTTTTATGAACTGTTTCTTCGTGTGCTTTTGAGTAGGTCATAATAGGGAAATGCTTCTGGATGCGTACGACAGCATTCACGGGCAAGGGTTCCGATTCAATTTTAATCCTGATGATGTGCCTTCCCCCCCCTAAATGTTTGTCGCTCAGTGTAATTGTGTTATATTCACTAAATATTCCATACTTATGCTCAATACTTTTCTATTTAAGTGAGGCATTTTTTTATTGATTTGATATCTTGATACACTTGATATTATTTGACATCTTAAACAATAAATTAAAGGAAAAAATCATTGACACTGCGATCGTTACGCTTTTTGCTATTTGACGTGTACAAAAATGGCGTTTTGTTGCCAAAACAATTCATAAGAACATTATTTAAAACATTTGAAAAATTATTTTAAAGGAGAATAAATAAGTTTAAAAAACTTAATAAATCTACTTTTTGTTAAAATAATAGCGCTGTTTCAACTGTATTGGGCATTAAAACACCTAATACTTTTCTAAAAACATTCTAGCCATAAAATATAATTTATCTAATGCTGATATTTGCTAATAACATTATCAAACAACCGTCAATTGAAATTTTATTCTCTAACTTTTATTTTTAAGCAACTGGAAACTATTTTAAAACGTTTCATTCTATGGTACATTGGCTCAGTTTAACGGGTGAATGTCTAAAGTTTACTATCCTGGTTAGAAAAAGTGATTTTATTGGTATTTATAGAAAAATTTTAATGTAATTTACATCGATTCAACTCACTAGATAGCCGGGTGTGCAATCGTGGCTGCCCTGGTGTACGCCAAAAAGAGCTTCTTAAGCTTAACAGGAATAGCTTGAGGAAGATTATTGGTCTTCCCACTGGTCACTGCACCCTCAGGAGATACTTCTACATTATGGATATTACACCTGATCCTCTTTGTCGTGGTTGTCACCTTGAGGAGGGGATCTCACGACATATTCTTTGTGAGTGTGAGGTCCATTCTGCTCAAAGATTTGAGTATCTGGGACAACATTGTCTTAAGGCCTGGGAATTACAGGACATTCCTGTCAGGTGTTTGCTGAACTTTGTTCCAGCCATAAAGCTCTCCTGCTAGTCATGATCTAGGGTACCATAGACCTCTGGTCGATGGGCCTTGCTCCTCGGAGTAGCCCAACCTCTAAATCTTAGTCTAACTCACTAGACAGAATTATTTATTTACTTTAAAAAAATTTACTGCGGATAAAATTTAAACCATATTGTTGCCTGGGCTTAAAGTTGAGATCTGTGTTATGTTTAAATACATCATGGAGAAAAAAATTCTCGTAAAATTGCCGTATTTGTATGGTAATGACATTTCTAATAAAAAAAACCTAATCCTGGTGATAAAACCAAAAAATACAGTATTTAAACCATTAATTTGCATTTAAATCATTCTTCTCTTGAGTGGTAACGGCTTAGGAGAAACTCTGGTTTTCAAAATTATAGTTCCTATTACCGCACACTTAGTTAAAATACAGAACTGGAAAGTAAGTTTAACAGTATGAATGGATTTTATGCCATGTTTTAAGGTATCGTGATAAAATTACCAAATTTTACCACTACCAAGCAGCATGATAATAAAACCATATTTTTTATTGTTAGTTTTACCAAAAGTCATCGGCCAAAGTGCTTGGGTACAAATCACCGTGCTTTTCGGAGTTCCTATAGAGCCAAAAACAAGGTAAATTTTGCCAATTTTTTTTCTCAGAGTTCTTTTCTTGTTCTTCTTCTTTCACTTAAAACTAGTTTTATTTTGCATTGTCTATTGTTTAATAACGTCCTTTTTATTTTACTTATTAATTTATTTGATACTACTTATTAATTTATTTGAATTTTTCAATTATTTTAGTATATACAGGTGCAAGAATAAAAATGCTTTTTTTCCCTTTTTTACATTAATTAAATAGGGGCTTGACGCAAGAAATAGGGAAGTCCACATTTTCAAAAACTTCTTAGTGCATTTTTTGATTACAGCAGTTTCAGTGTTTTTATTACAACAAAAGCCGGTTACAAATAATGTGCGAGAAAAATAATAACCTATTTACTTCATGAACCTTTTAACTTTTTTAATTTAAGTTAGCCCTAACCATTTTTTTAAAAATTTCGCAATTCTGCATTGTGTTTCAAAATTTTATCTTTTTTAAAAAAGACCTCAGGCTTGTTTTTTAGTAGTTCTCTAGTTGATTTTACGACATTTAAAGCTGATGTACAAAATATTGTAGCTAGTGTTTAATTGATAATACAAAAGAAGACGGTTCTTGAAATAACAAGAGTCAGGAAGCATTTATCATTTCTATCTGTACCAGAATGAACTATTGTCATTATTTCAGATATTCAAACCATAAATCAATAGTAAGAACTGAAAATTCTTTAGACGATGATATACATTTCTACTTTTTATAGCTTCTAGTCAGTTAACGGGTTATCCACAGTATACCTTTCTTTTTCCTGTGACGAGTAATCCGCAGTATTCCCGTCAAATCTCCAATGAAGCCGTAAAATCTCCAAATGAAGAGTGTACTGCTTCTCACCTTTATGAGTAACGACGTTACGTATCATTGCTGGTAATGGACAACTAGTCAAATTCGCGCGTTTTATATAGTACCTTCTCCCAATGCTACCTTAGTTTTCGTCTCCTTATCCTCCGAATGCAGGTTCAATCAATAAAACGAATTTGTCTCAATGTTTGACCGAGGAGCTCTCTCGTCTTAGGGGTTGGGTTCAAAATTACAAGCATATGGATTTGAACAAAATCCTCTAAATATTGACTGTTCAACACCGTCATATATATAATCACTTAAAAGTAGGGGAAAAAAAGAAACTCAATTGAAAGTAGCAAATGGATTCCGTAAAAAGTTGACTTTTCATGGATACCAAATATTCAGAATAATTTTATAAAAAAACTCGAACACTCGTAATTGTTAATATTTTTTTACATATTCACGATATAATTCATGCAGAACACCTTACATGAAAGACTGACTAATCGATTAAACATTTCTCGAGTCTCTCGCTGAATAATTAATGACTGACTTAATAAAGGCATTATTGATCAAATCACTTTAAGCCATTATACATTATGTGCTACATTATAATTAATGAATTGTGCCAAAACATGTACCCGATTACAAAACTAATTTTACTAATGCTAAGAAATTAAATTTGATTTGTTATTTTGGCAGTTGGGGCCGCAATTTAAGTAATCCCAAATTAGCCAGAGCTTGTTTTTCGTTGACGTCAACAAAATCGAATTTTCCTTGCTCAATAAAATCAGAGTTTGCAGCTTCAACTGGAAGTATGAAAGACACATTTTGGTTTTCTAGATTAATTACTGAATATTCTTTCTAAGAAAATTACACCTTAAGTATATTATTATAATCAAGTTGCTATCTGTTTCTGAAAATACATGCGAAAGGTCAAAACCAAACATGTAGATTAAAGATTTCTAAGTTTCGGTAGTGTAATAGCCACAAAAAGTTAATTTTTTTACAGATTTGGTAAATATTTACGCTTTAGTGAATTTAATTATCAAACTGGGAATAAGGTATATATATTTTGACAATTCTGTCTCGTGTTCTTTTTTAAAGATATGTTCCTAACTGTATCTGTAATTCTGCCAGATGTCACGTTTTTACACGAAATTTATATCTTATTATAGTTAGTTATTTTACGGTTACTATGTTGTATCGAAATGGAATTTAATGAAAATTGCAATGTAACTTTACTTTTGGATCAAATTACGGTATGAAACACCAGCACTTTGGGAACATCATTCGTAAAAGCCGTAAAATCCATTTTTACGGCCATAAATCCATTTTACCGTAAAATCCATTTTTAACGTAAAATATTATACCTTAATTTTTTCAGTAATATTTATTTAATTAGAGTGATTCAGTTATCTTACGGTAATTATTAGTGTAAAAATTGCGGTATATCAAGTTTTTTGTCCCATAATATGTTCCGGTGAAAGTAGATTTTACGGAAAAAAATACCAGTGCCCTAAGTACCGGTTATTTTTACCGTAATTTGATTCGGAATATTTTACATTGTGTAATCTGCAATATATTTTATTTAAAACTTCAGATAACAAATGATGATGCAACTCATTTATCTCTAAAATACCTAAGATATATCACACAAAAACTCAAATTAAACATATAGACTCTCTCAACTGAAAACTATTCTTAAAAAAAAACAAAATATCAGCTAACATGAAGATCTTATCTTAAACAACAGCACCACTCGAGGCAAGAAAAGAATCACCTCGTGACAATTATTTAGCTTTCAGCTCAATACGATCGATTTGTTATGTTACTACCTAATTCCTCCTTTTCGTGGAGTTTTCTTTGCAGAGGTAAGAATGTGCAAAGAAACTAAAAAAACAAAGAAAATCACAGGTACATAAAACTTTGTCGACTAAATTAAGAAAAAAAGTAGGGTCAAAACTACCAGAATTCGGTAAAATTTACCGTGTTTTTGGCTCCAACGCCAAAAATCTCGGTAATTTTTACCGAATTCTTTTTTTATAATTTTGGTAAAATGAACAAAAAAATATGGTTTTACAATATGCAATAAAATTTATTAAATGTAATGAAATCTTGCAAATTTATCATAATACCTTAGAGCATGCATTAAAATCGTTTATTCGGTTAAATTTGCCTTTCATATTTGTATTTTTTTTTTGTTTTTTTTTTTTACAAAGTGTGTGGTAATGAGAACTATAATTTTGAAAATCAAATTCCGTTAAACCATTACCATGTGAATGGAATAATTACCAAATGAATGATCTCAATATTGAATGCTTTAGTTTTATTAAACATATTTTTTCTTTAACCAGAAATGTCATAACGGTACAATACGGTAATTTTACCAGAATTTTTTTTTTCTAAGATCCAAATATATACTATGTATTACATATTTCTCTAAAAATAGGAATCTCAGTACCATTTACTTATTTTCTTATCTAATATTTGGTACCAATAAGCCATCAAAAAACCACATTCATAACTAAAAGTAACAAGTTCAATATTTCCATTTAAATAGGGACACAAATGTCTGTAGGATCCACTTTCATAGTACTGAAATGTCAGTTTTTATTTTCCTTACGCTATTATATTTATGTTTCATCTTTCTACTAAGCAGACTTTTCTTTAGTTCCAGCATCATTTCTATTCCAAGTTTGTCAAGTAGCATTTTTTCACACTATACGACATGATCTATCTATAAAGCTGTTTTTAAAGTTTCATAGCAGTCCTATTTTCCGGCTAATTTGAAATAAGAATTCTATTCAATCCCCAGTCGGAAATAATGTCTTGAATAAAGCAATACGTGACGCTTCCTTACTTGGTAAACATTAAATTTTCAAGACATTCTAAAAAAATTAGTTTTTAGCTCAAATTTCTGTTCGGTAATATAGCAATTTAATTTCTATGCAAAATTTCATGATAATTCTTTGGCGATAATAAATGGCAGTAAAACTTTTATTCCCATTTTTTTTTCCTTGAAGACATATTATGCTTACAAATACCGTGAACTGTAAGTAATTACAAATCATGCTTGAGGGGGATATAGGGTGTTCATGAAATTTTAGCAAATTGCGACAGTTTGTGATCAGGAGCAAGAAATCTGTCAACACATGTATTGGTTATAACAAAAACATTTTAAATCAGCAAATTAATTTTTTTTTATAAAAAATTCTCTCGTAATTCTTATCAATGATATATGCTCACAAATGGCATTAAGATTCATAGTTGAAATTTCAAAAGAATTATTTGAAACATGAACCCTTAACGTCATGCTATGTATCTGAACTCCAATTATATGTTTATGTAATATAGTGTGACATGTGACAAGGGGAGTAAGGGTATGGTGATGTATGACAAAGGGAAGGGGGTTGTCAAAAACATTGAAGAAAAGTGTGATATTATTTGAGAACACAATTCCCTTATTTTAAATTGTCAGAAAATCAATTCTTTTGAAAGTCATAATTTTTGTATTTTTAAGTAATTTATCACATACATATTTGAATATACAAAAATAGAGCCATGGGGCTCCGGGGATGGAGCTGTTGCCCCCCATTGAGATAACTCAGTTTCGAATCCCAACAGTGGCTGGCTTATATGATTTTTGCTCACGGCTCACACTGACCACTGTCTGGTGTACAATATCCTCAGTGGTATACAAATCATGCGTTAGAATTCCCTTGTCATCGGGCCAAACGTGGAAGGTTTTAGTGGTTTTCTAATTCATGTAACGTAAATGAGAATAAGTTTTATCAAAAAATCCTCTACAAAGGCTATTCTATCCCAAATACTTGATCTAGGAGCTCCTCTCTTGTCTTCTGGGTTGGGTTCAAAATTACAAGCCTAAGGAGTTGAAACTGTCCGACACCAATTATAAAACAAAATATACAATACTAATTATCTTAATAGATAAGTACCCCATTCTTCAGAAGATTCTGTTCAATCCTTAATCATTTTTTTTTTTTTTATCATCGTGAAATTTTGGAATAAAAATTGCACTCTATGCAATTAGATCAAGGTATCCGACTAGTTTCGACAACTCTTTTTTCTGAAATATTAAAATTTAAAAAAACTAGTTTATTTGTTTTATTGTGTGTGAAACTTATAAAATTATCAAAAAAATTATTTATATTATTATTTTTTTAAATAGTCATTTTTATGGTTAAAAAAAGGGCATTTTTTGCAGACACGCTAAACACTGTAAGAATATTTCTATCTCCTAAGACTAAAAATCCTTTATTTAGAAGGATATCAACTATGTTTTGAACTATTATATTAAAAGCAAGTGCATGTACTACTGAGTTAGGGATCAATGTAATTAAAAAAGCAAATTTTTAAAATTGTTCGCACTTGTCTAGAAAAAAAAACATATATAAAAAATAAAATTCTACTTTTTTCTCTTAGTTTGTAATTCAAACAATGCGTGCTATAATCATAAACACTCATGAAAAATTGTATACAATTATTTTAAATACAACATGAAAAATCGTGTTTAAGAATAGTGTAAAATGTGAAAAAATCTGGTTTTGAGATAAACGCATTTAAAGATTTAAAATCATTAGTCTATCCACTGTTATCATTTTGGACAAAAACTGCTATAACTTTGTAAATAATTGGAACAGAACACAAAGAAAAGTAAAGATTTTTTAGAAATCTAAGAGTAAATTATTCCAAATTTATAATAAACTCAATTTCGAAAATCTTACCCAAAATCATGTTTTCTTGGTGCTGATGACAAAGAATATATAACTAATTCATTCGAGTCAGCGCATTTCTAAAATATGTTGCCTTTCTTGCTCTCTTTCTAGACATTCACTTATACTTTTTTCGACATTCTCATCAAAATCTCTCCTTATTTTTGACTAAGAAAGAGAAGAGATTTTGATGAGAATGTTGACATTTTGATGAGAATGTCCATGACATTAATGATATGAAATTTTTATGGGAATTTGATATTTTTATATCATCAACCTCTAAATATTAACTAAGATTTCAAAAACCTTAATCCTAAAGGAATGAATTTACCAGATCATGAGCTAATTCTAACAAATCCATTTTTTTAATTTTATTTAAAAAAAAACTCCTGAATTTTATAATAGATTAACTACTATATTCAAATATGCCTTAAAATATCCATATAATTGTTATGTTTCATTATACCTTAAAATGAAGTTTATTAATCCTAGTCAAAATCGCAATAACTTGCCAAATCCTATCCCCTGCCAACAATTATATTCTATAGTGTAATGCGATTAACACACAGAGAAAAAAAATTCTGGAAAAATTACAGTACTGCACTGTAATGACATTTCTTGTAAAAAGAAAAATAACATAATTCTGATTAATAAAGCAAGTTTATGATATATTATAACAGTTCATATAGTAACGGTTTACCAGAAATTATAATTTTCAAGATTATAGTTCTCTTTACCACACATTCAGTAAAAAGAACAAAACTGAAAACTGAATTTAACTGAATAAATCGTTTTTTATGCCATGCTGTAAGGAATCATTATAAAATTACCAACTTTTAGCACTTTTACCAAAATTTATCATAGATTACAAGACCATATTTTATTGTTAATTTTTTTTAAAATATCGGAAATGGTTCCTAGAATATCGAAAATTTATTCATAATAGATTTTGTAAATTAAAGAAATTTCGATGATGAATAACTGTTTCTCTCAGATTTAAATAACTGCAAATTTGAAAAATTATTGTTTAGAAGTGAGCCTTGTTTGGAAGGTTTCACCCTTGACGCGAAAAAAAGACACCAGTGTTTCACGCTGTATTCCATAACCATAAATTATTAAAATGCTAAATATAATATTTTTCGCTTATTTTAACCTAAATTTCTACAAAATAATAAAAAAAGTATGAAAAATGTGTTTAATAAATATTCTGCGTCAAATTAACCTAATATATGTAGGCTTTAACTTTTGTATATAAGAGATAAACTATAAATAGGTTTAATATACTGAATGAACTCAAGAGCAGGCATATTTTAGAACGATTTTTCTCGTTGAATGTTGAATTAATGTTTAATAACTGAAGGGTTATTTTATTATTATTATTAATAATAATAATAATGATAATATTACTAATAATAAACTAATAATTAAATAATAAATTAATAAAATTAATAATAAAATTATATTAATAAGTTTAATTATATTATTATTATTATTATTATTATACAGTTTTATTATTTATTTATTAAAATGCTAAATATATATTTTTCAATTATTTTGATCTAAATTAACACAAAATAATGAAAAGAGTATAAAACATATATGTTTAGTAATATTCTGCGTCAAAGGGTTAAAAATACAGAACATGTCATCTGGAAGGGCTTCTCTTCTTTAAAAAGCAAAATATAAACTTAAGTTAAGATCAGATTTCAAACTACAACATCTCGCGATTGAAAATAACTGTATAAATGTAATGAATTACTGCTAAATTTCTATCTTTAATTATTTTAAATTATTTGAAGAAGCTTTAAACATGCGTAACGAGTAAACCTGCTTTGATTAATAATACTCAAACATACAAAGTATCTAATGTAAATAAAAATATATTGTTACGCTTAATTCAACGGAAGAGCGTTAAAAATGTGCGAGGATGTTAATTTTGTAACTAATTACAAACCCTATACAATTCATAGCCTTCATTAGTTTAAAGTAAGGGTTGAAGAAAATTAATGAAACGTTACATGTTCATTCCTTTGAAAAGAAAGTGAATGCACCCAAAATGGAGTTTCAGGACATTAAGAACCATAGAGAATGAATGCTCAAGAGAGATATGGAAGGAAAATATTTTTAACCACGAATAAAATGTTCTAGAATAATTTATTTGCTGGTAATATAAGAATGTTTTCAGCATGAAATACGTAAAACCTTATTAGACATTTCTGAAATCAGCCAATTTATAATAAAATGTTTTTCTTTATTTAGTTCTACGAAAAAATGTCTTCAACAACTAGATAAATATTTATATGCCACCACTGGGCATGACTCTGGTTGAAAGCCAATAATATGTCGCTTCGTAAATTAGGATGCGACTTTTCTAGATAAAAAGCTCAACGCTGGTCTTAGTGAGCTTAAGATTTATGTAATCTGAATTAAGTTCTTCACATAAGGTTTTAAATAATAATAATCATTGAATACTAGACATGTAATAGAGATATTGTTTGCAAAATTTCTTCAATAAATATATTTTTTATTTCTGTTTATTATTTTTTTTATAAACCAAAATTTATAACTCAGGTTGAAAGTCAACAATTAGTCGTTTTGAAAATTAGGACGCGGAGTTTTTAGTTAAAAAACTCAACGCTGATTCCAGTGAGTTCAATATTTCGGTAATTTGAATAAGGTTCTTCATATAACATTTTAAATAATAATAATAATTAGATATTAGCTATGTAAAAAATAAATTGTTCGTCAAAATTTCTCCACCAAATATTTTTTATTTCTTTTTATTATTTTATTTTTTTATGAACCACCATTTATGGCTCTGGTTGAAAGTCAACTATGAATCGTTTTGAAAATCAGGACACGGCGTTTCTAGTTAAAAAGCTCAATGCAAGTTCTTGTGAGATCAATATTTCGGTAATTTTAATAAGGTTCTTCATATAACGTTTTAAATAATAATAATAATTAGATATTAGTTATGTAAAGAAAGAAATTGCTCTGCAAAATTTCTTCAACAAATATTTTTTATTTCTGTTTATTATTTTATATTTTATGAACCATCATTTATGGCTCTGGATGAAATCCAACAATTTTTCGTTTTGGAACTTAGGAAGCAGTGCTTCAAACTAAAAAGTTCAACACTATTTGTATTAAGTTTAACATCTAGGCAAATCATGTTAACTTCTTCAAATAGGGTTTTAAATTATAGTCATAGTCATATATTAAATAAAAGTGCAATACATTCAATAATCTGAGGTGCCTCTTCTATAGAAGTGGGTTGCAATTCACGAATAATAATAATCAGAAACTTTAAATATCATTTTATTTCCATTGTAGTGTGTTTTTATCTTGTAAGCACAATCTTACTCTCAACGGTTCAGTGACAGAAATTAAGTTCCAAAATTAAAAAATTAAAATGATGTGCGTATTGCGCCATCCGGTGACGTATTCCCATACAAAATACTCTACAGTATTTAATAACGAAATAGAACTGCAAAATGTCTTCAAAAAATTATTCCTTTGTATTACCATATACTCCTTTTCTTTTTTTCTTTTTTTAAGGTATCATCTCACATCCTCTAGTTGAATGCAAGCCAATTAGTCGTTTCGAAACAGCATTTCTTGTTTGTTTGTTTGTTTAAAAATACCGGAAAAAAAAATAATAATAAAAAAAATAAACATGATCTGTTGACGTTCAAGCAAATCGTGCTAACTTCTTCAAATAATGTTTTAAATTAAAGAACATGTTACAAGTGTAAAATCGAAATTGTACCACAAAATGTTTTCCAAAAATAAACGTTTATTTATTCATCATTATGCGTAAAAGCAATTTTCGTTTAGGGAATCAGGAGATGGTATCTCATGTTTTAAAGCTAATTAGACAAGTTGTTTCAAAATTTGTCCGACAAATTCCCTCGCTAGCAATCCACTTCCTTTGTTTTTCGCGATTTTAAAGCTCTCAACGTGGTTTGAGAAGTTATGTTCTATAATAAGTTTCCATCCCTTTGATGCCTTATTTCCCCTATGAATTTGTTCGTTCAATTTTGAAACACCCTGTAATAAACGTTTCATGCTTAAAAGCCATTGCATATTATTCTTCAAATAACGTTTTACAGGGTAATATTCATTAAATATTAGGTACAGAAATAAAGAAATTGTGTTGAACAAATAATAACAAGTAAATAACACTATTTTTAACAAATAAATGTTTCTTTTTTACAAGACACAACTATACTTATGAAATATCTGGTTATTTCTGGTTATAATAATTTTTTTTCTCATCTCATTAGGTAAAATGAAAGGAATATGTGGTTTCAAAAACAAGTTCATTTATTTCAATTTTTTTAATTAAGAAGCAATGAAAGGATAAAAATAAAATCAATATTAGGATGAATTATAAATATGATAATGAGTCTTATAACATAGTAATAAATTTTAATCTACTTTTTAGTGTAAGCATATCGTATCGAGAAATTAATTTATGGAATCAATTGAAAGAGGGGAGAATGGTATTCTTTAAATTAAAATAGGCAGCTATGGAATAAATATTGAAGTTCCTTTTACAACTATCGTAAGCCATAACGGATGTTTCCTGCTTTTAAAATTGTACGCAGGGTGGTCAGTATTGATCGTCTTTAATCTTTAATTTATCACGGAAGAATACACATAAGGGACCACAAGTTAATATTTAAAAAAAATTAATAGTTAAAAAATAAAAAAAAGCTATCAAAATTTAAGGACTCACAACTGAGGAAGACGGAACAGAAAAAACTAAAACCTGTTTAATTGCCGGAGAAAGTAGAAAAGAGTTCAAATGCAGTTATAAAAAATACTTTCAAGTTTCATTAAGGAATTGAAATATTGTTTCGTTTCTTTTCAAGCTTTTCCTTCACTAGTCATTCGACAGATTTTGAGAGCGTTTTTGTTTCTTTCTAAGCTAAACTAAACTCAGTGGCGTGACAGCCAATAGAGGGCCAAGGCCTACTCTGCCCATCTCATTTTTCCTCCCCTTAGGCTCTGAGCAGATGTTCCGGTTGGGCGTGAGCCGAACTCGGAAGCCTCAGTTTTTAGTCCCCAACCATGCTCGGTACTCATTTTATCGACCCAATGAAGGAATGCAAGGCTGAGTCAACCTTGCTCCTGGCCCGAGGATCGAACCAAGAACCTGTGGCATGAAAGAGCATATGATATATATATATATATATATATATATATATATATATATATATATATATATATATATATATATATATATATATATATATATATATATATATATTAAAAGTGAACATTACGAAACACCCTGTATCAATTCATTTCCTCCCAAAATATTCCATTTATTAAAAAAAGAAGTGTATATCGAGGTCAAAGCCTCATAACACATTTCTAACTAGATGTGTATAAAAAGTATATTAGTTAAACTATATATGCAATTAACAAATGAAATTCTATAAGCAAACAAATAATATATTTTACTTATTAATGACTATAATTTCCAAAAATAAAAGAAAAAGTATAGAAAAGAAATTTTTCTGAAATACATCTTACAAAAAGAATAATGTAACACTTATCAACAGAAAAAAAAAATATTTTATTTAACCAAACTATAATTCGAAAAAAATATTTTTAATGTAAATATTTTTTCAAATTTCTTTGTTATACTCTATCATTTAATAAAAGCACAAGAGAACTCATTAAAAACTTTTAAAGTTTTAAACAAATTTGAGTTCAAATTTCTTATGTAACTAAAATGTTATTCTTTAAAATAAGCACTTTTTAATTTATTTTAAAATAGTGCTTATACTTTAATTTACTGATGTATTTACAATTTTTGCATTGTTAAATTATATGCTATTTTAAGCATTTTAAAACAAAAAAGAGTAAAATATTTAAAAAAAATAAAAAACGAGAGAGAGAGATCCTCAAAGAAGTAAAAAAAGCAAAACTTGAGCGTTCAAAGCAGCAGAACATATAAATTTGTCTCTTACTTTGAGTTATAAATCAGCTAAGGTATTGAAAAGCTGACCCATCCTGCGGATATTCAGGATAAATCAGCTTCTCAACACCTTATCTATTTTCCAAAATGAAGAATCAACCTTTTTTGAGTAATATAAAAATTCTCAAAAAATTTTGGATTTCTCTGTTTTGGAAATAACATTTTTTCTAATAAAAACAAATCAAACATTATTTATTATTTTTCAAATAAAAACAATGAACAAACATCTGCAGAATATGTCTGTAAAGTATTTAAATCCTAAATTGTAAACAGCATGTTACTATTTTTTATTTATAACTTAATAAAATTTTTATCAAAAACATGTCTTTTGTTGTTATATTTAAGAACAATGAGAAAAAAAAAGTATTAATTGCGTTTTTAGAAAAGTAGTTTAACTTTTTAATTGAAAAGTTTTAGGTTTGTTCAATAAAAAATATAAAAACATGGCAATAGTTTGAAAATGCGTGTAATTTTATAAAATATTTCAAGACTTACCATCATTATTAACATTAGTGGCATCATCTTTTCTTTTATCTTTAATGCTAAATGTTTTAAGAACTCTTTCTAAAATGCTTCTTTTGAAAAGCAGTGTTGTTTAGAAATGTGTATGAAAGACATTGAAAGCTTTTATCTACACGTGCTCTCACGTAACTTGTGTTTCCACAAAACGTAACCTCTAGTAACGGAAGACCAAGAGCAACTGATCATTTGAGAGGGAGCAAGTAGAGGATGTTATCGATAGAACTTCGGACGCGCAAGCGCACCCAATAGATTTGAAGTAAAAATGCTTTTAGTTGACTTTTCGGAAAAATTGTTGTATACAAGCAGAGAAAACGGATTTAACTCGCAACGTAAATGTTTTAGTTTAGTTCCAACTTTATTTATTTTTTCTTCCTCCATCTCCGTCTTTTCCAGGATTATTGAGTTGAGTTAGTTGTATTTATTTGCTTTTCTTTTTGTTTCAAAACAGAAATGAAACACAAGTAATTTTACGAGAGAAACGAAGTAAGGTGTTGAAGCCACTAACGGAAAAAAGTCTAAATAGCTTCATTACGCGAATAACACGAAAAGGATTTTAATTCGTAGAATTTTATACTCTTCCCACTGCGAAAAAAAATAAATAAATAAAATATCTGTTAAATTTACAGAAAAATACCGTTAATTAAAAACGGGTGCATTATTTTAAGTAGATGAGCACTGTTGTTTTAACAAACACTAATTTTAACAACAAAAAAAAAACTATCAAATGACTCGGCATTGTGGTCGGCGTTCGCAAGACCAGTCAGCACCTGGATACAAACCCTGGTCACCTCATCGAGAAGAGATCGCTCTGTCTATTGTTATATATATATATATATATATATATATATATATATATATATATATATATATATATATATATATATATATGTAGGAATTCTGACTGATTTCTGATAGACCAACATAAAAAAACAAATTGTTTTGATGGTATTTTCCTGTGAACCAACAAGAATTTTGACTTGGGTATATATATATATATATATATATATATATATATATATATATATATATATATATATATATATATATTTGGTATGTTTTAGTTATAAAAAACAGCAAACAGTCACTGATAAAAACATAAAAATGCATTAGGTTATCGAAATTACATTTGCATTAAAATATAAAATCCAAAAAAAAAAAAAAAAAAAAAAAAAAAAAAACGTTTGAATTTTTTTCATTCATATTCAAAAACTAATGAATAATTGATTCTTTAAATTAAAAAAACTTTGATGAGATGATTAACTGTTTCTCATAGATATGAAAGCTGTAAATTTGAAAAACTGCTGTTTAGAAGTGAGTCATATTTAGAAAGTTTTACCTTTAACGCAGAAAAAACACCTGTGTATTTCATAATTTATGTTTCATAATTTATATTTCATAACCATAAATTATTAAATTTCCAAAACTAATATTTTTCACTTTTTTATTAACCAAAATTAATACAAAAGAATGAAAAAAAAGTATGAAAAATATGCTTAATGAATGTTCTGCGTCAACGGGTTAAACTGTTATTATCTTAAAAGTCTTACTTATTGAAATCTTAAAAACGTTTAAGATTATAATTGCTGCCCACCCTTTCAAAAATGTCTGAAAATTTAACTTACCTAAAACTTATATCTAAAGACAGATAATAATTAAGTAGAGTATCAATTCGATAATAAAGTCGAATCACAATTTAATTTATTCGACGTTCAAAACCATAAAAAAAAAAAATTTTGGATCGTAAGAGCAGTATAGAAAATAATCGTAAAATGATTTGAAGAAAGGATAAAGTTATCTTACGGTAAGCAAAACTGCATGGCAAAAACTAGAATTTGAATTGACAGTTTCAATCCGTTTATGATTAAGGCGAAAAACAGAGAAAAAAATTTTGTGAAAAACATATATATATATATATATATATATATATATATATATATATATATATATATATATATATATATATATATATATATATATATATATATATATATATATATATATACGGGAACTTTTTTCAACGTGCAAGTAACGATTAAAGACAGAAAAAATCTGAATTTATCTTTTTATTTTTAAACAGTTTTTCTCAGTGAAAGATGCATTATTTTTCTTGTAGAATTAATAGTTATTTTTTTTTTACTTTTTTGCATAATTTAATGCCTTTTTTCATTTATTGGGTCACTTTTAGAAAACTAACTTCAAAATATTTGTCGAATTATCGTAAATGTTTGATTACAACAGAAAGAAAAAATATGTAGAAGTTGATATTTCTTAAAAAAAAAAAAAAAACGCATAAATGTGTAGAGTAAGCCCAAAAAAGGGGGGATGTCATCCCTAATAACTTATATTCTAATGATCGGGTTTTCCCACATTAACATGGAAATGGAACAAACTATAACGTAAAATTTTGATTTCAAACAAAACGTGTTTATAGATTAGATCTCGAACGTGTTATTTATTTTGAGATTGAATGCTTACTAACTTATTCTCTTAAAAAAGGATGTATGTTGTCTGCAAAACAGATAGAAAAAAGATTACAAGACATCGGGGTCCCAGTAGCGTATTGCACAAAGAAAAAAAATGTACATTGTACAAAAAGTTTTTAATGTGTCATTAATTATAATATATTATAATGTACACATCGAAAAAAAGTATGGTAAAAGTACCAGAAGATTGGTAAAATTTATCGTTGTGGGATTACCACAAAGATCAGTAATTTTTACCGAAACCTCTAGGTAATGATTCAAGTACAATCAACTATAAAATATGCTTTTAAAATGTCTGATAAAATTTGGTAAGTATGGTAAAATTTGATAATTTTATCATGATACCTTTGAGTATGGAAAAAAACGATTTGTTTTTGGTTAAATTTATTTTCAGTTTTGCATTTTTTAACGGAAAAATTTCCACAAGAATGACTTAAAACCGTATACTTTGGTTTTACTACCAAAATTATGACTTTAACTAGAAATATCATTACTCCACGATACGATAATTTTACCAATTTTTTTTCTTCGTGTAGAACCGCGCATTATTTGTATATGCATGAGGTGTTAGGTTCAATTCCATAATTCACGAGAATTATGTTTTATATACTTTTTTAAATTTTAAGGATCAGCTAAATTATTTTAAAAATACTGTTCAAAATTTCATATTTAATTCAAACAAATATCTATTGCAAATGTCTTATCAAAAGTTTATAAAGTTTCTCATTGTCACTCTGTATATATTACGCATCAGATATGTTTCATTATCACTAATAAAATTTTTATTCGCTAATTTAAAAGTATAAAAATATAAATTAAGAAAACATTAAAAAAATTAGTTAACTAACATTCTTTAAAGCAAAAGCCAAAAAACCACTTGTTTCGTACTAGTGTTCTCCTAAACAAAAGAGACACGTGCCCTCCCTTTGAGCCACCGTGACATCTATTATTCCTATTATGCGCAGTAAACTTTTTTTTGAAATAACTTGATAACCATTCAAGTATCCTTAAAATAAATAATTTATTCGAATTCAGCTACTAAAAGTCAATAAAAATAGTATTATTTGATATCAAGTTTTTCTTATTACACTTGGTCCTTGTTCAATGCAATCTTATAATAACTAGTTGAAAAATATTTACCGGCTAGAAGAAAAAATCTTTCGTTTACAGAATGAAGAATAATATTTAAAGAAACTCTCGTTTCATCTTTTTAGGCATTTCACCTTTTTTTATTAGATGTTTACAAATAAATTTAATCTATAACAACTAATTTAATCTTAATATTAATCTTAATATTAATTAATATTAATTCAAACATTTTTTAAATATTCGTTACACAAACCTCTATTGTATGTTCTATTTAATATATTTTAGTTATCTTAATTTATTTTATCGAGGAAATACACTCTATTAAGTGTTCGGAAGTAATAATTTTAAAATAAATAATGATAATTATGTACTACTTTATTTTCACGTTTATAACAACCTCATGAAGTAATTTTTGTAATTTTCATTCATACATAATTTTAAAATAAATAATGATAATTATGTACTACTTTATTTTCACGTTTATAACAACCTCATGAAGTAATTTTTGTAATTTTCATTCATACATAATTTTAAAACAAATAATTAAAATTTAAAACTACTTTATTTTCACGTTTATAACAACCTCATGAAGTAATTTTTAACTTTGAAAGAAAAACCATATAAAATAAAATTGAGTACTGAAAAGTAATAAAAATGGATTTCATTTAATGATGAACAAGTACATTATTTATTAACACCATATTGCGTAATATATTAAACAACATTTCTTAAAACAAAGAATATAAACACGCACAGGATAAAAAAAATTAATGTTTAAAAATAAGACATTATAAATATTTTTAAAGTTAGGAATGCTTCTGTAAACTGGTTTTTCGTGGAAGTTTTGCTTTTAAACATAAAAATATTTTCTTAAGTAAGCAAATCAACGTAAACGCTCAAAAATTGTATATTATAACAACCTGGTGAAACGTAGTATTTTCTCAGAAAAAAAGGGTGCTATTACTCATTCTTTATGAGTCAAAGGAAAAGTTTGGAATAATAATTGCGTATTATATTTATCAATATTCTTGCTTCTAAGAAAGGAGAAAATTATTTATTTTCTTTCTTGGTTACTAAGAAGAACAATATTTTTCAGAGTCATTTAATATAGTGCGTAATTTATTTTTTATTAGAATAAGTAAATAAATAATAGTTTCATCCCTACATGTGTGACCTATTCTGTAATTAGTTGTACCATCATACAGAACAAATTTGACGTAATTTATTTAAACTTTATTTATAGTGGAAAACAACTTCCATGATTCAAAAATAAAAACTGCGCACTGAAAACTTTTGAAATGCATATAGTTGTAAAAAGTATATTTGGTGCTTTCTTCTTGTATATTTTGTGTCTTACCCTACTTTCCCATATATTAAAAAATATAAGGGAAAGTAGGGTAAGACCGAGTTGCCAAAGATTCGAAGGCTTGTTGAAGCTAAACTATTTGATCTAGAAACTGTCAAATTTAACCAAGATATTCATTATTTAGTTGTGTAAGATTAATAGTGACAGACCTATCCCAGGTTTAGTTTTTGGAAAAGGGTTCGACTCGTTTCTACGTGAAAACCGAAGACTACAAAATTACAGTAAAGTAAAATTAAAACTAATAAAGTTTGATAAACATTAGAAAATATCACAATATCGATAACATGTAAATTTAAAACAATAAATCAAGCATTTTAAACCTTGTAGGAAAGTAAAAAATACGAAGTGGATAAATGAACCCAAAATGTACGCGTGCCAGAACAGATAGTTCAGCATCCCCAATGTGATTTATAAAATTTGAATCAATGATGATAATTCCAAAAGGGATTTATAGTTAAAGCCAATATAAAATTTCGGAGCATGACATCAAAGTGTATGGCTGTCGCAAATGAGGTCACCAATGGCCAAAAGTTCTCCAAGCCCCGGAAAAATCAAGTGTCCGGCTTAAAATAAAAGATCAAAGGAATCTTGAAGAGAACCAGAATTCTTAAAAACAAGTTAAAAGCGCGTAGAACTTTATTTTTTTTATTTAGTTGTGTAAAGTATAACATTCTTGAAAAAGTCATAAATGCACTACTTCTTTTATAAATGTTTTTTTTTTCTTCAGAAAAAGTCATTTTCTGGCACTCTGTCTCATACCGGGTGCATTTTTAAACTCGATGCGAAACTCAGGAATACTAGAACATTAGTGAAAAGGCAGCAGACAGTTTTATTTCGTGAGACAATTTAAGAATATTATGAACAAAATTCACTTGATGTACTTATCAATTTCCTCCGTTCCACTTCAACTTTCTTAGTCCCAGCAAAAACAATTTTCCACATTGTTTCCCTATCCACCTTTCTTCTCATTTTTTTTTTCTTAATTTTTTTTTAGTTACAAAATACATTGTTACAATATAAAAAATCAATATCTGATAAGTTTTTACCATCGTCAGCGAAAGAAACATCAATCAAGGTTTTTTTTCTTGTTTTTGATAAAACCGTCTTGTTATATTGGATCATCATACGATCATACACATCTCTTTTTTTTTTTTTTTTCGTCATTTTGTTTTACGGTTATTTTTTTTCATTTTCAGTCACGGCAATAAAAAAATATAAAAAATAAAAACTTTCTGTTCCTTGATCGCTTCGTTTTTTTGAATTTTTTTTTTTTTTTCCCTTTATCTTCATATTCTAAATCGACTTCATATGGTGATGAAACAATCCGGTTATACACCAACTTCTCGTTCCGTCTTACCCTGAAAGCAAACGATATCGAAAAGAAACAGATTTATGCTAATGGTGGACTAAATCCTGTTAGAGTATGAATTCTTAGAAAACGAATTATAAAACTGGCTAAAAAAAAAATTTTTTAATTTTGTTGATCAATAAATAAGAATAGTTTAAAAACAAAAAAAAAATTAGAACATTGATATAGTTAAACAAACTTATCTGCACAGAAGGCAGGAATTTAACGACACCAGTGTGCCGTTAAATTCCCTATTCTTGCCTAGTAGAATGTTATTCAGAGTCAGGTCTCTAAAAAGCAGAACTGATTTCGCTAGAATTGAGTTACCGGCTCCGACAGCTATCCGGTCTAACCCCGGTCTAACATAACGTAAGGCATTATCGGAAATAATTAAAATATAATTTGATGACTGTATCTTTGCTTAGTAAAGCTATGTGCATTGTAAAAAATTTATATAAAAATACAAATAGAAGAATAAGAATATCCATTAAATTAAGTAAGTTCTCTCATTAACAGAGTTAAAGAAAATGCTTTTTTCTTCTGTGCATTCGCCTAAAACACTTTATTTCAGACAATTCAATTTATTTCATGAAAATGTCACCGCGCATTGTTGTGGTGGGTTTAGTCTTCACCTACTGCAGCTTCGGCCGGGGTTCGAGTCCCTGTGCTAAAAGCTGGGTTTTTGATCAGGCATACTGTTTTACAGGTTTGGTTTCCATTTAATGAAATATCTCCGTTCATTTCAGAGCCGGGCAGTTAAGTTACAATCCAGCGGTCTTTCTCTCTCTTTCTCTACTTTGGAAATTTTCTTCTCAGCTATACTTGGATCCAACTATAATGCAAGTTTTTATTTCTTTGGTTAAAAAACCTCACGAACAAAAAAAATGTCTTTTATTTAAAAAAAATGCGGAAAAAAAAGAAGAAAAAAAAGCAGAACGGGCTGTTTAAGGCCACTGAATTGGAAAATCGCAACCGGGAAGTGATTTACAGAATTTTATTCACTTAATTTTTTAAAACTGAGTCTCCTGGGAATATATTTACAAAAACTTTCCCCTTTTGATTTCTATAATTTTACTCCCGATGAAAATGGTTTTCAGTACACTATTATATAAAAATATTTTGGCAGTGTCAATAAATACTGGAAATTGTAACAAGGTCTTATATTTTTACACCTGCACTACTAAATGTTAAATGTAATTCATTTCTTTTTCGAGTTTTATTAACAGACAACAGAATTATACATTATGGAGAATAACTTCTTTTGGAAATGTGTTTTATTCATTATCAAAATTAAAGAAAACTAGTCTATTGATTTTTTGATCGACGCACACCCATCTTGCGAAGTTTGTTATCGCCAAGATAAAAAGACGGCGTTACTATGATTTTAAAGGATGTCATTCTTGGTTTTGGAAAAATCGAAATTCTACATAATACTCGACAAATCAATAATAGATAAAATTATTCTTGCCACGACAGAAATCTTTTTTTAAAAAGATGAAAGAAAAATATCACCAGATAAAATCGAAAAAGATTCTTATTAGACACACAAAAAAAAAAAAAAATAAATAATAAAAAAAATACAAAGAATTACAGCCTAAAAAAATTGATTCAACATTGAATCATAATAAAGTGCAAATTTGGTTCAATTTCATAAAGTGTTAATTTGAACTATAGTATCATGTAATCAAATGAAAAGTTTTAAAAAAATCAATTTGCATAGTTCAATATAATATCGCATTAATAGTACTTATTGTAGCAAATTTAAACTTCACGGTTTAAATAGGTTAAAATTTAAATAAGCAACAATATTTTAGTAATATAGGAATGTTTTAGTTTAATTTTTTTTCTCTATCAGATTCATAAAATCATGTCTTACTGTAAAAAAACTCAGGATCAAATTACAGTAAAAAACGTCGGCACTCAGGGGCTCGGTATTTTTTAACTCAAAATCCATTTTACCGCAAAGTTTTACGGAACAAAAATCTGGTTTGCTGTTTCTACAGTATTATTTACTGTAAAATTACTGTAATTAAATAAATATTACTGTAAAAATTACAATATGAAATTTTACGGTAAAAATGGAATTCAAGGTGAAATGGATTTTACGGATGATGCAACCAGAAAGCTAGTATGTTTAACCGGAATTTCTTACTATGCAGATTGAATAGTTGTGCATAAAGAAATTGAAGCGAATCGCCCAATCTGAGAGTAAATGTATGCCTCCCATATATCACCTAATGATGTATCACTCAACTATTTATACACTTTTGGAAAAATTGTTTTAACTTGAACCAAAAAATTAGTAACACGAACCATTTAATACCGTTTAAATTTGCTCAAACCAAATTGTTTTCTTTTAAGGTGAACCATAGTAAAGTGCAATCGAGTTTGAAAAGCATGGCTGAATTAATCACTATGGTAAAGTTGCAGCTGATTTGCACAACATTATGCATAACATACATAAAAAATGGTAACAATATAAGATTTTTTTTAATAAAAAGAGAAGTTTTACAAAAATTCATATAATTATATGTTGAATGAAAAATGCTTTTAAAAGAAATAAAATTAAGATTTGGTTTTCCTTTCTTGTCTATACAGAGCAAAAAATAAAATAAAGTGAAATAAATAATATTTTTATGCCAAAAAAAGAAAATAACGCACGCCAATTGCTCATACAACATAAATACAAATGAATAGAAAAAGATGATATTTTGCACATTTTTAGAAAATAACAAAATAACATTCTGATCAGAAAATATTATTAATATACAGGGTAACAAAAAAGTATAGGGATCACTTTTGTGGTTATCTACCACTAAAGTTTTAAAACCTTTTTACATATATAGCATACTGATCTAAAGTTCTGCTATTAGACTTTCAATTGCAATACTATTTCATAATATCACAAAAATGCCTTTGAAGAAATTTGACAAAAAGTTAATTGGTCAAGTACAAGCATTTTTAGAACTTCGATGGAGCCACAGGATTATACAAACCCATTTTAAAAAGAAAGGTATTTCGATTTTACTCAGCCATATCAGTCGCATCAAGAATTCAAAACTCGGATTGATGCAAAATAATGGAAAACCAAAAAGAAGGGGGCGGTCAAGCAAATTGAAGAAATCAGATTTGCAGAAGCTTGAAAGATGACATCAAAACCGGATCCACCAACACAGGCAAGCAAGGCTAAAGCTCTTAACGTGAGTCAGCAAGTTGTAAGCTATCAACTAAAACAAAAGTTGAAGAAAAAATGCCATAAAAAGCCTAAATGTCATCAATTAAGTGAGAGATCGGTGTAGATTAGGAGGCGACGTTCATGACCCCTCTACAAGCTTCTCCGTAAGGACAGATGGCGAAAGTCCATTACAACTGATAAAGCTTGGATCTATCTATCTGATACCAATGCTAAATCTAAAGTTCAATATCTTAGCCGTGAGCAGAACAGGCGAGACTTGACACCATCAACCACGGTGTCTCATCCCAAAGGCGTAATGGTTTGGATGGGCATATCCACCCATGGTGTGACCAAACCTCGGTTTGTGAAACCTGGGGCCAAAATAAATTCTGAGTATTACATACAGAAGATATTAAAGCCCTTTCTTAAGGATGATTACTGCAGATTGTACCCTAATGGTGATGCTGTGTTCCATCAGGACTCTGCCCCATCGCATGCATCTAAGGTTACCCAGAAATTCCTAACAGATCAGCAAGTGCAATTACTGAGACCAAAACAATGGATTCCAAACAGTCCTGATGCTGCACCATGCGCCTATTTCCTATGGGGACATCTGAAAAACAAACTGAATAAGCGAAGAATTTCTACATTGAGAGGCCTTCAAAGAGCTATATTAGAGAAGAGGTGAAGAAAATCCCCCAGGAAATCATTTTGCGGGCTTTAAAATCATGGCCGAAGCGTTGATTCCTGGTAAGCGTTGTAGACAAATCTATTATGCCGGAGGTCGACAGATTGAGAAGCATCGCTGAATTTATGTAATAAATTTTGGAAATAAAAACATTCAAAAATGATACCTATATTTTTTGTTACCCTGTAGAAATTTGTTTTCAAGTTGATCAAAGTTTGCCATATTGTCACAGTTATATATATATATATATATATCTGTCTATCCGTAAGGTTTAATAGTTGTGGCCTTTAACAGCAGTCTATCCGTAAAGCTTAAGGTATAGAACATTTTTTTCTTTTACGGTTTTGAAATCGTTTACAACCAGTATAGTTAAAAAAAGCATGCATATAAAAGTATACTGTTTTTTAACCCTTTACAACGAAAATGGTTTCAAAACCATAAAAAAATTACTAGACATTGGAGATAGTCTTTTCGTTATTTCAAGGGCATTGGAGTTAGTTTGCAGTTAAGTTTTTTTTTTCTTTTTAAATGAACCATGAAATGTGGTCTAATTCTGTTATTTCGTTGTTTCACCTATCTTTGGAGATGGGAATTACTGGACTTTCCATATAAATCAAAGCAGCTATATGGTGCTGTCATCTATGAGTGAATGAGAGTATCTTATTCTAATAGTCCAGGGTCCCAAATTGGGGAGTGCAGGACTTTGGAAACTCTTCATGTATTGAAGGGAATGAAGGAAATATTGTGGTATCATCGCTGGGATTAGAATCCCCGTACTATCGATCAAGAGATTGACAGATTAGCCCTCTCTTCTGTGATATTTACTCAGCTGCAAGAAACTAAGTGGCGTCGTTAGGGGGGCTTAATTAGTACGATAAAATGCCGGTTGTTAAAGGCATTAGGTGAAAGCAGGTAATAAACGGTTTATCTCACAGAATGTCATCTTATTTAGGATTATTTGACTGCTCCGTTTGAATATGGTAAAACAACAATTGAATAAATTGTTACTTAACTATTTTTTCCAAGAAATTTCTTACAGTGAAGGGTTAGCAAACGAAAGATATCAGCTGACTAAGCTTCGAATATATTTGAAATAAGTGTTAAAGAAATTTAGGCATGAAGCTTGGTGTCAAATAAAAATGTGGCGAAGATTTAAGCACAATGAGCGGCGGCGAAGTAACATGCCTAAACAGTTTCAATGTTGGTGAGCAATAACAAGTTTAATAGCTTAGATCGTTCAGTAATTTAAAAAATAACTTAGTTTTTAAAAGTTAATTCTGCGTTCTTGAAAAACTTCAACATACATTAATTATACAAAACTATTCTTGAAATAATTTTCTTATAAAAATCTTATTTCTAAACTTTAAATATTGTATTTTTATGCAAACAAAGTAAAACATACAATGAAATATTAATCCAGTCAATGTTTAAAAAATTATGACTTTAAAAATAACACAGAAATGTTTTTTTTTCTTCTTTTTTTTCATATAAATTTCACGCTTAATTTTTTTTACTAATGGTTGCAGTTGCAAAGTTACAATGGTCAAAGCGACCTTCTGAATGAAAATCATATGGCGTAAATGTATGCTCAAAATTTTCAAAATGAGACACTTGTTTTTATCAAGCATTAAATATTTCACACTAGATTCCTTTTAGATAAAAATTTTTTTTTCTTTTGCTATTTTTATTTTCAAAATGTCAAAATGGTATAATTTTCCTTTTTTCTATATCCATTCGGTTTTTTCCAATTCATTTTCCGGTCCATTTTTTCTTTATACATAAAGGATTTCAATTCAAACTACTTTCCCCTTTCTTTCTCTCTTTTTATGAATAAGAAAATTACTAAAGCGCAAATTCAGAAACTTAAAGAAAATTTTAAGAAAAATTTACTTTCTGGTTTTATTACTTACCCACCTCTAAACGACGGTCTTTCAAAAAAAGTTTGAAAATGAGCGCAAGACTGCTCTTAACGGAAAAACTGCATTGACATAGTAGTAAAAAATAGTAAAAAAAAAAAAATATCTATTCAGAGTAAACATGGAATTCATAAAAGAACATTCTCAGTGAGAGGGGAAAACATTTTAAGTAACATTAGCATGTTCTTATGACCACTTTATTCCACGAGAGGGGTAAAATAGTCAATATTTTTTAAAACAAAATATGCATGCGTAAAATAATACAAAGAAAAATTAATTTACCAATATTTCTACCAAATAGAAAGCGATAAAAAGGAAAATATCGAGATGAAATATTAAAAAATGACAAAATATGGCAAGTCATCAGAAGTCCGCCATTTCGCCAGAGTATGCTTTTTGTTAGCATGGTAAACTAATAAAGAGTTGCCAAGTATTTTATTTTTTCGTTTTCTGATATTTTTATTTTTTATATTTTTAGCGTTTCTTTTTCTCTTATAACTTTTGATATGGTTGAGTTATGATATATTTTTATGTTAAGTTATAATTAGGTACTACATTTTTAGCAGTTTCAACGCAGGATACAGTTTCTTGATCTTAACATTATTATTGGTATCGCTATTATTTATTAAGTAGTATCCCTAAAATTACTGTTTCTAATCCTACCTAGCAAACCTTATTAGTTAGCAAAAGAAAAAAAAATACTTCGGAATATTTGGCAGCTCTTAAAATTAATCTATCATAATAATTTAGGCACTCCCTTATTTGCACTTAATTCATAAATTTAAAAAAAAGTTAAGGGAGTAAAAAAAAAAAAAAAAACATTCGTAAATTTGCAATCTCCCTATTACTACATAGAAAAAAATTCTAGTAAAATTACCATACTGTATAGAAATTAAATTTCTGTTAAGTTTTGTTTTTTCGAAAAAGCATACTTTTGGTTCATAAAGCAAAATATACTGTATTTTAACCAGTCATTTGGTAATTTTTCCTTTTTCCGATCATATGGTAACGGCTTACCAGAAATTCTGGTTCATAGTTCTTATTACCGTACATTTAATAAAAAATTAAAAAAAATTTAAAAGTAAATACAACCGATGAATGTTTTTTTTTCTTTTTTGCCATGCTCTAAAGAAATAGGATAAAGTTACCAAATTTCTCCACATTTTTTCCAATTTTATCACATTATATAAAAACATATTTATTTTTGCCAATTTTATCAAAATCCATACTAAACACTTCGTTGAAAATTACGGAGATTTTTGGAGTACCCATAGAGACAGAAGCACGGTAAATTTTACCATATTCTGATAGTTTTGACCATACTTTTTTTCTCAGTGTACACTCCTAATTCCAGTTACATCATAAAAACACGTATATTTAAAAACGTTTAAAATTTTGATCTAGAAATGCTGCAAGTGTTACGCTTAAATTGCGTCGAAGATTTAAATTTCTAAGCCGATTTGGTTTAGCGAGTAAATAAATATTTAGAATTTTAAAATCAAATTTGTTTAGCTGACTTGAGTGACACAAACTGCTCTCCAAAGAAAGATGCAATAAATAAAGTTCTTTCCTTAGAGTATTTGAATATAATCTCTTTGAATAACTTTGAAAATGAAGGAAATAGGGTATTCGATGTGAAACAAGAAAAAAAGGAACGAAAAGATAGGAAAATATGCTTTTGAAGACAATTTTGTTTATTTTGGTTATTTTTTTATTTATTATTTATATATTTATTTAATAAATATTGATAAAAAAATATTAACCGCAAGCATATACATTTATGTTATGCAGATAATTTTAAAAAATAATAATAACTTTACTAACTAATTATTTGGAATTATTAATTTTTAATACGCTACGTACTCAAATTCCTTTTATATGAAACGAACTTATTTAGAAAAAATTTCAGTCGAAAAAAAATTTTTTTTTTAAATCCGCATCAGAAATATGCACATAAAGAGTGGCAAATTAATAAGCCATAAAAAAAAACAGAAATGCAATGGTAGTTCAACGAAAAACTTTTATATATATATATATACTAAAACGAAACTCAGCGGCGCGACAGCCCATAGAGGGCCATGGCCTACTGTGTCCATCTCAGTTTTCTTGACCTTGGGCTCTGGGGGTGCAGGAGCAGATGTTCCGGACAGGTGGTCAGCCGAACGCGGAACCCCCAATGTTCAGTTCCCAAGCATGCTTGGTACTCATTTATCGACCCACTGAAGGGATGAAAGGCTGAGTCAACCTTGCCCGGCCCGAGGATCGGAATCAGGGACCTCTCTCTCTCTCTCTCTCTCTCTGTATATATATATATATATATATATATGTATATATATATATATATATATATATATATATATGGCGTTGAACAGCCGGCCAGATTCTGAGTTTATGACTATCAATGTTCAACTCCACAACCTTATAGTTTCGAGCCCAACCCAGTAGAAAAAGAAACTCCTGGATTGAGTATTGAGACAAACTAGTCTTCATGATGACTTTTTCAAGGAACTAACCCAAGTTGCGTTATATAGAGAGTTAAACCTCAAAACCTCTAATTGTTAGCCCAATCGCAAGGGGATTCTAACCCACGATCCATCTACCACTGAGGATATTTTACGTGAGTACTGTAGTTGGGGAAAGCCGGGATCATAATTTGTATCGTTACATCATTGAGAGGCGAACGCTTTATCCTCAGAGCCTTAGCCCAATAACAACGAAATAAACGGTATTTAAACTATTCATTTTGGGTAATTTTTCCGTTAATATGGTAACTGTTTACTAGAAATTCTGGCTCTCAAAATTATAGTTCTTATTATTACATATTTAGAATAAAATACGAGTTAATTTACCAGAATAAATGGTTTTCATGCCGTGTTACAAGTTATCTAGATAAAATTATCAAATTTTACCACATTTACCAAATTTTATCACAAGTAATAAATTTTCTAATTTAACCAAAATCATTACCAAAGCGCTTCGGTAAAAATTACGGAGAATTTCCTTGTTCCCATAGAACCAAAAACATCGTAAATTTTGCCATATTCAGGTAGTTTTGAAAATACTTTTTTTCTCAGTGCAGAAACACATATCTCTTAATTTTGGAATAAATACTTTTAACAAGCAATTAAAAATTTCATGTGAAATCTTAAAACTAATATAAATTAACAGTTCCTGATTAAATTCTAATATATCTATGTCAGAAAACATTCAATTTGCTTAAAACATTAAATTAAGAAAAACCCAATTTATCCTGTGTTACCAAAAAAATTGCTGTAAGTTAGATTAGAATTAAAATTTTAGTACGACGAAGAGAAACATAAAGATTATAAAATCTTTTTTAAGGCTGATTTTTTTTTCTTATTTTTCCCAGGGAACTTTTTTGAGAAAAAAAATATGTGTTCATTGAATTTTCTAACACTAATTAATATCTCTGATTTTTTTTCTTATTAAAGAATAGTTTTTTATGCGCTTGGGAGTTATAAGGCTACAAAAAGCTTCCTGCGACTTACAGAAAGTATTAATAAAAAAACAATTAATTGGAACACACTAATGAAATTATGTTAATACATTTCTATGATGAAAATGAATTTACTTTCACTGTGTTTAAAAAAATTGATTTTTAAATACGTTTTTTTTTTCTTTTTAAATAGAAACTAAAAAGCTTTGTAATAAACATTTTAATACATTGTTACATTCTTTTCTATTGTTACATTATTACAGTTTCTTTCTAAATCGAAATTTAAAAGCTTAGTAATAAACTTTTTAATATATTATTACATTTTTTTCTATTATTAAGTTTTTTTCTTCCTAAATAGAAATTAAAAAGCTTAAATATATAAGCATTTAAATATATTGTTACATAATTTTTTATTGTTACTTTCTATTGCTACATTGTTGCATTTTTTTTCTTTCTAAATCATTAAATTCAGCAAATTACATTGTACGACTCATTTTGATAATTATTTCGTATATATATATATATATATATATATATATATATATATATATACTTTTTCATCTTAATATCCAAATTTAAATCTTCACAATTAGTGTTGAAAGCCCTTAGATTATTTTTAAAGTCTTTTCCCAAGTTAAACAAAAATATTCCCTTTAGGGGTCGTACATTAATATTTAAGTAAAAAAGGAACAAAAACATTTTCAAACTATTGAAGTCCAAAAGAGCAAAATAATTGGAATAAATATCATTTAACAACAGTTTATTTGTGGAAGAGGATAAATATAGCATAATAAAGCTCATTCTGGCCTTAGTTTATAAATCTGTTTTCCTCAATTAAATATTAATTAGTGCATTTTTTTTTCGAAGATTCTAAGAATAAATACAAAGTGTTCGGTAGTGCCCACATTTAATACATATTTTTCGGATCCTCATCGAAAATTAAGATATAAAAGTTAACACTTTAGGCATCACAAATTACTATTTAAGGAAAGAAAAACCAAAAATCCTATCACAATCTAAGGAATCACAACTGAGGAAAGCGTTACTGAAAACACCAACGAGACAGAGACGCCAGACGAGACATAGAGGATTTGAAAGACTGTTATTAGAAACACCTACAAGCTTCATTAGGCATTCCAGTTGGTTATAACGTTTTTTCTCACTGTTGCTCAACAGATTTCGACAGCATTTTAATTTTTCTTCCTTTACGCTAATTTTTTACCCACAAGGTGTATGTTTTTTACTTATTTTTTGGCGTTTATTCTAAAAATATGTTTTAAGGATTATTATTTTAGGACTCTCTTTTAAGTAAACACTCCGTACATATTATAATAATACTTACTTTAATCTACCGAAGCTCTAAAAAGCTCTTTTTATAAACCTCTATGAAAACACTTTTCATAAAAGAATACCCTCAATTTATGCACTAATGGTGTTTTTTCTGCTTTTTTGTGTTTTTCACATTATTTTTTTTAAAGAAAATATTAGTTATGGGACAAATATTTTTAAGATATAAGTAATCAACTTTATTTTTAAAATAATTTTTAAGACACTAGTAATCAACGAATCAGTTACATTTGCAATTTATTCAGTAAAGTAACCGAATAAAATAAAAACACGTTTTTTTTTTATAGAACATTTCTGGAATTATTCAAGTGCGTTGAACCATGAAATATTTTAAACTTCCTGCAATTATGCAAATTAATATAGTGCTAAAAACAACGATATAAGAACATATTTCAAAAATTGATTACAAAATACTATGGTTCAACTTGAACAGAAACATAATTCAATTCAAAACCATATATGGTTGCATAAAATTGCACGAAATATGAATATATTTTATTTATTATCATTTTTAAATAATATTTGGGTTTTAAATTTATTTTTTTATTTTATTTGGGGTAAAGAGTAATATAACAACAGTGCAAAAGTAGTGAGTGTTCTCAAAGCTAAGTTTCACTTACCGAAATGACATGAAAAATACAAACAAACAACAATGCTGAGAAGCATTGTTGTTTGTTTGTATTTTGTAAGGAGCAGAATTCAGTGCAATGTAAAAAATTCAGATCAAACTACGGTATATAGTACCGGCTTTTTCGGTGCGTCATCTATAAAATCCATTTTACCGTAAAATCCATTTTTTTAATATCCAGAATCTTTTTCAGTGTGTGTAATCTTTGTAGCAAAAATTGCAATTTTCAACAATATATATTTCTAGAAATATTTCGAAGTGAAACAAATTGTATACACGTAACTTTAAAATCTATCTGTATATAAAAGTTTAACTCGATTGACTAAGAGGTAAGAGGAAAGGGAAAGTTTTCCTATTTTAAAATCTCATGAAAAACGCGTTGTTGCCAGGCAAATAAAAAGAGTTTGATAAAACTTTTGTATTTTCCCCGTCGTGACCAGGAATGCTGAATAATGAACAAGTATACGAAAAAACGGCCCTTTAGCAATACCAATGTCCTCTAAGAAAATTTTTTTCATTGTTGGATCAAAATTTTAGTGGTTCAGCGCACTAATATTTTGAATTTAACTCACGGATTATGGGTGAACTCGAACCATAATCCATTGCAAACCATAACCCGTTGCAAATTTAAGGAAATGAAGTGTTAAATTGAATCAGGTTTCTGTTGAAGATGCACTAGAATATTAAATTAACAAACTTGAGAAGTAAGATTCAAATTCACACCATATTAAAGTGACAGCAAAGTTACGTAATATTATAGTCCTATACGATCCAATATTTCTAACAATGGGCAGTATACAGCACAACTACGTTTCGCTTTAAAAAAATTTCTTTATGTAGAATTCTCATAAAAAAATTTTTTATAGAAACATACGCATGGCACGAAGCATTTTAAAGTCAAAAGCAAAAATAGTTATAAAACAGTCAATGGCGTAGTTCTACTTTTTTGCAGAATTCAGTCTGTCCTATAATCAACGCCCCGAGCTGCGATGGCTCAGGGGATAGAGCGTTCGTCTTCTAATGAGGTGAACCGGGTTCGAATCCCACCGATGGCTGGTCGATATGAATCCGCATCCGGCCTGCACCGACCACAGTGCTGACATGAAATATCCTCAGTGGTAGACGGATCATGGGTTAGAGTCCCTTTACCGTCAAGCTAACCGTGGGAGGTTCTCCTGGTCTTCCTCTCCATGCAACGCAAGTATGGGTTAGTTCCATCAAACAGTCCCCCCATGGCAAAACTTCTCCCAATACTTTATCCAGGATCTTCCCGTGTCTTCTGGATTGGGTTCAAAATTACAAGGCTACGGAGTTGATCATTAGTTGTCTTAACCCCAAAAATTGGATGTGGATGTAGTTAATTAACATCGCACTAGAGCTGCACAATGGGCTATTGGCGACGATCTGGGAAACATCCCCCCCAAAAATTGGTTCGGCTGTTCAACGGCGGTGATAAAGTGAAAAATAAAATAAAATTAACGCCCTGAGCCGCAGCGGTTGAGGAGATAGAGCACTCACCCTCCCAATAAAGTGACCCGGTTTTGAATCCCAACGATGGCTGATCGATACGTTTTCCGTACGAGGCTCACACTGGCCACAGTGGTGGATGGATCATGGGTTAGAGTTCTCTTGCCATCAGGCTAACCATATAAGGTTTTCGTAGTTTTTCTCTCTGTGTAACGCAAATGCGGGTCACTTCCATCATAAAAGTCTTCTGGAAAGGCTAGTTTGTCCCAGTACTTGATACAGAAATTCCCTTGTCTTCTGGTTGTGAATCAAATGACAAGGCTACAGAGTTGAACTTTGGTGATCGTAACTCAAATTTTGGTCGGCTGTTCAATGACTTTTATATCTTATTTTATAACCGTCGTTGAACAGCCGACCAAATTTTTGGGTTTACGAATACTAATGTTCAACTTGGCAGCCTTGTAATTTTGAGCCCACTTCAGAAGACAAGGGAACTCCTAGATCAAGGAATGGGAGAAATTTGCCTTCATGGAAGACTTTTGGGTGGAACTAACTCGAAATTGTACTACATGGAAAGGAAAACCACGAAAACCTCCCATGGTTAGTCTGACGGAAAGAGGCCTCTAACCCAAGATCCATCTACAACTGAGGATATTTTACTTCAGCGCTGTAGTCTGTGCATGATGGGTGCGGAATTCCGATCACCAACCATAGGTAGGATTCAAACCTGGTTCACACCATTGAATGGCGAATGCTCTAGCCCTTGAGCTACCACGGCTCTAATATTGTTATAAAATAAAAATATAATCCACGTCCTTAATAAAGATTCCCTGAATCTTCATTTTAAAATAAGTGTGAAAAACAATTCAACATTGGAAGCCAAAATAAAATATAAAAATAAATAAATAAAAAATTCAAAAAATTTAAACATGACGAATTATCAACCAGAAAAAACACATTTGAATGCTGGAAGAAACTGTGAGAAAAGGACTTATAGAAATATCCTAAATTTCATCCACCAAACAGATTGGTTTTGGTGATTTTGCCAAAACAATGGGAACAAAAAGTCATAAATTTTATGAAATAATGGCTTTTTGGCAATAGTATATTTTTAAAAACATGCTTCTAATAAATACTATGTATTTTCTTTTTTTTAAGTAGAACCAAATAAACTAAGCAATTTTCTTTTTAGATGTTAGGTATTTGCCCTTTCAAATTTTGTTTGGTCTATAATCTTTTGCAAATGACCACTCAAGTGTTGTTAATGCCACGAACAATTGCTGTAAGAAAGATGTTAGGTGATAAATAGCTTTTCTTAAACTAAACGATAAAAACTTTTTTTTTATATCCGGATAAGATAGACTCAGAAATAATAAAAAAATACTTTTTTTTCTGTCAAGAATCATTGATCACTTAGCAGGTTTGAAAAGAAAATTGTTACGCATCATTTATTACGAAATTTTTCGTTAGAAGATTTGATGGAAATATGCAACAATTTTGTCAAAAATGCTCTTTGTAGCATTAATTTGAGTTACAAATAACGCGTCAGTGTAAAATACGTAAATGTCCTACATTACTTGGAAAAAAGTATTGCATCTAAAATGAGATTTATTTTTCCGGGAAATGTAGCAATGAGTTTTTTTCCTCGCATTCAAAAGATTGTTTTTACGTTATTACTTTACGTTGCTTTCAATAAATTCTGTCTTTGAAAAAACAAGCAAAAACAAAACTGAAAGGTTATAGGTAAAAATATTTGTATTAAAGATGGCTTAGAAATAATACATTTAAAAATAAATCTAGAAAAATAAGCAATTTTTATATTCTTAAATTCTCAAATAATTTTCGATCATTTGCAGATTTCACAACTTCTTCTATTATATATTTGATATTTAAGTTATTTGCTAATATGAAGAGATTGTTCTTTAGAATAATCTATAACTCTAATGTGTAGTTTGAACAATTTTCAGAGGAATTATTTTATTCAACATTATATTTGACATTATATTTGTCAAGTGTTATGCTCTATATTTCCAAAAATCTTAGTTTACAGGGTAATCGATTAAATTAAATTCAAACGAAAGGCATAAAATAACTCGAACTAGATCGCTGTGGAATAAAGATGGGGCCAATTTTTTTTTATATCAGTTACAAACTGATACTGATATAACTACGCATCAGTTACAGAAACCAGATATTCTAAGCATCTGATACATACCAATGTTAATTCATTTCTTAAAAAAAAAGTAGGGCCAATCATTATTAAGCAAAATTTCTATTGCTTTTATTAGCGTTGAAAGTTAACATTAAATTTATAAGGAAATCTGGAATTTTAATTCGCTTAAGTTGCAGACTTAAAAATAATTTTTATCCTAATGTCCATTTTGTTCCTAATACGAAATGAAAGTAGATTTAAATCGAATATAAATTAGAAAATATTTTGTTTAAAAAAATAGCATATGACGCGTAATAAATGTTGAAATTTAAAAACCTGCACTTGGAATTAAAGTCAATCCGCTGTTGTTATTATTGCAGTTATTATTATTATTGTTATTATAATTATTTTATTATTATTATTTTAGTATTATTGAAGTAATAGCAGAAAAAAAACATAAAATTAGTTTAAAACAAAATTTGTTTAAACTACCATTCCCGTTTGAAATATTTTGTTATATGATTGATAATACCCTAAATAATAAACTGTAGAACACTAAACCCTAAATTTTTTTAAAAAATCATTTCAATCAAACTGTAGAGACTACTTAAAAAAAATTGTACTTTAAAAACATTTCCCCACCCTACCCTGATAATTTTTCAGGAGTGATAATAAAGCGAGCGCATTTAATTAATCAAAATTATTTCACGCATATGATGATATAATTTATATAAACATTAAATTTTGATTAATGTTTAAAGTTTTTGAAGGAAATAAAAAGAAAACACAAAACGTATCAAACTAAATATTTTAAAATTTATGTCTAATTAAGCAGAATGAACTAAAAATTATGTGACTAATCATTTGAATATGACACGACAAAGTAATGCGAGAAACTTAGTAAGATTGTTAGAAACGAAGTGAGAATACAATTAAGTCCCGAGAACTGATCGAAAACGAACTGCTACACACGTAAATACCGACTGAGTACGAGCGAAACCAACTCCAAAATGTAGTTGATTCAAGACTAATCCAGAATGAATTAGACTAAATGGATGCGAGTCTGGTGAAATTATTTTCAGATTAATCCTATTATCAAATGAATGTGGAGCAGATAACTGTGCTCATTTGAATTGATCTATGTGCTGTCATCTAGTTTTTAAATATTTAGTCATTTTCGTTTGATTTTTTCAAACAAATTTCAAAGAATTTACTAAATTTCACATTTTGAAGAAGTAATTTCTATAGATTGAATTCGTTCATTTCATGATGTATTCCTTAAAAGTATTTGACGCTTTTAATTATTAAGTACAAAGTATCAGATACATTGATACAAATCCACCTCTTCTGTATAATATGTGTAATAACTTTTTTACGCAATGGATTTTTTATTTATTAGAATTCCAGTTCGGACAAAATTTTTCTAGTTCCTTAAAAAAGTTCCATGGTGAAACATCAAGTTAATACGGTGGATTATTTAAAGAATGGGTTTTTTACTTATTTATTTACTGCTCTTTTTCTAATTCTAATAATATGGTAAATCTTACTACATGTTCAAAATTCGATGACTACAAAACTTCACCATTTTGAACCATTATATAAATGCGAGGCACTATTATTATCATTACTATTATTATTATTATTACCATTAAGTCATAAAGCAACTAACTCTCCAATATTTCTTAGCAATACAATTAAATCTAATTCGGAACACTTGTCCAGATCAACACAATTTACGACTTGCCCAAAAACACACAAAACACAATCGAAAATTAATGAAATGATCACTTAACGATCCAAAACTATTTTAAGTTTATTTCACCAGCGTAATTATAATAATCAATTCGAATATGAATTATAATTGAACAGCCAACTAAATTTCACTATCATCAAAGTTCAATTGAATAGCCTTGTAAATTTTGAACAAAACCAAGAACTTCTGGATCAAGCATTAGGACAAACCAGCCTTCGTGGTGGTTTTTTTTTTTTGGTGGAACTAATCCGCATTTGCGTTACATGGAAAGAAAAACCACGAAACCTACGGCTTCCAACGTCAGAAGGTTTTTGACCCATGTTCCATCTACCACTAAGGATATTTTGCGTCAGCACTGTGGTCGGAGAGAGCCGACAGCAGAATTCGTATCATAATAATCTCCTTAAAATTTAATTAATATTTAAAAAAATGTTTTAAAAAATCTTAAAATTTTTAAGAATATTGTGTCTTAGACTTCCTAAAAATAAATAACATTTAGTTCAAAGATATGTAAAACAGTTAGATGGACTGGAATAGAAAGCCGAATATATTTAAAATGAATAAATCATCTATAACTATCAAGAAGACACGCATCGTTGAATGAACTACCTTTATAATCAGAGTAAAAAGTATGGGTCACTAATCAACTATGACGCCGGACACCCTTGACCATATAACCCACTCAGTTTTGGAAATCAATATTTCCTTTTACTAAAGGTTTACTCTTTATTCAGATTTGTCCTTAGTTCATCGATTTTATAATTTCCACTATATATTTCAGAATTTCTAGTATATCCAGTATATTCAATATAAATCAAATATTTTTTTTTCCTAAACTAACTAATAAATTAGCTAAAAATTGCATAAATTTTTTCTTTTTCAGGCAACTCTAAAAATACGTTAAAAGCTAGCAGGAATTATTATTTCGATAGAAATCATTTTGGCAGAGTTTATTAGTTTAGATTATAATTGTGAGAAAGAAATCTATTTACGGCTATTGTCTTTTTATAATGATGCATCAAGAGCTAACAAGAACTAATTTTGCGACACAAATTAATTTGACAAAAATTAATCACTACTGAGGAAAGCAGGGCTAGAAAGTCAAAACCAGTTTGTTTACATGCTGGAGGAAACAAAAAGAATTTAAAAAGAGATTGCTTAAAACACTTTTAAGGTTGTTCAGGCAATCAGACAGGTTTTGATGCAACCAGTCCTACTTTTCTCAACTACGGTTCGACACATTTTGACAATATTTATATTTTTTTAATCGCAAATTATTTCTTTTCGATCCCTAATGTGATTTCTTTTACTTCATATATGACAAGAATTAGAAAATATATATTGAAAATGGTTACTGCGGTACGGATTTACATAATTACTGCAATTTATTTTTAAAAAAATATCAAAACATGCAAAAATAAAAGCATAAATATAGGAGGGAATAGCTAATTTTTTTATTTGTATATTTTTTACTGTGTCATTAATTATAATATATCATAAAGTAGTACATTGAAAAAAAAAGGTATGTTAAAGACTACCTGAATCAAGTAAAATTCATTGCGTTTCTTGCTCTATATGGGAACACCAAAAAGCTCTGATGTTTTTCCTTTGCACTTTGGCAATGATTTTGATAAAATTAACAATAAAATATAGCTTTATAAATGTGATAAAATTTGATAAATGTGGTGAAATTCGGTAATCGTGATACCTTAAAGCATGACATGAAAATCATTTATTCGGTTAAATTTGCTTTTCAATTTTGAAATCTTAAGTAAATTGCATGATAATAAAAACTATAATTTTGAAAACTAGAATTTCTGGTCAACCATTACCATATAAACGGAAAATATACCAAATGACTGGTTTAAATACCGTATATTTTGGTTTTTATTACCAGAGTTATAGCTTTTTTCACCAAAAATGATTGATGGCTGATTAATTATTTGATTTCACCAAATACGGTAATTTTTAAAGATCTTTTTGCCCGTGTGGCTAATGTTGTTGTGTTTAGAATCCGCTAGGATGATTTTAGGTTGTTAAACAATCAAAGCAACTGAGGCAAACCATAAGATTGCCATGGCAAACCATTCATTAGCAAAGCTGCATCCTGGGTATAAATCTGCATACTTAAAGTTCTGATTGTGGATCTTATTGCGCATCTAATAATGTGTGCAAAGATAAGTGAAGTTATTTTTCTTTTTTTTTTTTCAAACTCAATATAGGCCCAGGAAAAAATTCTATTTTATCACGATATGTAAATGCTTCTAAATTTTAGGTGCATATACTTTAAAATAGCTGTTTCCAAATGATGTTCCGCGGAACCCTAGGGTTCCATGGAAAAGTAAAAGGGGTTCAGAGAGTTAGGATATTTTTTTAACTCAGTAATGCTTTTTGAAACCTTATTTACATTCAGAACTAATTAATAATCTGCTACTTATGTATTTCGGTTGTCCTTAAGAAATTATTTAAAGTAAAATGCCAATAAAAAAGAAATAGCAAAAAAGTTTTTGCTAAAAGAAATATTATTTTTCCAAGAACAATATCTTAAATATATTATGAAAAAAATTTTATTTACGAAACATTATATTGATATTTCCCTTCGCGCTTTTCAAATCAAAATAAAATTACCAAATTCGCTGATAATGAAATATACTTCCAAGTTAGCAATTTTCAGCGTTTATAACAGTTTTCTTAGCTTTCATTTTAACAAAAACGATAACGCGGCTTATTTGTTTCATTTTCGCTAATGTATATACCTAAAAAACAAATTTAAAACTAAATTAGATACAACGCACTTGCTCGAATTCAATAAAACCTAATTTAAAATTATTAATGAAAAAACCATGAAATCATTTTATTCCTCTTTTTAAATATTTTCAAAATAAATTAGTATTTTATTGGTTAATACACTCAAAATTGTTTTATATACTTTATTTTACACTGTTTTTAAATACTTTGTTTTACATTGTTTTTATAAAATTTATTTGACATTGTTTTCATACACTTTGTTTTATATTGTTCCAATATACTTTTTTATTTATTAAGTGTAGGTTCCACCGAAAAAATTTCAATCACTTAGGTTTCCATAGCTTGAAAAAATTAAATCGCTGCCATAAAGCATACAGCATGAAATTGGGGCCGTGATTGTACGGAAATAAAATCTTACCTTAAAATTATTTAGCATCAAAGAGGAGAGAAAAACACTTTATTTGATTAGAAAATTACAAAGTGATGCCAAAGCACCACGAGATAGAGAATTTCATAAACTTAAACAAAATCCAGCTTCCCTCATTATTTACGTTTTTAATTACTTAGTATTTGGCTGAAAGTCAAAATTCAAATGAAGCATCAACAAAATATAAATTTATTAGAGAGAAAAATGTATTTTCCCCTTTCTTTCTATTTTTCATGGAGTTTTATTTTATTTATATTCCAATTTTTTTTTTCAGTTATCACTTTATATTCTAATAAGGTTAATATAATGAATAAAATCAATGATAATTTGAATTGTTCATAGATTTTTTCCCCTTGCTTATATTTTCAGATAATTCCATACCTACATGTATATCTTAAGATGTTTGCGTGTCTTTTCATTTCTCACGAAATACATATTAAAGTAAAGCTTATCTAATATGACTTATAGACTTTCATACTTTTTATATGTACTTTAAAAAAAACACTTCTACACAGAGATAAAAAATCTGAAAAAATTACCGTACTTTATGGCAATGATACTTTTGGAAAGAAAAAAAATTCCAGAAAAATAATGAAACCAAAATATATAGTATTTAAGAAATTTATTTGGTAATTTTTCCGTTCACTTGGTTATAGTTTACCTGATGTTCTGCTTTTAAAAATTATAAAACTCATTACTACACATTTAGTGAAAAATAAAAAACAAAACAAAAAATATTTAACCGAATAAATGGTTTTTAGGCCATGCTCTAAAGTATCATGATAAAAATTACCAAATTTTGACTCACATTATAAAACCATAATGATAATTTTACCAAAATCATTACTAAAGCGCATCGTAAAAAATGCCAAGTGTTTTGGTATTCCCATAAAGCCAGAAGCACGGTAAATTTTATCATATTCTGGTAGTTTCGACCATACCTTTTATCTCAGTGTAGGTTTTAAAAGTTAATTGAAAACGTTTTCGTGACATTATGAAGGGGAAAAAAAGATAATAAACCAGGGGCAAAAAAATCTTTTAAAAGATATATATATTTTACAATATGCTTATTGTTTTGCTTTTTTAAAGTCAACCAGTAACTTTCGGAACTGGCCTATAAATAAAATTAATAAAATCATTTTTTATGACTTATAAATAAAATAATTAGTTAATAAATTAAATAAAATAATTAGCTTAAGATAATCAGTAAAAAAATTTCCTTCTTATTATAATAATAATAATATAATGATAATTAATATAATTTCAATCATTAAATATTTTCATTTATTTATTAAATCTCTTGGTTCTGCCTAAAGGTGATTGATCATTTTATGTTCCACAGCCTAAAAAAATTGGGAATCAGTGGCTTAAACTATTCTTTTAAAATCATCCGAAAAATATTTTTGAAATTTATCTTTACCATTTAATTCAGCAAAAAATGATAATAAATTAGGGAGCAGAAAAATGTTTTAAAAGATATATATTTTACAATATGCTGATTGTTTTGCTTTTTAAAAGTCATTCAGTAACTTTTTGAACTGACTTATAAATAAAATTGTTAGATTTAATACCAAACAATATTAGTACATATATTTCAAATCTAACTTTATTTAAGACACAGGGAAAATTAGATCTTGTACCATACACTATTTTCTCTAATATTACTAATAATCCCCAAAGAGAAACGAAAACATCTGACAACAGCAGAATATAATTTCATAACAAAAGAAAACAACATTGTCAGAACAAAATTAGAAAGATGCGTATTGCCTTCGGGAGTCGAAATACGTTCTCCTGGGAATTTCAGAAAAAATAAAATTTCCGAATTTTCAGATTTAATGCTTCAGAAGGTTCAATTAATATATTTCTAAAAGAATGTATCATTGAATGAAATCCAATTATTTTCCATTGAACAGAATTTTCTCGATTGTTTCATCCTTTCATTTTAAGGCAAACGAAATAAACCTTTTAGAAGATATGCTTTCATTCTAATCTATAGATTAAATTTTTGTATTTAAAAAAAAAACATTTAAATAATATGTCCACAGGCTTATCTTTAAATCAAAGCCGATTTCTCTGATACATTTACTGAAACAAAAATAAAATAATAGAAACTAAATGGTGTTCATTAAAAATATGTCAAATGCTTCAGAATCGTTAAGTGAAAAATATCATTCACAATTCAAACCAAAGTTTTGTATTTTAAAGCTAGCAAAAAATCTGCATGGTAAATTTAACCCTACTGTAAATAAATAAAAAATTTAATTGTTACTTGAAAATCTTTAGAAAAATAGGATTTCAAAAAGTTCCTAGTACTAACAGAGCTTATTTTAAAGTTACGTAAACTTCTTACTTAAAACAAATGCTGTACTTAAATTTAAAGAATTTTAGTTTCCTAGAGATTTTCTTGCAACTACAGCACTTTTTCTCAGGGTAAAAAATATAAGAATCAGTTTTAAAGAAAGCTATTTTCATTTTTTTTGTCGCAATGTTCATCAAATATACAAAATAATAATTTTCGAAACAAATTGTAAAATTCAAAGCAGTTTTTAAGCTTTGGCGCTTATGGCGTTGTCGTTAGGTCACTGAAATGTCATTGTGAAGAACGGGGGCTCAATCTCGGGGATGGCTTGAAGCCCAACCAGCTTCAGATCGATAGAAACCAGATTACCCAAAAAGAAAAAGTTGACTGATGTGCAATACTAGTCACATTGCCACCATCGTGAAAATCGTGGAGCCCTAAACTCTATGACCCATCGGGCCCACAACGGGCTGTTGTGGTAGTTTATTTGTGTGACTTTATTTAACATTGTGTGACCTGTTTTCCAGAAGCAAAAAATGGTATTTTTCTTTTCTTTTTATTGTACATTAAAATTATTATTTTAATCAAATTTAATAAATATAAAAGAAAAATTAGAAACAGCATTTTGTAAAACTTTACATCAAAAAATTTAAAAATTTAGCTGTTTACACCTGTTTTGAGAGACCCCTCAGAAAAAAATATCCTAACGACAGTCAGAAAAAGGAGAACAAGGACAAAATGGCTGAACATCAAAATTTTGATGTTATTAAAAATACGGTTACATGCAAAATACTGAATATTTCATGTCATTTTAAAGCTTGGAATATCTAGTATTTTGATAGAGTACAGAGTTAAATAAATAAATTAGGAATTGTTTGATTAAAAATATAATAGATGAACTCCTCTCAAAAATCTCGTTTGATATTTGAATGTACAATAATCGACCAATTTTTTCAAAAACATTCTCTTATTTAGAAGTTAAAAAGTTGTCAGTATATCTTTCTATACACATTATATAAGGGCACAAAATTTCGACCCACCAACTTGCCATTGGCGATTGATTATTTAAGATTGCAGAGTAAGTTTCATCATTTAAAATGATAAGTTTTAAATTCTCTATACCATTAGCCTATTTAGCTGGCATAAAGCAGCATATGCAGGTTATAAAATAAAATGAAGCAGCGTGAGTCGTGGTGGCTCAGGGGATAGAGCACCAATGAGGCGAACCGGGCTCGAATCCCAGCGATGACTGTTCGATTCGAATTCCTTACCCGACTCGCACCGACCACAGTGCTGATGTAAAATGTCCTCAGTAGTAAACGGATCATGGGTTAGAGTCCCCTTGCCGTCGGGCTAAACGTGGGAGGTTTTGGTGGTTTTTCTCTCCGTGTGACGCAAATGCGGGTTGTTCCATCGAAAAGTCCTCCAGGAAGGTAAATTTCTTCAAGTACTTGATCTAAGAGTTCCCTTGTCTTCTGGATTGGGCTCAAAAATACAAGGCTGCGGAGTTGTGCATTGGTACTCGTAAACCAGAAATTGGGACGATTATAAAAAATGGAGCGTCACGTGGAAGCGTTTTGAAATCAAACAACGACATTTTGTTCGATTTATCATTAAAAAAAATTGCTAAGTTATCAACGTTTCACCTACGATACCATTGCTTATGGAATCTTTAAAATTTAAAGACAACCTTGTTTTAATTTAATATTATTATTGCAATAAATATGTTTCGATTTTTAAGTTTCTACATTTTGTTTTTATGGTTTTGGTCATTAAAAAGTTTTTCCAGATTACTTCCGTTGACATTTTAAAAAATGTTCATATTTTTCATGAGGTTAAAATAGAGGCGGGTAAAAGTTTTAGTCTGACCAGTATCTTTTTTACTTAAAATTTCATACTCTGCATTCTATAGAGCATCATACGTTAAGGTTACATAAAAAATATCTTGATAGTGTATCATTCAGGAGAAATTTTAAATTCAGTTAATGAACGTCAGTCAGTTACATAAAAATGTTAATTTATAGCATTCAGCACGAAACTTTTTAAAATTCATATTTTCTGTTTATATTAAGAGTATTACAATGAATACTCTAAATATAAACAGAAAAAAATGCATTTTCCTACTTAATTTGCATTAGGATATTAAGGACATTTAGAAATGCCATTCAGTTACTAATTTATTGCGATTACTGTTATTCTAGCAATATTTTAAAACTCAAATGTTATATGTTAATAGCTAATTAGCACTTTTGTGTGGTCGAATGTAATTTAAAAATTCGTTTTAATTTTAGTAGAAACTTTTATTGAATCAGTATAAGGTTCTAATTAGGTTTCATTAATGTCAGTGAGTTTTCAAGCTTTAGACTTTTTTTTTCCAATTATTTAAGAAGTACTTTGGAAATGTAGTTATACCAATAAACTCAGCACAAAAAGAAAAGACAAACCCGAAAGAAAAAGTCTTTTAAAAAAATTATGTTTCGTATAGTATGTTATAAAAAACTTTGCTTATGCTTTCAGAATGTCAGTCAGTTACCCCTGGACTTAACCCACAATTCCATTTTCTGATATAAATAAACTGAATACTTTCTGCTAGTAGGTGAATGCAGCTCGTGGTTGAAAGAAAGATTTTAAAAGACAATTCTTTCAAGATTTTCAGCCTAAATAATTCATTTTGTTGAAACAGTAGCAATTAAAATATTGTTTTTGAAATCAATTAGCTTATGAGAAGTAATTTTCAACAAAAGAAATACACATATTGGTCCTTTATTTGTAAAATGCGCAAAAAGATTATAACTTAATCTCGAAATATCAGTTCATAAAAAAGTTTCTAAGATCGAAGAAAAAAATTCTGTACTTATTGTGAAAAAAGGTTTGATTTAAATTAAATTTTGTTGATTTATTATTATTGACATAACTTAACCAATAAAATGAATAAATTTCACATTCCTTAAAAGAGATTGTCTAGTAAAATATTTGGACTTGGACGTTCGTTCCATCATCGTTCTCGCCCCTTGAGACCAATAGACTGATTTGAAGTTATATTAATTTCTAAATAAAATACATTTTTCGTATGTTAACAGTTAGTAAATAAACATTATTTTCGTTATGTTTGTGAAATTTTATTAATTAGAATGTTATACCAGAAAGATAATGCTACCACGCATAATACGCATACAGGGAAAAATCAATTTCTCCTAAAACTTTAGCGGTTAAAAAAAGAATCATAGATAAAAAAAAACTATGTTTAAGTTAATATCATAGCTTCAGTTTTAAGCATAAATGCTTTCATATTAAACAAAAACAATTAAATAAATGTACTGACCTGTCTGTCAAGTTTTTCTCGAATATGCTTTGCATCAGGCATAGCTTTTGTAGATTCATTTTCATTTATAGCACCAGGTGGTCCATTCCATTCGTTACTGAAAAAGAATTAGTAATATGTATGACAATTATATCTTAAAACATTATTACTTAAAAAATTAATTAAGCTGCAGGGTGCCTGACAAGTTCTCACACAGCTTCAAACAACAAATTCGCAGGCTGGAACTAGAATATTGTTATTTTATTTACACAACAAGAAATAACGTTATGTATTAAGCTGAGGTCGCTGAAGAGATAGAGAGCTCACTGAGGTTCCCCAGGTTCGGTTCGAATCCCAGCAAAAATTCGAAATTTGCAGTCGGCTCGTCCCAGCCACAGTGCTGACATAAAATATCCTCAGTGATAGAAGGGTCTTTGGTTAGAATAGCCTTACTATCGGACTAACCATGGGAAGTTTTCATGGTCTTCCTCTATATTATTTGCAAATATGGGTTTGATTTATCAAAATGTTCTCTACGAACTCTAGTTTGTCTCACTGCTAAATCCAGGAGTTCCATTGTTTTCTGGGTTAAGTTCAAAATTACGAAACTACAGAGTTGGATATTGATAGCCGTGAACCCAACAATGGATTGGCTTTTCGAGTGCTAAATCATTGGGGTAAGTGATTTGGTGTGATTCCATTGTATAATTTTTTTAAAGCTTCGGTATTTTTTAAAAATTAATGCAAGCATCAAATATACGTCTATAATGAACTGGACAATCTGCAGCAAGCGGAGAGCACAATCTTGCTGGTACCAATAATATTCGTCTCCGTACACAGTTTTGAAATAGAGCAAAAAACTTTCTCCAAAACCTCTCTCTCTCTCTTTTTAATGACTTCAGTACAAGTTTCAGACCTATCAACTATGAAAACCAAAACTATGTCAATGAAAACCTAACCCTCTCTGACAAAGCTGTACTAAGTTATATTAAAGATGAGTTTCGAAATCTAGATCGCAAGGAAAAGAGCAAAATGGAGGAAGGTCCTAGCAAAGTCTTTGACCCACAGAGGGCTGTCAAGCCAATAAAAGAAGTAGAAGTTTGGAAATCTATAAGGACTTTTTTTTTAAAAAAAAAATCTTGTAGTATGTTTTGAATTGATACTGACCACAATCGATCATTTTAAGGGCCTAATCTTTAATATAAGTTTAATTGCATCAAAAATTTTACACATTCATAGTTCCCTCGCAAGTTATAAGATTTTATTTCTTTAACCAAATTTATCTTTTGAAAAAAGTGAAATTATGAAGTGAGATTAAAAAATTTCGAACCACGCTTTTTCTATACAAGCCTCCAAACGTAACGAAATTTTAGGGATTTTTGACAAGAGCTCTATAAAAACTCAACAATTAATCAAATCAAATTTAATTATTTCAATTTAATGAATAAGAATTACATTTTGGGAAAACTTATCTCAATAAAGCATAATGAATTGTAATATAATGTCAGATAAGTGGCAATATTAATTCACTTCAAAAAAAATATTTATTCTGGAATACATATATTTTGAAGCGGGCAAAATTTTCAGTAACACAAATTTAGATTATTTCTTTAAAATTATTGTACTAAGAAGTTAAACACAAATTTAGATTATTTCTTTAAAATTATTGTACTAAGAAGTTAAATTTGTGTGACCAAATTAGAGCAAACTTTGCATATGCTGAATTTTTCTTTCTTTCATGAGTCAATGATCTTTGCCTGACCGAAATACAGAGCCCGGATATAAAGAAAAGTGGGTACTTGCCCTATTCTTAACATCTGCTAATCAATAGAACACTGTAGCGTCACGCCTATTTTTCCTAACCTGGCTACTGGTAAAATGCGATCAATTAGCATGGCATGTGGCTATATAAGTTCTTTTATTATTCTTTACAAAATATGCCTAAAATAAGGAAGGTAAAAAAGACTATTGCATAGAGACCTATGACTCCAGAGGACCCAAATATTACTTATTAATGAAACAAAGCAAGTTTCCATTTCAAAAATATAAATTTTTAATGTGATTGAAAAACTACTTAATAGGTCTCTACGTGCCTATATTTCTGTTTTAGGAATACATACGCGGAAATAGAATTTGATTAAAAGTGTATTTGAAATTTTGGGGAATTTTCGAATGGCTTATGCGAAAAGTAATAAGTAACTAAAAACATAGTCAAAATTGTCATAAAATATTAATCATGGTCTCTAGATAGTTTCCTCCATGTAATTATTTTATACGTTTTTCTCAAATGTCTAAGACAATTGCATAAGGGTTCATAGGGGACTTTTTTTGTGTCATAAGTAAATAGCAACTAAGAGCATAATCAAAAGTCAAATAAAAAAATTTAATATTGTTCTCTAGAAAATTTTCTTGCAGTTCAAATTTTACAAATTTTTCACTTATGCCCTAAATTAGGGAAACAATAGCATAGGGACCCATTACTTCAGATTGTTTTAAAAAATAAGAACAATATTTTTTAATGCAATTTAAATACTACTTAATAAGTTTTTACGCGTCTGTATTTTTATTTCTAAATATGCGTGTATAAAAACTGAATTTGAAGAGTACGTGAAATTTTCTAAATTTTCGACATCTTTTTCTGAAAAGTAATTAGCAACTTAGAACATATTCTTAAATATCATCTGCATTTGACCTTTTATAATAATTACTCAAAAACATCTTTGACACAACTTCATCAAAATAAGTACAATATCAGCACATCTTTGATGTATAAATAAATCATATTAATTGTTTTCTAATCAACTGAAATTATACTTATTTAAACAAACATTAACAATAATTAGCTTTAAAATATACAATAACAAGGGAAACACTGAGAACAACAAAAAAAGGGTAATATACTAAATATCTTTCGTTCTATTGATCTGATATTTATGAGCTGAAAGCCAATTTTATTGGTTAAAATGAATTTATTTACATTACGGTAATTATTCAGTGCTATTTACGAATTAAGTAACGACATCAGTCATAAAAACGAACTTATCTGAATAAACATGCCTATTTTTAACAGATTTGGGTTTTGGTTTTTAATCATCAGAATATGAGGAGAGGTAGCTCCTAATGATTTTAAGAGTTAGTAAAATCGAAAGCTTGAGCTACTTTATGTTACTTTCACTTTTTTATCATGTCTCTGAAGCTTTTCAGATGGATCAAATAATTTTTGTACACAATTATAAAACCTGTTTATCCAAAGTTGATTGCATTCAAAAAATAATTTTAAATTATTATCTCCAGTTTTTTTTTTTTTTTTTTTTTTTTTTTTTTTTTTTTTTTTTAATTTAACACAGGAAAAAATATTTGAAATACAATTTTGAAAGTTTAAAGTATTTTTACACCATTTTATGCTATGCCATTTTGAAAGACAAAATACAAAATGTGAGCAAACAAAATCGGTCAAATAGTTTCTGTAATATAAAATTTAAAAATGTCTTTTTTTTTCATTTCTCACGAGTTATCTGACCAATTTTGTCCAAAATTTACATTTTTTTCATTTGAAATTACTTAGTTTAAAATTACGGAACAGATGGGCATGTATAGCAATTTAAAAATATTTGGACTATTATTGAATAATACAATAATAAATAATTATAAAAGATTAATATTTGCACAAACCAGCTTTATATTTGCATGCAAAATTTCTTCGATAAACTTAAAACTTCCAGAGATATGGTGAAAAGAATTTAAAAGCTGAAACTAACATTAATAGGCCCAAAATTTCAATCGCTGTTCTGACTAAACTATTGGAACCATATTTACCAGATTGCAGCAATCACAAATATTTTGATGATCAAAAATCCAAATTTGCCAAAAAAAAAGAGTATATTCAAGTAGATAGTACGTTTTTGTATCTTATTTCGTAACTTAATTCATAGTTATTACTATTTACTTACTAACTATGAATTACGTTACGAATTATGTTAATATCAACCCTTTGAAACATTAATCCGTGAAAATACAATCATCAGAACAAAAATTTACTCTTTAAAATTTTATCAGGAGTAAAACAGGGTTGCATTCTCACAACAACAATTTAGCTAACTACAATAAGGGTATAAGATGGTCGCTAACGGATTATTTCAATGACAATGCAACTTGATAGAACTTAAAAATAAATACAAATAAGTTACAGGCTTTTATCAAAAAATGTATTGGTAGTGTTCTTAATATAAATGGTTTCAGAAAATATCTAACTATGAATTATTCAAGATCAGTAAATAAAAACCAAAAGAATTAGCATCTGGCACACATTGTCAGAAAACCGGAAAATTTCAAAGTAAAACAGATGATGAATTGCACTCACCTGGGTAAACGATAAAGTGTTGGACTTAAAATAACGTGGCAAAAAACTATTATGAATGTAATAAAGACAATAAACTAAACATGAAGAGAGATAAAAAGCTAGGCCATCAACTTGGTGAAATAGAGGATCATAACAAAGGTCCTATGCACCTTATGGAGTAAAGTGGTATAGGTAAGGTAATAACAAATATGTTTAAGAATGATATTTTTTCTTTCTTTCATCACTGTACAGATGACTCATCGAGTTCAAATTTTATATCCAAAAATGTTTAAAATTTTTAGTTTATTTAATAAGCTACGCTAAACAGCCGACTCTATTCTATCAATGTTCAACAACTCCGTAGCATTGTAATTTAAAGCCCAACCCAGAAAACAAGGGGGCATCAACCAGCCACAGCTGGGATTCGAACCATCTCCTGAGCACGGTTTAGGTTCGAATATATAGACATGATAGATGACTTTTAAAAAAAAAAGTTTACTTCAATTAAGTTGTAGGTTGTTTCAAATAACAATTTTCACCTTAAAGATGCTTTTCCATTAAGAAAATAAAACAAAACTATTTTAATTGGGTCATTATACCAAAAATTCGTAATTATTTTTTTTTTATATATATCTTCCAAAAAAGAAATGAATGAACTTAAAAACCTGGTAATCATTTTAAAAGTATCAACAAAAAAATAATTAAGCTTTTTATAAAAAAAAATCGCTTATGTGCCAAAACTTTTTACACTTAAATAAAAATCATTAAATATAAAGAATAATCTTCACCTTTTGCATACATTTAAGCCGAAAGAATGCAGTACATTTAAAGTTTATATGTAACTTTTCAATATAATTAAAAATTAGATCAAACTAATTTCCATGTAAAAAATAATAACTATGGATTTTCTTCCGATTGAAATTTCGGGTAAATTTCCATTATCGGCATTATCGGCTCGAAATAAAATAATTCTATACAGTTACGAATTATTGTAAAGAATAGTTGTAAAAATTGCACATTTTCTGAAAGGCATAATTTTATAAGACAAAATTCGACTTGTAAAAACAGCCTTGTATGGAAAGTTTAAAATTTGAAATAATTCTAAATTAGAATTAAATATTACTTAATTTCGGTCAAACAGTTATTATTAAATAAAGTGAATGTAATGTATAGAGTTTTTCCTAAAAATGTGCAAAGTTACTTGTTTATTTCTTTTTTTTTACCAGTATTTAGAAAATTTTGCAATGTTCGATAGTTAAAAGGATAATATTTTCAAACAATTTACTAGGCTTGTCGAATGAAAATAATACCAAAAAAATCAAAGAATGAAATGTTCCGAAACTCTAAGTAAAATTGTGAAAGTGATTAAAAATAAAAGCGTGAATACGTTTTTAAACCGTACGAGTTTTTTTTTTTTTTTTTTTTTTTTTTTGTTAAACTAAAATAAAACTTACTCATAGTTTTTTTAATGCGTGAAAACATTCTAATTTTGCACGACACTTTAAAAATGGGTTTTTGCAAGAAACAGAATTAGGAAACAAGAAGCATCAAAAATTTAGAGACATCTTAGATATTTTCTTCCACGTCTGTCGAACAACAAACTGAAATGCATTAAAATCCCATTTGCGTTGCAACTAAAAAGGAATTTGTGATGCATCATAAAACCCTGGAAATTTGTTTCAATATCGAGTACTTTTACTGCATTTCTTTCACACTATCTTTTCTAACAAAATAACTAAATTTCTCTTGCTAATGATCGTGTTCACACATTTGTACTTTTGCTATGCGCTATACAAGGAACAAGCACAAACTTTTTTTGCTTTTGTAAAAACAACATAAACTGGCCATTTTATAATGACGTCCCATAATTTATATTTTCAGAATTTATTTCAAAAATGGAATAAGAAAAGTATACACAATTGGGGTCTCAAGATAATATTTAAGAGAGTAAAAAAGAAAAAAGAAAAAAGAGAAAAAGAAAAAAAACGCTTTTGAAATCTAACGAATTGCGACTGAGGAAGGCGAGACTAAGAAGCAAAGGTATTTCTAAATATCGTTATCATGAGTAATGAAAGCTGGACTGAGAACATCTTTTCAACATCTTTTCAGTCCCGCCTTCCACAGATGTGATTTCTTAGATTTCGATAGCGCCTCCCCCCCCCCCCATTATATTCCCTCAATTCCTGAAGGATAATATGAGGGGAGGAGATTAAAGGTAATAAGTATTAATTTATTACCTCTAATCTGTATACTTTTTTGCTTCATTTTTGGCAAGGATTCTTAACATTGTTTAATTATTAATATTTTATTTAATTTTTTTTCTTTTATTTTGTGTCTGTGTTTGTGGTTAAAATGTCGATTATAGAAAAAATTGGCTGCATATTGCTTGAAACGCTTCGACAACAGTTATAACTCGTAATATTGACACCAGGTAAATTATAATTTAAATTTGAACATTCTAGCTAGTCAAAAAGTGGTTGAAATTTCAATTCACGATTAATTAATTCTTCAAGAAATGAATTTTGCTTGCAGTTGTCGGAAAATGATTGAAACTTGCTTTGACAAAATTGGCGCAAAGTTTCTGCTGCGATTTGATTACTCTAGCTACTCGGAAAAAGGTTGAAATTTGAATGTATATTTCGCAGTAAGAAATGCCTATTTGGCAGAAAGAAATGATAAAACTTGTTTGTAGAGGTCAGGACACTATTCTAACTTGTACTGTTATTCACCCAGCTTCGGATCGATGGGGGTACCAGCTTGCCTGGGAAGTAAAAGCGGCTTGTGCGCAATGCCGTGGGGTCACGAAATTGGTCACCTTAACCTCCCTGGCCCTCTATGGGTTGTAAGAGTTTTTGCTTTTTACTGTTATTCACCCTAGAGCTCCAGTGAAAATTTGATTGCTCTTGCTAATCAGACCGTTGAAGCAGTGTCGAGTATGTGGTTCGTGTCTAAGGACGTGAATAAGACCTTTCTATGCTTAATTTCCAATAAGTCATTTAAACGTTCTAATTGAAATCAGTGGAAGTTGAATCAGTGAGAAAATTCAATGAGTGAATTTTCTCACAGGTCAAGTTTGCAGGCATTTTTCGATGAACAAATGTAATAACGTTTTACTAAATTTACAATTTTTATATGCATTCTATAATTCTTACATACATGCATATATGTATATATATATATATATATATATATATATATATATATATATATATATATATATATATATATATATATATATATATATATATCGCTCATGTGCTGCAATAGTGGCATAACTCAAAAAACACGCATTTTGGACTAAGAACAGGTGTAAATATGAAAATACACATTCTTTCAGCAGTCATAATTCTCAACAACTCATAATTCAACTTGAAGGTAATCTGCGTTTAAGCAAACTAAAGCAATTCTTATGCATTTTGCTTAGCAATGAAAACTTTAAACTCACTTATCTCAAAACTTGATTTTTTGAGTTGTGCCGCTATTGAAGCACCTGAGCGATATATATATATATATATATATATATATATATATATATATATATATATATATATATATATATATATATATGCTTCTCAGAAAAAACAGACCTTTTACCACTTTTCCAGCAGTTTCAAATTTTTCACACTCGAAATATCGAAAATAGCCGATAGTAGTCCAAATATGATTAAAAAGAGCGGCCGAATGTGTTTAATCTTGTTTGTGATGTAGCTTTTTCTTTTTGCTTATTTTGTTACCTCTCTGGAACTATTTAAGCAAATCAAAAAATGTTACGTAATTCATTTTTTTAAATGATGAAGGAGAAAAATTAATAAAAGCAAAAAAAATTCAATATTTATTATTATTCTGAAGTCAAAAACATTTCGTTTGCTTTTACAGTATTTGAGATAGGCGAAATAAAAAAATACGTGAAAAGTAAATTAAGCATCATAAAACTCCTTACTTCGGCCACTCTCCTAACTAAACCACTGAGACTATATTTTCCAAATATGTTTAGTCAGAAAGAAATGCATTTTTATGTCTCTTTTCTTTACTAAGATAACTAAACTCGTCTACACTTCTTATCAAACTGGAACTCCGATGGATTTCCCCCCAATTTTTCTGTTTTGAGAAGGAGGATTGTAAAATTTTACTAACCTGAAACTTTATCGACAAATAAATTTAAAGTTAAGTAAGAATACGTCAATATTTTTTGTTTTGTTGATTTCGAAACATTTCTGAAGTTACAGTATCTTTAAGACATCAATTTTCATAGCAAATTTGACTTACAAATTCTACTTATCAGCGAGCAAAAACACTGTTCAACAGAAAAGGTTTGTTTTATTTGACTAGAGTTATGGTTTTAGTAAAACATGCTTTAAAATTAGCGCATGAATTATGCTAAATTTAAAAAGAATTGATGTAAAATTAAATTTACCACATAATTTGTCTTTATCTGCTGTATTTCCTCTTTTTTTTAAAAAAAAAAAAAGTATAACTATCATAATTTGAGGACATAAAAATGAGCAATTTTTCCGATTTTCGACTCATCGTCACATTTTTTTTTTTTTTTTCAATTCTTTCCTAAAAGTAATTTTTGATTTTTAATAATTAAATAAAGGAATAAAATATTCGGATTATTTTGTTCTTGAAACTGCTGTAAATAACACCAATCGCTTCCTTTAAATAAATAAAACTTTCATATATTCAAATATTCTAAAATTTATTTAACGAAATGTTTACGAATTTACCTTTACATTTTTGTACAATGCATTTGTGAACATTTGTTGCATTAAATATAAATTATTTGAAAACTCAATGATTCTTTTTCCCGAAAATTATATTTTTAAAATTATTATTTACGTAATAAAAGCGATAAGACATTTTATGATAAAATTAATTTTATTATTTTACAACGAAAGAAAAGTTAATCGCAACTGACAAGGTTAAGTGGAAGCGAATAAATGGATAAATAATAATATAATTCTACATTATTGAGCTAAGGAAAAGGTAAATAGGCTTCTATTTATGAATGATGACTTCAGTCAGAAAATATTCTGTTTTGTGACTTTTACAGAAAAAAGGATCAAAATACATTTAATAAATATTAAAATTTTAACTGAATATTTGAAAATTTTCTCCACCTAAAAAAAAAGAAAGAAAGAAAGAAAGAATTTTACATTCAGTACCATTATTTTCAAAATCGTGATTGAACTACGACGACTTTTTTTAAATTCAAAACATCAATAGTTTTTTATTTTTCGTAAGACGTTTTATTCTCCCCATGTCAATGATTGAAAAAAAGAGTTGATTTAAATGACATAAAAGCTAAAGTTTCGGTTTCTTACACGATAATAACGAACCCTTTCGTCACGGCAGTGTTTTGCTTTACCGCGAAGTATGCACATTGCATGCACATTGCATGCAAGTAAGCTGACATTCACTCGACCTGATAGAGAATAAAATATGTTTTGACCTCTGCAGAATTCTGACAAAGATGTAAAAATGTTTTATAAAACAAACTAAACAAAGCTCCAAATGAAATTTTCAAATAAATGTTGCGAACCTTGAAAAAATTATAACTATTTTTTAATTCTATTGCTTTAAGAAAGATTTCTTGTTATCTTTTACTTTTGTATATTCCACTATTTAAAGTAAACATTTCACACTATTTCACTTCTGTTAGTACAATAATGTAAATCTCAGTTTTATACTCAGAAATAATTAACATGATTAATAACCAAACAAATTACACTGAAATCAGTACATTTTCGTACAAAAAAAAGTTGGGCTCTTGTGCGTGAAATTTTAATCAAATGTCTAACAATATTAACAACAAACATAAAAATACATTCTTTATTTATGCATTATTCGATCTTCCAACATGGACCAAGAAAAAGAAGTAGGGACCAGTGCCTGACCCACGTTTCTGCTGGCTCTTTAAAATGTGAAAAAACTTTTTTTTTTCAAAGCTAAGAAATCTCAATGAAGAAAAATAAAATTTTTTAAAATTTTTCTCATAATGATAGCAAAACCTTTAAAATTTCTTAGTATTTTCTCTTTAATCTTTAATATTACTTTTGTTTGCAATGATGAGTTTTTAATTTATGAATCTAGTAGACTAATTCCTACAGTAGAAATTGCTAATAATATTTTTCTAAAATATATAGGAACACTGATTAACAATTATATTATTCATATTAATATGGCACAGGCATAAAAACTGAAAGATTTCTGCTCATTAATATAATTAATAATTAATCAAACTAGTACTGTTTCGCAAAATGTTTTAGTATCCATCCAAATATGATGATATAAATAATGATAAATCAGAAGAAGGTGTATAAAAAAATATTGGTAAAAATATTCATAATAGACAGTTAATGCCCCTTCAGACAAAAAAAAATATTTGTACTTTTATAGAGAATAATAATTAAATAAATTACGTTTAAATTGGTAACACGTTGAATGCCACCCTAATTTTGCCTAGCTTGCCAGTCTGACCACACGGTAAATAAGTACAAACTAAATTTGCAAATATTAGACAGATTTTGCTACTTTTTAAAAAGTTTAGCATAACATATCTGAAAAAAGTGGTGAATTATATAAGCCTACGAATTGTTTAGAAATAGGGGTGGATAAAAAATCTACTAAATTGAATTTATTTAAACTAAGAATCACAATTAATAAACAACCACATGAAAATATTTATTCGCTATCTGGAGCAAGTTGACATCTCTGTTTATACAAATAAAACTATTTTTGTGTGTTCTGTATTGCATTAATTTCTTCAAACCATTTTAGTAACGATAATAATATAAAAAAAAAATTTAAAATTTACTCGAATTATGTGTTTCTAATAATCTTGGCTTCGTCGGTCACCGGTGACCCCCGTGGCGCTACGAACAAACTCAATGCCGATCACCGGTGACCCCCATGGCATTCAAAGTGTTAATATATTAATACCGGAAAATTTTATCAATAATACACTTACAGAACGCAGAAGAAAACGAACTACCTTGAATAACTTTTGATCTAATGATTGGATCTTCCTACACTAAGACTAAATCTAAATGGTTCAAGGAGGTGACCTCAAATGTATTAATTAGTTAGTGCAAACAATATTTTAAGAAACGAAATCAGACGCGAAAACGTACTTTCTATTAATAAACATAGCTATTTTTTCAGGAATTTGGACCGCCAAATTATAGCCGCAATCTGGGAAATAGGGTACTAATAGTTTGGTCAGGAGGGTGGTCGAAAGTTTAAACCTCTTAATGTTACTTTTTGCGTATTTCACCATATTTAGAAAAGTTTTTAAGCGAATCGAAAATTTTTGCACGCAATTATAAAATTCGATTATCCAAAAATAATTCCACACAAAAAAGAAATTTTTAATATTTATTTATTATTTTTTTAATAATACTCAGAAAATTTTCGCATTATAAGATATACACATTTTCCCATCATTTAAGGAATGTAATTTCATGTGGTAAAAGACCAACTTTTTAACGAAATCGGTCGAATAATTCCTGAGAAATCACATTTTGAATATCTGACTTTTTTAAAATTCAATTTCTTAGGAACTATTAAACTTTGAGTCCTAGAACGTATAAATCCAATTATTCGATCAAAAATTATTATAGGGCTTTTTTTTATTTTATTCAATTATTTTATTTTTTGGGAACTGTACATAATATCCACGCAAAATAACTATTAATTTGAGTACTTATCAATTGAATATGTAAAAAATACAAAAAGCGTTCAATAAAAAGATTCAAAAATTTTAGAAATTAAATTAACATTACTTTTATCACGTTCTTTTGTTCACAAATATAAAATATGTCAACTAAGAAATTGTTATATTATTTTTATATCAAAAAATATAAACAAAATCAACAATGTTTCTAAGAATATTTGTTTGCAAATATAGCGCGGCAAATTCATTCTAGATAATACTAATAGCATAATAGTTAACACAAAAACAATTTTACTACTGAGTACTTTTATTTAATCTAAATACAGCCTTTTTAATTATTTCTTAGATATGAAACAAATATTTTAAAATACTGGAACTTACTATTATTTTTATAGTGAAAAATAGCATACTTTATTTCAAAAAAGTATATCATTACATTACACAATTAAAAACAACAAAAACAAAAATTTCCTTATTTTCTACATTGAATAAGCGATTAAAAAAAGTAGAGTTTAATGTAGTTTATTATTTACTTATTAACTGCGGTAAATTAATTAAATGTATTAAAGAGACTTAGAAGATATGAAATATTTAGTGAACAATTTCGAAAACTGTTTTATCAATCTTATAATAAAAATAGCATACTTAAAAAGTTGTATCAGAGCACAACAAAATTAAAAACAACAAAAAAATTCTCAAAATTATCTATATTGAAAAAAAAAAATTTTTTTTTTAATCAAAATAGAGCCCATTGCAGTTCATTAATATCAATATTTATTTTATCAGACATGAAAAGGTTAAAAAATTCTTTCTTCTTTTCCTATAAAAAATAATAGCAAACTTTATTTAAAAAGTTACATTCAAGAACTACGAATTTTAAAAAAAAATGCGTTTGTAACTGGAATTGATTTAATAGTACGCAATCTAATCTGTAAACATTGTCAGAGTACGCAAATAGAATTAAAATTTCTAATGTATTAAGGATAATGTAAGTTGTATTTAAAATACCCCTATAAAGTATGAGATAATGGGTTTGTAAATAAAGGTACCTGCAAAATGTGCGGGACCACCTGGAACCATCTTCACTTCGTATACTGTCAACCATTCTAAAACATTTATGATGACTTCAAAATATTCGGAAGTATTATTCCATAGGAGACAGTCATAGTAAGTACAGAAAAGTAGTTGGATTCCAACTTCAGATATACGTAACATCACAACAAACCTTCAGTTGCTATAGCAACGTGATTAGCAACCGCTACGTAACCACGTGGAGGAAAAGTAACAGTTAAGAGGCGGTGAAGAGAGTATTTTTTTTTAATGTCTCCTTGACAATGAATGCGTATTTATGAATGAAAGATATTGTTTTACGTTTTCAATATTTAATATTATATTACTATACACAGTTGGGATAGACTAAACATGAAAGTATGTCAGGAAAAGAAAAAAAATTACATACGCATCATTGGTCGAGAGAGGGGAGCGATATGTATTTATATATATATATATATATATATATATATATATATATATATATATATATATATATATATATATATATATATATATAAATATCATAAAGAAAACAATAATGAGGATATATGCAGTTATTTTTTTTAATTTATATATATATATATATACACATAAATACATATCCAGTTTTGTTTTGTTTTTCTTTTTTTCTTTTGCGCAAAAGAAAAAACAGACAACTCCGCATGGCTTTTGATTTAATGACGGATCTTCACGTTCTAGTATTCAATCTTAATGATCCAAGGGAGTGACCTCAAATATGCTAATTATATAGGGCAGACGATATTTTAAGTTAGGAAATCAGATACAAAAACGTACATTCTTTGAATAAACATACCCCTTTTTCGTCAGATTCGGATTTCAGACTCCGAATGTCGAAAATATGGTCCCCATGGTTTGGTCAGGAGTGCGGTCCAAAGTTTAGACCCCTTTTATATTAATTTTATTTTTAGCGTATCTCGTCATATCTCGAAAAGTATTAAAGCGAATTGGAAAATTTTTGAAAACAATTATAAAATTTGTTTATCCAAAGCTATATAATTTCATGAAAAAGATAACTTGTAGTAAATATTTATTATTTTTCATTATTTTATTTAATGATAGTCGAAAACATTTTGAATTGTAAGGTATACAATTTTTACATAATTTTAAAGCATGTACATGGCAAAATACAAATCAATTGAGCGAAATCGGTCGAATAATTTTTGAGAAATCAAATTTTTAATAAAGCCATATTCTTAAAATTCGATGCATAATTTTTAAAATTTGATAAAATTAGATACAATTAAAAAAAATTTCGATTATTTTTAAATAAAATAATAAATATATTTATAAAAATTTTATTTTTGCAAAATTTTATTTTGCAAAATTTTTTTAATTCTCTTAAATACTTTTCGAGACATGGCGAAATATACAAAAAATAAAATTAACATTAAGGAGTCCAAACCTTTGATCGCTCTCCTGACCAAATGGGAACCATATTTCTCAAATTGCGGTTAACCCCTTTGAAGTTCAGAAATCCGAATCCGTCAAAAAAAGGCATGTTAGTTCAGAGAAAGTAAATGCTGTGTCTGATTTCGTAACTTAAAATATCGACTGCACTAATTAACTAGTATATTGGAAGTCACCCCCTCAAATCTTTAAGATAGAGTTCTAGAACATAAAGATCTGATCATTAGATCAAAAGTTATTCAAGATTATCCATTTTTTTATTTTGCGCACCGTACATTATTACATGTATACTGTTAACATTTGCTACTTTTTGGGACTTTTAATTCTAAGTAAAAACTAAGCAGACACTTCCCAAAAATTTGACATTCAATGATCTGGAAATAATGAGAATATAAAGCAAAAATATTTCAAAGGTGAAGTGTTTAAAAATTTTCATTCGAATTAAAGTTTGAAACCGATATTTGGCATTTCATTATTTTCAATAAATTGCAAATGAAATTTCAATATTTAAACATTTTTCACTATTTATAAATGAAAAATATCCAAATTTAAATTTAAAAAAAACTTATAAGAATTAATAACATTTGGTTCACAAAATTTAAGGAAAAAATAAAAATTCCGCGTATTTTAACTACTCTTCATACCTTTAAAATAAAAGATACAATTTTTTTAGTAAATAATTGTTTAAAAAACAAATAAACCAAAACTCAGATTAAAAGGAAAAAAAGATTATTTTTGATATTTTAATAATATTAAAACTTTTTTTGCTTTCATTAACAATTTAGTCTTTTTATAAAAACTACTTCAAATTAAATGTTACTTTTGCTATTAAAAACAGTTATGTTTAACACAGCAAAAATAATATTAGCACAAAATTCATTCTAATTTTTCTTTTAAAGTATCAAAATTACTTCCAAAAAGCATTAAGCTAAAAAAAAATAAACAAAACAGCGTATTCTTTAAAAATCAAATTTTTCTTTAAAAAATATTTTGTTCACAATGCACTAACATTACTATTTTTCATTTAATGTATAAAAATAAAAAAAAGAACACTCTTAATTTAAATCAATTTTTATACTAAGTGTTTTGAACTGCAAGGAAAAAGTAAAAGAAAAATCAACTTTTTAAAAAACCTCTTATTAAAATTAATTACTCCAGCTATGAGTTTTTGTTTATTTGTTAGACAAAACTGTTATTATTGTTAACTGAAAAAATAAGTAATATATAAAAACAATTCGAGCACTTTATTTCTTGGTTTATTTTTTCAATTAATCCTAAATGTAATTTACGACTGAAGTTTAATATTAAAAACCGAAAAAAAACATAGCAAATGCTCATTCTAAAATACCCGATTTTGAAAAGAAAATTTGTTGTAGTTACTTATTCGCGCTATCTTTCCACTCCACATTTGTACTTGTATGCCTTAGAATATCTTAAGTAAAAAGGAGTTGTTTGTTTATAAGTAGCTTACCCCAAATGTATTTTGCTCCAATTTGTTGAACATGCATAACGCGAAAAACGAGTTGTATCATTTACAAACATATGTCTTGTTTTAAAGTTGTCCCAAATGTTGACACAGCGTATATTTATTTTAAGAAAATGGAATAGCCAATAATAGGATGACTTTCGGATGACGTAACTATTTCTTGATCTTCTTTATCACGAGTTTCTCTCGAAGATATCATGATGATGATAATTCATTTTCATATCTATAATTCATATTTAAATTATTTCAAAGGTAAGAGAGACACAAAAATCTTAACGATTTTGAGATTTTTTTTTATTTATTTATTTTTATTTATTTATTTTTTTAATTATAATTCAAAATAAATAATAATATTTGAATCGAGGAAAACAAATAATCTTTTATCTCCATTAAAACATTAGATGATAATAGCATTGGTTTCGCTTTCCCCTTACTCCAAATTATGATAAAAATTAATAATAAAATGTATATTAATAATTAAAATAATTTATGTTAAAAATTTGATTCTTTTTCAATAAGCATTTTATTAATGTTTTTGCAACTTTAAAATGCAACTATAAAAACGTATAAAATATTTTTAAAAATATTTAAAAATTTTATTTTAATGAAAATTAAAAAGTCGGAGAACAAAATAATGAAAAGATATTTTCTCTATATATCGAATAAAGATAAAGACTTTAAAATGCAATTATGAAAATGCATCAAATATTTTTTTAAATATTTAAGAATGTTAGTTTAATGAAAATTAAAAAGTCGGAGAAGAAAATAATGAAAAGATATTTTCTCTATATATAGAATAAAGATATAATATATGATAAAATTTTTTTAATACAATTCTTAAATATTTTATTTTTAAAATTTTTCTTTATTATATTCTTTATATATTTTTTTCATGTCTTCTCTATATTTTTAACTTATTTAATGAGCTCTATATACTTGCAACTTATGCACAGTAAATAAAACTTAATATTTTTCACTCATCTTAATTTTCTTTAATAATTTCCTTTCTTTTTTTTTTTTTTTTTTCCTTTTGTCTTTCTTATGATATATATATATAATGTTTTAAAGGAAAAATTGAAAAAAAGTTTCAAAAAACAAATAACTAATGAATTATTCACAAATAAAGGTATTAAAAAATTTTTGATTTAGATTTTTTAAGAAATATTTTTTTATAAAAATTATTTTTTAAATTTTGATCTATAAAATTTTATAACAACATTATAAAAACATTATTAAAAAAATTAAATATTCGCAAGAAATTAAAACAAAAAATACTTAATACGCTAAAAAATATGTACTTAAAGGAAAATAAGTTTCATTCTTTTAACTTTCTTTATTTCTAGAAAAAAAAATGTATAGCTTACAGTCAAGTAGTTTCAAAGCTAATTTTACTTTTCATTAAGATGAAAACTAACAATGGTTTAATGCATCAAAAAAGTATATAATTTATTTTTTGCATATTTCTAAAGAAAAGAAAATTTTTTGTAGATAAATTAAATCATAAAAATATGAAAATCGCTTTAACGTACAGCTTAGACGCGAGCACAAAAAAAGTAATGCACAAACTAACTTTAAATCTAATTAGTCGGCTTTTTATGCAATAAAATCTTAAACTCAAAAGCACTTTAATTATGCCAAATTATTATGCAAACGATATTTTAAAAATTTTTAATTAATATGCAAACGATATATAAAATGAAATTATACGCAAGAACATAGTCTCTCTAAAAAAGCACATTCTTTTTTTTTTTCAAAAAGAAATCGATTTTTTAACTTTCAAACTATGAGGGGTAGAAGCTCTCTATAAAATATAATCCTAAAAGATAAGTCAGGAAAATGCGTCAATCTGAGCCCACTTAATCTTTTTTTTCCGCGCTAAAAAAAGTTATCTATATTTTTCACAATTTTTTTAAATGAACGAAAAATTTTTCAATTGTTAAATCAAAATTGGTAATTGTAACAGAATCAGTTGAACAGTTAACAGTTCTTAAGAAATATAAGTTTAAAAATAAATATGAATATTTTGAATAATTTTGTTTTGTGTCAAACATGTCCGTATTAATGAAAATGGCAATAAATTAAATTTTGTTCGATTAGATTTTATCATTCAAAAATATAGTTTTAAGTGATAAAAAAAATTTTTTATACCTAATTAAATTTTTTTCCGGTTATTTAAATTCCAATTATCTTTGAGTAAATGAGTTTTATAACTATGTGCAAATAATTTATTTCTTTATATTAATTCATCTCGTTTTAGAGGTACGGAGAAAAATTAAAAAAAACTTGAATGAAAAGGTTGCAACAATTCACTGCTTTCCTGGTTAAACTTATGGGATCATATTTTTCCAAATTACGCCGACAACCATTTTTTTTAGTCAAAAAATCCAAGTCTATCAAAATATAATTAAAGTAAGTTGTTATATTTCATATCGTAATTTTAAATACCGTCTTTTTTAATTACTTAACATTCCCTCCAACTATTAAAATAGCATTTTATTGTAGAGGAAAGGTGCCTAATATGTAGCCGAAGGAGACAGTAGACTTAACCATAAACAGTCATAAAATTGTCTACAAACAATCATGGTCCAAAATTTTAACAATTAGAGCTTGGTATTTCATATGTTTTGATACTATCCCATAATAGGACACCTTTTCTAGATTTTGTAAATTTTTTAACCTTTTTATTTCTAGAGATAGACGGTATTTTTAAGTTTTGCAAATTTGGAAGGTCACTAATGATTTACTACGGCCACATATCCATTCGATATAATAACAATGATATAATAACTGATAAGTTCTAATCTTAATTTTAGTAAGAGTGTCTAATATTAGGAACCTTTTCCCTACCTGAAAATTTGATCATTATGCACGTTATTTCTTTTCTTTAATTTTGGCGCACTTGTACATCATGACAAGAACGCCTATCCAATTTTCTTTTCGAAGCTCAGAAATTGTTAGAGGAACACTTGCCAGTTAAAAAAGCTTTTTCTTTTTAATGAAGAAGACAATTTTATCTTTCAGACTCATGTTCATAATTTCTCAAATTCTAATGAATCTTCAAACTTTATGTATTTTAATAGCTGGATTTCTTCATTTAGTGGGTTTCCTGTAATTTCACGAATGAATATTTCCAGTTGTTGTTGAAACAGTTATAGATTAAACACAACTAACTATTTGTTGTTTTGATAATTTCTTGTAAAATATATAGCTAAATACCACACTAAAATAATTTAAATTAAATAGGCGGTAAGGGCAGTCCCCATTAAAAATCTGTAAACTTTAAAAATTTTGTATGAGACCTTTAATTTAATTTAAAATATTAAAAAAATATATATATTAAGTAAATACAATATTTTAAATAGAGAAAGAAAACAATTCCAGTTAACTGATTAAATTTTGTCAATAATTTTAAAAACACTCATAAAATAATAAATGAGTAATGGGTCAACTGGAAAATTATCCTAATAAGTTTGAATATTATATCAGGAGCTAGAGAACTATCAGTAAAAATTTCAACAGAGGTAAAGGGAAGCTAAGTAAACATATTTTTTGTCCTAGAATATGTGTGACATACTTAAGAGACAAATAGATGGTGCAAGTTATGGCACTCAAAGTAATCTGTAAATAAAAATGCCATTTGTTTGCTGAAACTTCAAATATAGCATACCATCATTCATTGTTTATAAAAGTAGAACCTGCAAGTATTCATATCACATGCATGGGGGCAGCAACAGAAAGTACAAAGAGGCCATCAGTGCAAAGGTTGTGCAATATAAGGAGGACACGCCTATAACCAGATAGTATGAAGGGTATTTTATTGTATACATCTGTGGTAAAACGCTACCAACCAAACAAGGAACAATTTCGGAGTCAACTACTACCAAATTAACAAATCTTTCAACATATCCACCTGCAGCAACTGGTAAAGACATTAGATAAGGTTGATAGGAATCTATTCATTCATAACGATTTTCATATTTATCCTGCTTAGATTATGCTCTGTGGGTATAATTTTTAAAAAAAATATTGTTTACCATACCATTATCGACTCACACAAAGATTTCATTGTCAGACTGTCTGTTGCTGCTAGGGATATAAGGACACGCCTATACACTGATAGTATGAAGGGTATTTTATTGTATACAGTGGTAAAACGACACCAATTAAACAGTTGGTTAAGTTTCAGTTGATCTCCTCTATGTCCCTTGTCCCATCTATCATCTTTACAATTTTCCCACGTATTTTCTGAGCATCCTGTGTACTCAAAGAAATGTATATTTGTCTTATTTTTGCATAAATTGTCAAATGTTTAATAAAAGCTGAATAATTCAGATTTCTGGTTTAAGACACAGAGGACTTGATTTATTAAATCCATAAAAGTAATATATATAGCATTGTTCCATAATGACCAAACTTTATTTTCCAAAATGTTGTCAAAAATGAAATGAAAAAAAAATATATCAACTTTAGGGGCCCACACATTAATAGTTAAGTGAAACAAAACATAAAGATCTTTCAAATTTTAACCAATTAGGGAGAGAAAAGAAAGAAAAGGATTGAACTTATCAAAATCCAGTTTGTTCAGCATGATTAAAATGTTTTTTTTTTTTTTTTTTTTTTTTTTTTTTTTTTTGTTAAAGCCACCTGGGCTTAAAAGATTTAAATCCCTCTTTTGCTACTATTGATGCCAATGTGATGGTCAGAGTTTAAAAAATTTTGTTCTTTTTCTGACTTAAACATTAATTTGTGATCTCAAAGGGGAATGGTTTTAAATATATATATTAAAAGTGGTCACACGAAACAAGTTCTAAATTATGTTTTTGTTTTCATGAAGTTTAAAAGAGAAAAAAATGCAAAAAAATTAAGTGTCTTTGTATTTTAATAGAAAATTTTCAATAGTGCATTCACCACTTCAATTTAAACTAGAATAAATTTTAACAACAAATTTATTTACATTTTTACACAACATTTGGCAACAAAACATGTAAATATAAAATAAATAAAAAATACTTAACAAAGCTTTGAACATCACAGATACTAGCATATTCACATAAATCATTAGTTTATTGCAGTTCCAAATATCCTCTCTTCAAGACCCATTCAAATAAAATACAAGTTTGTTTCAGTTTCAAAAACAATCTTTTAAAAGGTAGATCAGAATAATTGCCACCACTTTTCAATTGTTTAAAATTCAGTTTTAGTTTATGTTATATTAAAATTTAAATACAAACAAGTGAAATTTCTTACAAAAATATTATTTTCATTAAAGAAAATTAAAAACAAAATATGGAGATCATGGTCATATTAAATTTCATACAGATACAAAAACAAATTTTTAAAATTAACAAAAATGAGACCGTTTACAATTACAGTAGAATCTCAATATCCAAACGTACTTTCATTCCTCGATTCTGAATATATGAATCCATCATCCTTAACAAACTCAGATAATTAAATATAATATTGCTTTTTAGCAAAATTTCTGTGTCGTAATACTCAATTACAGTAATGAATAAAAACTACATATGAAAAAAGATATAATGATTTATTCCTTTACCAGCATCAAATTAACCACTTTTAACAAATTTTATTTCAAAAATATATAAAAATAGTTAATTGTAAGACAAGCTAACCAAAGAATGTTTTCTATAATAATGGCCCTATGTCTAGAAGCATACAATAGTAACTTTTTTTTATTCATTAATTTAGTGATGCAATTGGGGAATTTCTTATGATGACCATCATTGAAACTTCCTAGTTTACTAATTTGGTTATATACTTTTTATTTGACATTGGTGGTAGAAAAATTTCTTTAAATAACAAAAAGGTTTTGTTTTTGCATAATTATCACGAATTAAATGTTACAAAGTCATACCTAGCAGGAGAAAGATGGGGACAATTGTCCTAGGGTCGGAAAATCCTGAGAGTCTGAATAAAATTCCTTACAAAAGGTGTAATAATCTTTGATTGAATAGAATTGCTGATTATTACCTAAAAAAAAATATGTTAGTAATCTTCTAGAATTCTAGAGAAAGTTCTCCCCATATTTAGTATATATTAGCGGTTTTAAAGTGATAAAACAATTAAGAATTAAACTAATGAAACAATTTGAAGTTTATTTTTATGTTTTGCATTATGTTAAACATTAATGTTTTGACAGGAGCCCAGAATAAATTTCGCCTTAAGTCACACAAAACTTGCATCTAGCCTAGGCATAGCCAGTGGCAAGCCTAAGGAAGACATTCTTTGCAAACCAAGTACATTAACTATTATTAAATAGGAGATTTTAAAGAGACCTTTATGCCAACTCTCATGTGGTCATACTAACAACAAATATACTCCAAGGAAATACCTGTTATCTAAGGAATATAATGCTTTGATAACTAAATTCATTTCCTTAAGAAAACAGCTGATACAATCAACTGTACTTGTTTGAAATTCTCAGCACCTGTTATTAGGTCATGCTAGCTGAAGATACTTTGGAAATTATTTACAATGCTAAAAGAATACAGAAAAAAGGCTACAGTTTTGTGGTGCTAAAGATCAGAGCATGTATTTAATTTTAAAGGAAAATGAAAGTCAAGTCTATAAAAAATAATAATATTACAATTAGTATAAGTTCACAGTTTGGTTTGATTGTTAAAGTCACATTAGGGTTACACTAATGCGCTATTTACAACACTTTGAGATTCATTCTTAATGATTATCCATAGACAATACTGCCACATGCGCACACTACACTACCACAGTTTCAATCAGTGGACGGAAAGGATATTAGGTAGGTACTAATTCAACTTTGCATGAACTTCTCCAAACATTAAAATGCCAAGGAAATTACTTTATACGAGATTCTAAACCAATCAGACATGATCTAAAGGAGAGCAATCTGATCTAACACCCGGTCTTTAGAATGGGAATCCAATCCCCGCCTGAAAAGTGATGCACAAAGATCAAACTTACCACACCAACTGATCAGCCTTAGGTAAACAGGTATTCCGATGAGGGATGTTTGGATAAGCAAGGTTCTACTGTACTTATGGTCTTAGAGAAAAGTAACTAGAAATCGTAGAAAGTGCTTCCTTAAAAATTATTTATTCAATAAAGTGCTAAAAAATAAGTCAAACTTTTAAGATGTCTAAAGAAACTTTTGTTCATGCAAATTAAAAAAAATAGTATATATATAGTTGGCAGAGCCTATTTATCATATTTTTGTAAAAGGACTAGACTTAACCTACTTCTCAAGAAATATTTTAATACAAGAGTTGACTTTAATAAAACAATTTAATAATTCACAGCTCTTATATTTTGATTGAATTTGCATAAATATAGCATTTTAAAAAAATAACAAAAAATTGTATAGTATAGTGCATAAAAAATGGGCCACCCTGAATAACTTTTAATCTAATGATCGGATCAATCTTCATGTATTAGGACTTAATTTTAAAAATTCAAGGAGGTGACCTAAAATATGCTAATTAATAAGTACAGACGTTATTTAAAATTACGAAACCAGACACAAAAACGCACTTTCTCTGAATAAACATATTTTTTCTGACCCCCAAAATGTACGGGGTTGCAACAATCTGATAAATATATTCCCCATAGTTGGCAATCCAAAGTTTGCCCCCCTTAATTTTAATTTTTGCGTATTTCGCCATATCTTGAGAACTTTTGAAGCAAATTGAAACATTTTTGCACTTAATTATAAAATTCCTTTATACATAGAAAATTCCATGCAAAAAATTAATTTTAGTAAATATTTATTATTTAATTAGTAAACTATTTATTATTTAGTAAATATTTATATTAGTTGGAAAAAAATTTAATCATAAGGTATATAATTTTTTTACATATTTTTAAAGTTTGTAATTTTGCATGGCAAAATACAAAATTTGAGCAAATTCCATCAAATAGTTCCTCAGAAAAGGAATTTTAAATATATGACTTTTTCTAAAATTCAATTTCTCAGGAACTATTCAACCGATTTTGCTCAAATTTTGTACTTTTGGCATGTAAAATTATATACTTTAAAATAATGTAAAAAAAATGTACACCTTACAATTGATTTTTTTTTGTTATTTATAAATAAAATAATAAAAAATAATAAATAATAAAAAACTATTTATATTTTGCCTGGAATTATCTCTGGATAAATGAATTTTATAATTGAGTGCAAAAATGTTTTAATTCGCTTCAAAAGTTCTCGAGATATGGTGAAATATGCAAAAAATAAAATTGGCATAAAAGGATCTAAACTTTGGATCACTCTCCTGACCAAACTATGGGGAAAATATTTAAGATGTGTCTACGCTCTACATTTTAGAGGTCAGAAATCCAAATTCGTTAGAAAAAAGGTATGTTTATTCAAGGAAAATACGTTTTTTGTCTGATTTTGTAGCTTAAAATATCGTCTGCATCTAATATTTACCATATTTAAGGTCACCCCCCTGGAATCATTAATAATGAGTCTTAAAATATGAAGATCCGATTATTAGATCACATCTTTTTTTTGTGCACTTTACAACTAGATTGGAAATATAAATTGTGAAATAAATGAAGTTTAAATTACAATACTGTACATTAATAAAATTTTTAAACAAATTAAATTGTTTGTACAATTGTTTGAACTGCAAACTGTAACAAGTATTTAAATCTGAAAAATAGAGTGATTTCATTGCCATACAACACTTTCTATATTCTGCAATTATTTCTTACAAATTGAGTTCTTATCTGATAAATTTTTACACTTTTTAACCAAAAGTCGCAAGATATTTTTAACAAAGCAGTTTTTAGAATATCTATGTAATAATGCACTTAAGTGCATAAATCAACTCAATTTTTTCAGTTTATTTAAGAGATCAATAAAAAAGATAAAAGAGTGTTTATGTTTGCTTTTAGAGAAACATACAATGAGGGAGAGAGATTGCCTTACATGATTTAAATTATTTCAGTCAAAATTATAAAAATATTAAAACTTTAACTTTACTGTCAAGATTCAAGAATTAAAAAAATTATGCAGCTTTTATTCCATTATACCAACTATCTATCTCAGAATTTTTAATCCATTTAACTTGCTTCTTTATTTTTTTCCACAAAACACTTAATTAAGGATATTATAAAAAATAAAATTTTATTATCTTTTGTAACATATAGATAAAGTTATTTACTTTCTGAAGTATGAAAAAAATAACTACTAAAATTTACTAAATTAAAAATTTATTGTAACTTAGATTTCTTTTGTATCAGTTATTGAACTTTTATTTTTATGAGTCTTACTTAAGTTCAAAACTAGATTATTTATAAAAAGAACTTGTATACATCATAATACTGAAATAATTTACTGAAAAATCAAATAAGTATATTGATTACACACACCCGCAAACCAGACTTTAAATTAATCGTCGAAATTAAAATTATGTAATTAACATGATCAATCTTTGTATATCTAAAACTAGACAGAGAAAGAGTATTTAGTAAGTTAAAAAATATTTTTTTTCTTTAATACAGTTTGGTATATGAGCACTTTTAACTAATCGTCCATGCTTAAAAGCAAATAATTATTTATTTCTATAATTGTTTATCTAATACTATAGCATTGTGATATAATAAACATAACTTCTCTTCTATGGTAGCAAACTACATATTTACAAGTTTTATTGAAACAGCATAAATTGTCCAAGCATATTACAGTATTCTATAAATACAGCTCTACATAATTCAATAGGAAAATATAATCAATACTGTTAACAAATGCTAAGAAATCTTGATGACAGATTCAATAAAATTTTTAAATGTAACAGTAAAAAATATTCATGCAACATCACAATTTACACATATTCATTATTAACAATAATTATATCGAGGAAGAAATCCTTTATACAAATATAACATGAAAAAATTTGTTTTCTTTTTTTAACTTTTTGTACTGTTAAAAAAGAGATTACTAAGAATAAATAATTAAAAACAATTATTAATATATAAAAAATATTACTTCCAAACAATATCTCAAATATCAAAATAAGACAGGTTTCTTAACATATTAATAATTGTTGCCAGTTATGACTCATCTTATCCAATAGAGACCATGTGCTTTGAGGAAAAAGTTTTGTACAAATTTGTCCAGAGATCAAATCAGTTATATGGGTAACAAGCAACAAAATGTCAGCAAAAAAAAATATTAACATTTTGTAAATTAAAACTCAAGTTAATGCACTAAAAAATTTTATAACAGAAAAATACATAAGAAAGAAAGAAAGATTAGATAAGAGATTACGAAACTTTATGACACAAAAATACACAAATAAATATTATAAAAATTAAGTATGTATTATTAAATTAAATCATAAATAACTTTTTACATAACAAGTATGTTAAAGAAATTTATCAGAACATGAAAATCAAACTAAATTAATAACATAATTTATCACTCTGAAAATGTGTGAAAAGCACTTATTTCACAGAAAAAACTTTTATTTGATCAAATGCTAATTTTATTGTGTTTAAGGGCCATATAAGGGTACAGTGGGGCCAGTATACGTTGGTACAACGTTATAGTACTTCTTAGTTTGTTGAAATGTAGTTCTGGGACTAAAATGAAATATAACTTATATCTACTTTATAATCTTAACTTTAATTTATTTTTTAAAAAAAACTTTTAGTAAAATCTGCTCATATTATTAACATACTAAAGGCTATCTTTACTACTGTGCTAAAAATAAATACGCAAAAAAATATTTAGAATTGTTTTTCGGGAAAGGGAAAAAAATTATAGGGGCTACAATAACGCAAAAATAAGGAACTTTTATAAAGTAAAGAAAACTTTAATATCTTCAGATAATTTGATAATTGTAGATCAAAAATTATCTATGTTAATTTTAAAGTCTCTCACACAGATGTGATGACTTTGTATTCCATTAAAAAAAAATTTAGTCCTACAGCACTAGGGCACTTCACAAAAAACTGTATAACTATATCTCTTTCAAATGAATAATTAATCCGCCCAAAATAATGATTTGATAATGAATTTATTTATTTAAAAACTCTAATTTATGTTTAATAAAACTTCAAAAAACATTTATAAAAAGATTTTTTTAAATGTTCTTTAAATCTGATACTAGCAGTTATGAGAAGTAGTAGAAGTTATTTATGACTCAACTTAATATATTATAAGCAGATCAAACAAAGTAATTAATTAAAATAAAATAATTTTCTAATCAAGTATGATTCAACACAAACTTATTAAAAAATTGAGTAAGCATTTATAAAATAATATTTATAAATGTTGTAAATATGAATATCTTTCATATAAACTAGAAATATGTATATATATTTAAAATTCTGGTACTAATAGAAAATGAATAATCTATTTTAAAAAAGCAAAAAATTATCTATAAAATACTATCCAACTCACTTCTCTGAAGTGAACACTGATTTTAAGCTAATTCATATTTTGAAGATTTAAATTTTATATCTTTTAAAAATCGTGATAAGAAATATGAGATTTAAAAAAACTGTCTGGTAGCAATTTGAAAAAATAGGAAAATTTCAATAATATAGTTGTATGGAAACATTCGAAAATCTTCTTGACAAAAATGAACATATGAGCAATTTAAAAGAGGTAAGTAAGCTAATCAAAACAAACCAAGGTAGCATCAATGTTTTTACCACAAAGAGAGATTAAAGCATGCTAAAAATGCAAGAAAAGTTGTATTCAAACAAGTTTTCACTATTCGAGATTTTTTAAAAGAACTAAACATTTTATTTAAAAAATTGCAGAAAAAGAAACCAGAAAAATAGACCAAAGACTCCCTTCTTTCAATGACCATTCTACAACTTGCTTCCGATCTAGAAGTTTTTGGAGAAACAAACAGTTTCCTTTAACTATTCCGTTTTCCTTTAACAGTTTCCTTTATCTTGCTTTCAGAATTAAATAAAATGTGGATTCAAGTTATTCCTTAAGTAAAAGCATTACTCAAAGCAAAATAATATTTGCTTCATTTCGTAAAATGAGAAGGCTATGATAAAGTTGCTGAAGGCCCTTGTAAAAACCTCCTTCAATGAACTAGAGTGCTTTAGATTAAGTAAAATTCGATGTAACCCTTAGTTTATTTGCAATAAAATAATTCAATGTATTTTTTATTACTCCCAGTAACACTAGACTTTAATGATAGTTACTCACTGTATGTTTGATGCAAAATTATTGATACAGTAGAGCCTGTATTTAATGAGGGAGTCAAACAACAGAAAAATGCTCCGCAAATCTGGTCACTCATTTAATCTGAAGTCCAGGTAAGTACAAAATAATTCAACATACAAAAAAATTTATGCAAATTGCTTCCTTTTACATATTTTTATTACAAATTACAACAATTTTTTTCTTTCTTGTTTAAGAGTTTTATAATTTCAACTATTTTCTTTCGTGGTTAAAACATTTTTCTACATTTTAAGGTAGCTGAATAAAAGGCACGCTTTTAAGTAAAGGTAAAGGCAGGGAACAAATTTTTCTTACATGTGACTCTGAAATCAAAAATATATCTGCAGCCAGAGATACTTCTCATAATATTCAAATCCTCTCACCATTCCTTCCTTCTGACTACAAGACAATGGACAGACCTGTTGTCCAGTTTTGGTGGCATACATCCTTTATCAGAAAATTGCATCTATTGTCAATGACTTTAAAAAGTGATTCACTTATTTTTAAATTATGCTGCCACATATTTCACTATAATTATGTTCTAAAATACCTATAATAAGTTTAAACAATTGATAGTGTTCTGTGCCTTGTTATCACTGCTTTTCTTTAGTTCTAATATTATTTCATGCTTCTAATTTTACTTTTATTGTTAAATCAAAGAAAAAGTGAAAAAATTGCTCGCTTAAAGAGTAGACACATGTGACCAGTGAACCAAACAAAACATTCTATTTTGCTTGTTAAATTTGAAATCTCATTAAATATGGGCTTGTTTTAATGGGCTCTACTCAGTACTGTACTAAATAAAATACATAATAAGTTGAAAATCGGATATAAAATAATGTTGAATCAAATATTCTCAATTAGAGTTTAGAAAGACTAGTCTGAATTTTATTTTATTGCTTCCTCGAAGGAAACTGACTAGAACCTTTTATAAAATGACATTTCAAATAAGCTTAACCAAAGCTAATAAAAATAAAATCCATATAAAAATTACACATTATAATTTTAGATGTTACATTATATCAGTAAATGATTATCAAAGATTTTCAATATGAGTGAGAAATAATGATATTGAACTAATATTTCAGGCACATACCAAAACAACAACATGAATTTATGCATTCACTAATTTTGGTTTCTCATAGTTACATATATAGGAGTCATCCAGTTGAAAAACTTTGATAGCATCATACAGAATTTTTTCTTTTTACTGTAACAAAAATTACTTTGATTTCCTGTAAAAAATATAGAACACTCTATAATATAAAGAAATCTGTTAAGTCTGTAACAAAAACTATTTTCATTTATAGTGAAACAAAAATCTTGATGGCTGTTACAAAGCTTTCTACCAAGATGACATAATATGTTACCTGTTTTCATTCAAAGTATATATTACATCAAATGTAAACAAAAAAACTTGCTAAAAAATGGAACTATGTCTATTTAAAAAGCAATGATTAAAATTTCATATGCATTTTTTTACAATGAATGATACATTTTGTTCTTAGATTTCCATATTTTAAGACAGACATTTGAGTTGCTGACATTGTTTATGCCATCATTGACAGAATAAAACAGCTCCTCTTTTTATTCTTTTTTCAATAAATCAAAGATATGAAAGTTACATTGTAAATTATGATAAATATGGAGTACAGTTTTTTACTCAAACTAAGAGTAACAATCATTACTGTTATTTCTTCATTAAGGATCACCTATTCACTTTTTTAAACTAGATTGCAAGCCAACACATATCATGTATCCATGGAGCACAACTATCTAGAAAGAGTTTATTCTACTGTAGGAATCTGCTCACTCTACCTCTGTACAGGGTCAGGTAGAGTAGCTGCTATTGAATATATATATATATATATATATATATATATATATATATATATATATATATATATATATATATATATATATATATATATATATATAGTGACTAGAATAAGCATATTTCAGGTTAAGCAACAATTAAGTTTTCCTTTATTATTCAATATCCAAAAATAGTTAAGTTTAAAGTTTTTTAATGGGATAAAGTATCACATGATTTGTTATAAAAAAGTTATACGAATGCAATAAATAAATTTGAATCATTTCAACTAGTATAAGTTTCTCCTAAAAATGACTGTCTAAGCAAAACAATAAATAAAATAAATATAATTATTTCTATAGTATATAATAAAAGATATAATTCTCAAGTAAAACCACTTGTAGATCTTTAAGATGATAATGATGTCCTGAAAAAATGATTAAATACTTAATACCAAACAATATATTTCTCCAATAAAAAACAAAACAAGTAAAATTTCCTTACTTCTTTCTAAGAAAATTTTCTAAAGAAGTCAGTCATTAAATGCATTAAAAAAACATCTACTACTACTTAATAACAGTATTTCAAACTAGAAGCTCAAACTCAAATGTATGGCAAGTAGACATACTCAGAAGAATCTCTGACTTTAAAGAGCAGTTTCTCCACTAGAGCTAAAATAAATGAAAGACAAACTATTAATGTATATTAAAACTATACTTTATATCAGCTAAACTTAACAAATGCAAATTAGTAATTTGTAGGTATGTTATATTGATATGTTATTCTCATATGTTAAAACAGACATTATCATAAATCAACCATTTCCAGTAATGGCTATAACCATCTCCATAATGAATTCTTGAATCGAGTTCAATTAAACAATAAATACTTATAAAATTTAATAATTACATCGTTTTAGAATTACTTTACATCTGGACAAAACAATTAATACATTTTCAATTAGGTAAAATTAATTTTTTTAATTTATATCATTATACAGAAATTTTTCAAAATATTATTTAATAGTACATATTTGTTTTGTTTAAACAAGAAAAAATAAAACACAGGAACATTATTATCCTTTTCATAAGTAAATCTCATCAAAATATTGACTGCTCTTTTTTTATTTTCCTTTTTCTTTTAGGTTTCTTCTTTAGTAAGGTAATAATAACCAGGATGACTTTTTAGGAGGATTTAAGACCTAATTATATTACTGTACCTAACAATAATTTCTGAGACAAAAACATTTGATGTAACATAATTGATTTCACTAATTAATTAATTATAGATAAGAAAAACTAATAATCCGCACATCAACGGTTTTGAGATTCATGGAATTCTGTGAATTGGCGGAAAAATCAAATACCTGATCCTGAAACCCACCTGGTTTCAACCTTGCTTTTTATGCTAACTAAAATCAAACAAATTTGAGGGTATTCATTGGACCTGATGAATGAGACATGATAATATTTTACATAAAAGGAAATAATATATAAGTTTATACCAATAAGTATCAGAATGCAAGTGCAAAAAGAAAAACATGCAAAATAAAGGCAAATTAGTTTGTATAATCAAAAATCAAAATCAATGTAAATTTCAACAAATAAATAGCTATTTTTTGTTGAAAAATAAAGCATGCATACTTTCAAAATTTTTAAAGCAGTGCTCTGTAGGAAAGCTAGTAACTAGATATAGCTGGCACAAGCGATGTATTCTTAAAAATCAGAAGAAAAATCTTACTTTCAATTTTCATACAGAAGTAAACTTCTAAAATAAAGAAACTAATCTCAACTATTGAAAATATATTAAGTTTAGCATTTCATGCAAAGTAAAATTAAGAACAAAGTTTTTGGTAAAAGTTTATCAGTATTTTGTATAAAGCATTCACTATGTTTAGCTCACAAATATTTTATAATTAGATTAATAAATATTTTATGATTAGATAAGTATTTTATCTGAACTATGCAAATCAATTAGCAACAAATACTACACATACTTTTTCAACTAATCACATAATATATTTATATCTTAAAAATATGACTCTCACCTGCTAGTAAGATTTATTTTTAAAAAAAAGACTTTTATTTGAAAAAATATGCCTGTGCACATTTTTTCAAACATACTTTGTAAAATAGTTATTCACCATAAAACAAAAAAAAAATTAAAATTGAACATATCTTGCAAATATGATTCTTACCAACTAGAGAGATTTATTTAAAAATAAAGTTTTTATTTCAAAAAACATGTCGGTGCACATTTTTCCAGGTATACTTTGTAAAACAGTTATTTACAATAAGACAAAAAAAGTGATGATCGAAATTTCATGTTTTAACATTCAAATACTGCGGCTTGAAGTGAAGATTTATAATGGATTCAAAGTTTTTTGACCTTCAAATTAGAAGAGGTGAAACTGCAATATGAAAAACGGGGTCCTAATTATTTTGCCATGAGAGCAGTCGAAATTTAGATCCACTTACTTTTATTTCTTATGTCTTTTGTCTTATTTTTGGAATTAAGTACAAAAACCAAAATATTGTTGCACACAATCATAAAACAAGCCAATATTTAAAAAAAAGAAAAATATATGTTTTACTGATCATTTGTTATTTTTTTATATTTTAATTTTTAAATTATTGCAAATATTATGAATTGCAAGATATTAAATATTTTACATGTTCCCAAACAATGTAATTATTAATGACAAAATCCAAAGTCTGAACAAAATTGGTTAAAAAGTTCATTAAGAATTATTTAAGGAATTTCATCTAAATTTAAAATGTTGCAATCAAAAACTTAGAGAATGTAGTTTCAACTACATTGTTTAGAGAAAAGAATTGCAATTGAAAATATTTTTAACCAATCTTCAATTTTACAATGAAAAGTATTAAATAATTATTTAAAAAAATTTTTGAATGAAAATATATTGGGCAAAGCGCTTGATAAATTTGTACAAAAGTTTTGTTTTTTTTCTTCTTAGATATTAAACTAATTTGAGAGTTATGACAAATTTTCCTGATTGCTCTTACAATACATATTTTGATGAATAAAATCTGAATTTGTGAAAATAAAAGTACTATATTTAATCAATGAAAGTATGTTTTTATGTCTGTAACTTAATTTCTAAGTAGCACTAACTAGACTCTTCAAGTCTACTTTTGGAACCATAAAGATAAAATCATATTCATTGGAAAATCTGATCAATAAATGAAATATAAATTCAATTTTACTCTTATGAAATAGAGAATTTTACTTTTATATTTTTTAGTCATAAATCTAATTACTATAACTTGGAAGCTGGTGATGCATGAATCATAAAAATTCATACCTCAATAGATGAAACAAAAAAGAGTATTGAATGTCTAGCATAGTCAGATCATAGTTCAATAAAAAACGTAAAAATTATAGTTATGCAGAAAAAAAAAATTCTGACATATGTAATAAATAAAATTCAATAAACTTAAAAATAAAATTGAATAATTACTAGTATAAATTTTGCTTCATAACATTTTATTTAGCTTCAAAACTGATAATAAACACAATCTACTCAATAAGTGAATAGCTAGTGAATAGAGTACACTAAATCTTTATAATGTTTAAGCATTTTCTTCAAAAAATTATTTTCTGAATATTTTGACTTACTTTTAAGAATTACAAATAATATGCATGTCTTATCCCTACTATTTTAAAAAAAAAAAATAGCTCTTAACATTTTAAAAATTAAAAGCAGAAATATGTGACCTAAAGATTTTTCTTTAATTATAACAGAATTTCATTTTTAATTATAACAGAATTACATTGTTTAAGAAGTTTTTTGATAACAAAGAAATTAAATGTTGCATGAATGGAATTGTCATAAATAACTAACACTTTTCCAAAATTTTAAAAACTATTGAATTATTGTTATAGTTATACGAAAGAATAATTTTTTTAAGGCTTTTAGAATTTCAAGTGCCATTCAATTCTAAAGTTCAATATTTAGAAAACTAGACATTATTAAGATATAAATATTATTTTTATTTCATTTTGTTGAAAAAAATTTACAAATAACAACAAATTACATAGCAAATTATATCCTTAAAGGTGCATCACTGTTACTGAATGCCAATCTTAAGAGCATTCCTTAGAAAATTATGAAATAAATGTTATACTTAAGATTACAAATCATATTTACCTCTCCACTTCATAGAAAAGAAGCATGAAAAATATTTTAATGCATTTAAAATAAAAACATATACCTTTATCTTTAGACTAAATTTACTATTACTTATATAGTACATATTACAAACATTAATGAAGAAAACTCGTTTTAAAAGGATCATTATAAGAGGAGGATCATTACTCAAGAATCATTATTCAAGAAAATGGATAAATTTAAGGTTTAAAAACAACATTGCATTCGTGTTTAATGTCAACAAATGATAATATATATATAAAATAAGAGTTGCAATAATAAGAATGTTTTAGAACTTTAACAACCTAACTACTCTTCTAATACTGTAACAATGATAAAAAAAAATTTCACTCACTCAGAATCACTTTCAGCTGTGGCTAAAGGAGGAACGGATTTCTGGAGAGGATTTGGAAAATTGCTAGGTTTTTGAAAGTAGCTAATGCTAAAAAAGTTACTTTGAGAATTTCTTCCATTTATATTTATGGATATTGGCACTTCTTCATCACTTGGAGTATCATCTTAAAATAAACAGAAAATATTAAAAGTGCAACTGAAACAAAAATAACCATATGTTCAAGATATTTACCCCATTCATGCCCATGTCATAATTTTTCAATAATAATCTATAAAATTATATTAAAAGGTAAGAAATCAACAGGGAAATTGCTTTAAATAATCATGAGCAAAACTTTTCCCTGTAGTTAAGAAAAGTTCCAAAATTCTCAAAGCTTAAAACATTGCAGCATTTAATAAATAAAAAACTACCAAAATATAGTACTGTGTGAGATTATAAACTTTTTTTTTCTTTTTTTTTTTATAAATTCTTAGCTGAAAATAAATTAATCAATGACTATGACCTAATAATTACACATACTGTAAAATACCAACAAAGTTCCCACCCAAATTTTGATAAAAATTGGGGCAAAGTTATGAGATAAACCGTAACAAGGGAAAATTCATACAAATTTTGCTCAATTTAATTGAGTATAAAACAAATGAAAGAAAAATTAGATCATTAGTTTCTTTCCTAAAATTAGATCTACTCTTCTTTTCCTAATTATTATTATTGCATCGTCAAAAGCAATTAGCGAGAAAATACAAATTCTTTTATAAAGAATAAACACAAAGCTCAAATGATTTAATTTAAATATATTTATTTACAACAATTTTTAATTGGAATCAGTAAACCCTTTAAGTGATGTGACTGACTCTAACTACTGCGGATTATCTGTAGTTTCATAGAAAAAAATTTCCATGTTGTAGCAAGGGTAATGTAATTACAATTTAATAAATTAGAATTAAAAGAATTTTGTCCACTACTAAACACAAGTAATTTAAACAGATAGATATGAGATCATATAGACAAATACTTAAGTTCTAATATTGTTTAAATATGTTTGTTTCAAAAAAAATTTTGATTAAGTTCACTACTATTGAAAAAATTGATTCAAAACTACACAGAATACATAAGAGTTCTTGGAAATCTCATGAGTACCAATCAAGCTGTTTGATTTTCAGATCACCAAAATATGAATAGATATATTGAATTGTGAAGACATGTGACTACGAATCAGGATATTAAATTGTAAAGACACATGACTGCAAATCCCGATATTTAATTTTAAAGACTCACGACTACGAATCCCACCGTTTGATTTTTAAATCTCCTGGGTTTCAATCATGATATCTAATTTTGAAATCGTGTGAATCAATACGAATCACAAGGTGTGACTTTTGATATTAAAAAAATTTTAAAAAAGGGTAAATACAAATCTCAATATTAGACTTTAAAATTGTGGGAATAAGAGCCATGAAGTGTTATTAAATAACCACATGAATACAAATCACTGAGTTAGATTTTGAAATCACTTGAATGTGAATCATGATGTGTAATGTTCGAAACTCAGGGATCGAATTTTGATAGTTGATTTATAAAATTGTGTGGACACTCTTGTTAATTTTTAAAAACAATTATACACAAAATTTAAGAATTTCCTCAGGTGTATACTTGAACGGCCTGAGTCTATATTATCTAACTCTGGATGTGGGAGGTGGAAGGGGACTTACTTGGTTTTGGTTGCTGGTCAATATTCATATGAGATTAAGGGTGGGGGCATAATTGAATCTTGATTGGTAATGTGCAAGAAACAATTTTTTTCTAAAAACTGTGAAAAACTTACTTAGAGTTAATCATAAAAAAAAATTCATATTCAAATACTTGTACATACTGTCATTGATAATATTTAAAAGAAAAATACAAAGTAATTTATTTCAAAAATAAATTCTGAAGAGCTCATGATGCATTTTTAGACCTGTTGCCAAAACAAGTTTTGTCAAGCATTGGGAACTAATGGGTTGTAGTAACAATAAACATTAAGTACCAATTAATCGAGGAGATGTACGGTCTAAATAAGACCCTGTATCAGGAGTACTTTGAGTACACACAGGTGATACTTCACTTTGAGGCATTGAATCAATCGAAGCATCACCAGTTTCTTTCATAGGGCTTGCATTTGCTATACTTCTTCGGAGCTCATTATTTGAAGCAGTTTTTCTCAATGAAACATCAGTTTTAGGCAAACTTTTAAAAGGAATTTTTTCTTTTAATACAAATTTCATGTTTTCATTTGATTGCAAGGTATTGTGAGAGAGTTTTTGATCAGAGCTAAGTAATTTTTCTTTTGATGCACACATCTTTTTTTGAGGATCAGTTATTTGTTTTGAATATTGGGAAAATTCAGTACTACTATAAGTATCTTTAGAGAAGCTTTGAGATCTACATGAAGAACAAATTCCAGTCTTAATAAAATCAGGCTTTAGATGAAAAGTACTATCTAGACTATTTGTTTCAGCTAAAATATCAGAAATATTTGATTTTTCTACTCCTCTGATCCCCATTCGTGGAGCACTGGAACAAACAGGAGCAGATAAAGGTGATGATTTTTGACTTCCCCAACTAAGGCTGGGATCTTTTGAGATTTTAAGTGATAATGAAGTTTTACTTAAAGGTGATCTTGAGCCAGGCAGTCTGGGATAAGAAAATATATTTACACCCATTTTAGGACCTGGTGAAGTAGAATACTCTGAAAAAAAATTAACACAATATAAGAAGAAGGAAAAAATATAGCAATGAGCAATAGTTTTAAAAAAAAAACACCTTTATAAAGAATAATTATCTGGTGTCAGATACATATACATAGTTGTCAACTCCTCCCACTTTTGATGGAAGTTAACTAAAAAGATAGCAAATAAGCTTTAACATTTGATTGGTAAAATTAAACTGATTTAAAATAATTTTGAATACCATAACAAATAAATAATTTGAAAATAGATACAAAATATCTGATCAATTTCCTTTGTAATTTTTAGGAGCTGATGGGACTAAAAAACATGCTCATCATAACTATCATTTCACATTTCAACAGATAATCAGTTGAAAAATACTGTGGAAGGTTAAAATGTTGGAGTTGAAAAATATGCATGTATGAAAAATTCAGTGGAAAGTTAAAAATAAAATGTTAGTGATACATTAGAAAATACTGTTTATAAAAAACATTTTTCATTAAAAACTATCTTATCTAATACGGGAAGAAAAATCCTATACATAAAGCTGATCCCAACATTTGCACTGTTTTGGAACGTCATTTTTTTCTTCTGTATTATGCGTGGATTTTACCTATGTGTCTTAGTGTATTAATTCGGGCTTAATAGTTTAATATGTGACTGTTCTAGAATGAAAAGTGTTGCAATTCGGGTAAATATAATAGAAATGCCATTGAGAAAGCAATTAGTTATCAAGGAGAACATTTAAAACTTTAAAAAGAATATACAAATATTAATATGGTGAACGAAATGTCACTTCCTTCTCCATGAGGACTATCCTTCTCATGTTTCCTTTGTTTACAAGTAAGGAAGAGTGACTAAGCATTGATGAATGCTTGCTTTCCAGAACTCTTAAAAGTAACTGAAGAATATTAAATAAAAATTACAATGAAAATAATTATTTATTTGTAAAAGAAAAATTATCCTCATAATGCATACCAAATAACAGTCTTGCAAATTTTATGTGAGACCCATGTAAACAAAACTACAATTGCCAGAAATAAGGAGAGTAAAGTTTTTACAACATTACTCTCCAGATATACAGATTAACAGATATTATTAAGAAAAGCACAGTATAAGAAAATATAACTTACCAGAAAATTTCAAATCGTCAAAAGAATTGCTTATTTCTCCAGCAGAAGCTTGACTGCTGGGAGTAGCAATATGATTTCCATTCAAAATATCATCTGCATAACACCTTTTATTATCTATAAAACATGCATTAGTGTAAATTTTATCATAATTTATCAACTAACTTACTAGGAAGTGATTAATTAGTTTCAAACTTACATCTATAGAAGGAAAAATTAAAACTGTTTTTGTTGTATAATTTACAATTAAGAAAAATTATAATTAAGAATTTTTTTTAACTTAATAAGTAGAGCCCGTATTTTGATGACCTAAAAAATCTCAATTAATGCCCTTAAAAAGTGCAAAAAATGCCCCTTAAAAGTGCAAAAAATGCCCTTAAAAAATGCAAAAAAATTCCTTAAAATGCAAAAATTGCGCTAAAAACGCCTTATGACATGACTTAAATAAAGTAAAAATATTGAGCTAAAACAATTTTTTACTCTTTAAAATTATTATGAGTCATTTAAAAAAATATAAAGCAATGCAATACTTGTTCTACGTTCATTAAAGTTTGAAAAATATGTTTTATATCCTAAAATAACAAAAAAAAGGAAAATATATTGACTCCAAAACATTTTCAATTTGTATAGAAATTTTAATGAATATAACAACTTCCATCTCATAATATTACTAAATATCAGAATTACATTGGATTATTAATTTTTTTTTAATATTTTGAAATGTAAACGAGCGTTTCTTGTCTGAAAGTTAATTTTTATACCTGAAGAAGCTTCTTTCAACGTCTACTGATGTTATTGGTGCGCACTTGAAAAAGACGGTCTCACTTACTGACAATTCTTCTTCAATTTGAAAAGATGTTGCTTCACCTGTTAATATCCTAGAGATTTTCTTCATTGTTTGGAAGCCAGTGTAATAATGAAAAATGATAAAAAATAATAAAAATTGGAAAAAATTTACAAAAAATTTTAAAAAAGCTTTAAAATGCAAAATATGCCCCAAAATTTAAAGAAAAATGCCCTATAAATCTAAAAAAATGCTCTAAAGGACAAAAAATGTCCAAAAATGCAAAAAAATGCAAATGTCATCAAAATCCGGGCCTTATTAATAAGCATTCTGTTGAATCAGCAATATATTTTAATGAAATATTGAAAAAGCAACTTAATAAAACTGAACAAATACGCAATATTTTTTAATTCAATTTGTGAGGATAAAATAGAGAATCTATAAAATATGAAGTTCATAAAGAAGCTAAAGGAATTAAGTGCAATTCTGTTGAGTACTGCATGGTTAAAGTAGTGTTGTGTGAGGAACACTAATCTCTAAAAGTGTTTAGTTTTGAATAAAATAATGAATTTTATTAAATTATATGCTTTTGTTAATGTAAATTATTTTAAAATATGTCTCTTACAGAAAGTTTCTTTTTATTTTATATGAAAAGCATGAAAAAATATTTTTAAAGCATCTAAACATGCACATCTGTTCTAAAAAAGAAAGAAAAAACTAACTCAAAAAAATAAATGCAAAACATTTTATAGATAAAAGAAAATGAGGTAAAAGAAATTTTGCTATTAACATTTATTTATTAAAATTCAAATAATTCCTTTGCACATTATAAAGCATTTCTTACTAGGCTGTGAAACTTTAAAATATACAATAAGAATTGAAGATCATGGGGAAAAAAGATTCATGCCCATGAAAGCTGATTCTGAGTAAAAAAATTAATTAGCCCACAAACAGTTATCATTTTTTCTCAGCAGAGCCCATCTTAATAATAACTCTAAAAAAGAACCAAATTTCCATGTTACTGATTTGTCAAACTTTAGTAATCCTCAAAATGTAAAGTATGGTGAGCATTCCGTTTTTGTGAAAATGGACATAAGTTCTTGACCCTTGATCATTATTTTTAATAAAATATATAGTTGTAGTTTTAGTATAATTTTTTCCATCAAAATAGTACATAAAAACCATTATACAGTGGAAAACTATTCTTTTTACGAAAACTTTCTCAACAGATCAGCAGAGCAATTTTTATTATTTTTATTTATTTATTTATTAAAAAAGGAAAAACATCTTTATTTTGCTTGTTAAAAAGTGACCAGAAAATAAAAGCTTCTGTAAATGGACATCTAGATATGCAACTTAGTACTGCATAATATTATATAATCCATATATGAATTTACGTTTTTTATAATCCAATTAAACAGCAATACAAAGCCCTTAAGCGAAATCAAACAAACAGAAAATTTTTTAAAATTTCAAATTAAGCAATTCAATTCTCCCCGCATAAAAACTCTTTACCAGAATCAAACTGGTAATAATTTCTTACTAAGCACTATTTTCCTATCAAATGAAGGGAAATGAAAAATTTTATACAGGAAAACCACCAGCTGGAAGTTTGAAATGGAAATTGTTAAAATAAATGAGAAAGTTTAGAGGGTTTATAATGTAGAAATATTAACATAAGTGCCTTGCTATTGAGTTGAATACACTGTGAAAAATTGTAAAATTGTAAATCACAATATTTATAATTTAATTTAATTATAAAAAAATTTCATGATTTATTATTATAATCCTTATATGATTTATACTATCTTCTGCTATAAAACAAATATTAAATTAATATTCTTGTTTTAAACAAAAATCTTTCTTCTTTCTTTATGAAATCTATCACATTTTAATATTACCTAAATATCTAAAAAAACAACTTCTTTTTAAAAAATATACAAACATCTCTTACGTTCAAAATCACTGTTTTTCAATATTGGATGATATATTTTTCCATGTTTACAACACAATTCTTTATTAGACTTTGTTTCTTCAAAATGTGAAGTCGATGGTTGATTATCAGATACCCGGGGTTCTGACTCAGCTCGATAGTGGCTAGAGCATGTTTTAGTAGTTGACCTGCTAGTAGCAGATGATGTAGAAATACCAATACTCCTGTGGTATACCTTAGATGAAGACTGATACACTACTGTATTCTAAGAACAAAACTGTTGTTAACTAAACATTTAAGCAATAAAAACTGAAACAACACAAATATTAATGTATCAAAATGTTTTAATTAAAGGTAATAAGCTTCAAAGAATATTATTTTAATAAAAAAATTATATTTCTTGTAACATAGAATTAATAACAAAAAAAAACCATAACACTTTCAAAAATGCATATTTTATTCCAAACTAGTACAAAACCATTTACAGAAAGACTTGCAAATAATGTACTGACATTATTTTATGTTGAACATGAAGTGTCCAAAATTTAAAAAATAAATAAAATAGATTAAAAAAACTTATCCGATTTTCAAGAACAAAAACACTCTACTATGTATTTTAAAGAGCTTACCTAAAGACATGCTAATTTACAAATATATAAAATAACTAAAAGATACTAAAAAATGTACTTTTACAAAATAAATTTAATTTTTCTTAAAAACAGCATATTAGTTCTTAAAAGTTAGGTTATCAATCGATCAATGAGAGAACTATAAATGTATACCATGCATATTCAAAGTTGAAAATAAGAAGGGTATTTCTTTTTGATTATTCAAATTTATTATTACACACAACAAATAAAATTATAATCATCACTTTTTAAAGCCATTTAAATTTAACAAAAAATAATTTTAATACCAAAATAAGTGAACAAAAAATCTTTGTTCTTGAAACAGAAATAAATTTAGCAATTAATGCTTACTGTGCAAGATTTTACTCCATTGATTTCAGGATATTTCTCATTTTTTAAAATTCTCAACCACATAAATCGAACTTGTTGCTGCACCTAAAATTTAAAACAGTAAAAGGAGGTTAACGACTGTACATCAGGCATAGCTTCTAACTTATACGATCACTGAGAAAACTTTTTCTTAGAGATAGCATCAAGTAACATTCATGTTTTAATATATAAATAATGGTTTTTAAAGTTTTTAACAAAAATGTTTTAATGACCAAGAAATCAATAACTTTAACATATGTATAAAAGATCTAATAGTTTGCTAGCATGCTTTTACATGTCTGAAAAGTAGCTTAATTTTTCTTCATACTTTAAAAATTATTTTACTACCAATAATAAAAATTTTTTTTAAAAACAGTGGTAAAAGCTTGTAGCTATGACTGGATAAAAAAAATGAGCATTTGAGCACTTAAAGAAATTTGCTTAAACATAAATATGTTTACTTATTACCAAACAATTCTTTATTTAAAATTATATAATATTTATTAAAAGATAATTAAGCAAGTATATATTTTTATAAAGATAGGTGGTTGCTAAATTATTGGGGAACTTCTACATTAATTCTCTAGAAATTGTTTTTGTCTTTTGTAGTAGTGGCTTTGATAAAATTTTTACTCAATAATAATTGGTAAATTTTTAAGGAATCAAGCTTTTAGAAATTATATTATTAATGCCTACATAAAGTCTTCATTAATTAGAGTAAGAAGTTTAAATATTGGTTCCATTTTAAATTACAATTTCAAAAATACAATAGAGTCTTGATAATATAAATCTCAATAATTTGAGTTCTATTTAATCCATTTAATGTACTCATGCATCATAAATGATATCTTGTAATTCATTTTATCCAAGTTGGCCATTGTGAACCACTAGATAAGAGTAATTAGGACTTTGGTATTCTTTAATTTTTTTGTGTGTGCAAATAGTACTATAGCTAAATCAGTATAAACATTTTAATGAACTGTGATATTAAAGAAAATCATTTAAATTTAAATTACTATTTTACAAATATAACATTTAAATTTAAAATTGTTATTCAAATAAAAAACATATTTTAAACTTTTCCAGTTTACTAAAGCAAGCTTAGATTTTGTATGGACATGAATAGTAGCAGTTCTTAGAAGTTTGGTAATAACCTTTCAAACTAGAAAAGCAGATTTAACACACAAAATTTTTCATTATTTCTATAGTAAGAGAAAAAACTAAGAAGTGACAATATATAATTTGGCAACACACTATAGATATACTGTTAATTTATTTCATTGTTTCTATTACTAATTTTTCAGAAACATTAGAGCATAAATTTTGCAAATTTTTTATAAATTAATTAATAATGGTTATTTTTATTAGAATAAAATGCATAGAATATACTTTTCACCAAATTTTAAAGATTTTAGATTTAATTTTATTTTTATGTAAAAATAAACATTCCTTTGTTTCGTATACAAGAATCTTAGTAACTTAAAACTCTTCCATCCGAATAAATCCGTTAACAAAAGTCTATTTTTAATGCGCTTTTTCTTTTCTTTTTTTACACAATTGTAATTTTCTTTACTTCTTATTTTGCAATACAGTACTGTGATGATTCAGTGCCACCAAATTTTATCCTTTTTTCCCCATAATAATTGAGTATGGTAAACAAATATTTTAGACATTCACCAGAGAAAGTCGACTTTTTCCATATTTAGGTCATTCACAGTATCATATTATATATATGAATAGTAAAGTAGTAAAAAAAATAAAACTCACTTTTCTGTTAATAACACAGTAACCAATGAATATATAAATTCCTTCCAAAAGACAAAAAAATGCAAAAGCATATTGAAGTATAGCATGAGTTTCATTTACAGATAAAATTGCAAGTACCCAAGTTGATCCTTGAATAGGTAAAAGCATAATAGCTAACCAAAGCAAGGTCCTGAAATAAAAAATATTGCATAATCAAAATTAAAATTTATATTTTTAACCACTAATTTTTTAGACTCTGTTTGCAACTAATACAATTTGTTTAGAGTTTAGCTTATTTGAGAGAAGAAAAATAATCTTTTAATTACTTTTTATGTTATAAAAACAGTTAATTACATCCATTAAATATTTTTAAATTAGTTTTTTAATTTTAATTATTTTTAACAATAGAATTATACTTTGAAGCAGCTTTACAAAAAATTTAAATGGGCATCCAACATGAAGAAAAGGATAAACACTAAGCTAAAGGTAAATTAACACTAAAATGTCAATCATATGCTAGAAAATATCTAAACCATCCCCTGAGCAAGAATTCAGCTTTTTTAAGATTTTTCTTCCTAACATTAAAAGTTATTCATAAAAATTAAACTCAATCATAAGAATCATTTATTCTTTGTAAAAAAATCGCAGTCATTCATCAAACTTGGCTGTTGAAACTATCCTTTCTCTGTTTTTTCCCCCAGGCAACACTTAATGCCGTTTAATGCTCTACACTTGTTTTAATGCTCAAAATTTTAAATACTTTTCATTATTATTCAGTCAATGGGTTTGTGGGTCTTCTCCGGCTTAAGATCCTAAAGGCTTTTTGGAGGCAAGATCTCAGAAACTTTACCATACATAGTTAAACTATCTGGATGAGTTGCATTATTTATTCTTATTGTGATTCTTACTAACAAGATTTATGAGTTTCACTTCATAATTTGCATTAACATGATTCATGAATTTCACATATCACTTTTTACTAGCTCAATCTAGGAATAATAATAATAAGTACGAACCAAACATACTAATTCTTAGTGACATTATTTACCACTTCCACATCAAGAGACTTAATTACATGAGTTATAAATTAACACAGTTTTCATTAATTCTATTTATAATATTACAGGTAAACAAGAATTATACATCCCACTTTGTATTCTCCTTTTTTTGGAATCACACTAAGTTATTCATATTAATGCTATTTTCAAATCACACATTCGCATTATAATTTTAATTTAACTTGATTAACTTAACACTTAATAACACTTAATTTTAATTTTAACTGTTGATGTGATATAAAAATTACGCTTAATATTCAAGAAATTTAAAGATCTCAATTTTGAACTTGCCAATGATTTCTCACTCATTAAAATTGAAGTGATTGAAATTTTCTCAGTCAAATGAAATTAAATAACATGTCAATGAAATGAAAATTAAGTAATAAGAACAAAAAGAAGAAATCAGAAAATTTCATGAGCAATAATTTTTAACAAACTTGCATATAAATCTAAACCAGATTAACATAGTCCTTATATAATTATAATCAATTGTTTGCACCCTTCTTTACACTATGTGATGCATTTCTTCTGTCATTTCTATACACTTAGATATAAATTTATAAACGAAAAATGCACACAAATTCATGATTTAAAATCCCAAGTTCTGCAAATTTCAAAGAATGCATGCATGAATAGAAAAAGTATTAAAAGTATTAGATCACGAAGTATATACCAAAAAAATCCTAAATCGAATTACAAAGCTGAAGATGATAAATAAGACAATTCAATCTAACTGGAATTATATTAAATTTATTGGATTAGTTTAATTAAATATACTTACTTAAGATTTCCAAAATCGGTTATTGAATCTTTGCAGTGCAAACTTGATTTTAAAGCTGATAGAAAAACTATTAAAGTCAGCTGAAACAAAAATTTATTGATTTAAAAAAAAATTAAATATTTATAGTTTGAAGTGAAAAATATTTTTAAATACAAAACTATATTTTAATCTAATTTGAATGGAATATTAAAAAATTTTTGAAAGAAAAACATTTTGCTCTTTTATTTAGTTCTCATTTTAGATATAAAACAATATTTTTAAGAAACTTGATAGAAAAGTTTCAAAATTACTAAAATGAAAACATCTTTATTTTATCAATTTTTTTTAAAGAAAAAACCATGTTTTTAAACGTTTAAATGAGAAGTTTCAAAATTATACTAAGACAAAAAAAAAAAAAAAATATTTAATCTAATTTAGTCTATTTTTTAAATAGAAAACTATATTTTGAAAATTTTGAATGACATGTTTCAAAATTTCTAAAATATAGCATTCTTACCTCTAATTGTTAAATAAAAACTAATATTTTGAAGGTATTTGTATGCTATTTTAAATTATAATACAAAATCTAAGAAAAAGATATAATTTTTTTATCCAATTCTAAATAATCTACTTACTACAACAATAATGCATATTGGTCCAACTAAGCTCCATACAACATTTTCATGGACAGAAAGCCAGCAACTATAATAGATATATTACTATTACACATATATACTATAAGATAATGAAATGCAAAATCAAGGATGTCCAGAACATTGATGATTTGCTTAAATAACAGAAACTTGGCTAGCCGGTCATTTGGCCTACCCAAATATAACTGTTTGGTATTCAACAACTAAATATTTCTTTTTCAATAGCATATTTCTATAAAAACTCATTATTAATATGTTTTTATTGATAATGAAAATATATTTGATCTTGAGCTTATAATAAAATATTTTCTTATGGATAAAAAATAGGCACAAATGATGTATTAACTTGAGGTAATCATGGTAAGGTAATATAAGGTAATCATGTAAAATAGAAATAAAAGTTAAATCTTTCTTTTTTGTGCGTTTTTTAATTAGTTTTAAAGTTTTCTAAAAAAAAAAAAAGCATGTGGCAAATTCTTAGATGGTTTTAAAATATTAAGTGCAGATATATTATTCAAAATAATATTATTTAAAATAATATTGTTCAAAAATAAAATAGTATAATTAATATTATTATAAAAACTATAAGAATGATTTTTAAACAATTTTTTTTTTTTACTTTACTTAACTTGTTATAAAGTAACAAGTTAAGTAAAGTAAAAAAAATAAATAATTGTTTAAAAATCATTCTTATAATTAGTATAAATTTTTTTTTTTTTTTTCAATGGCGGCACTTGGGATGTATTGTCTCATTGGCCAGGAATGACCAGGAATGACGGCGGAGGAGCAGCATCGCCCACGTCACACTACCACAACCCGTTTATAGGGCGGGTTACATTCGCACATTCACACACAAAGGAGAAAGGACATAGAACACAGATAGAGAGAAAGAGACATCTATGCCTTGCCCGGGATTCGAACCCAGAACCTTTCTGATGCAAGGACAGCTTCCTGCCCCCTACACAGGCCGGTCGGCCTTATAATAATATTAATTATACTATTTTATTTTATTATAAAGAACTGTATAAAATCTACAGAGAGCCAGATATTGTGAAATTCATAAAAATAAATCGAATGAACTGGGCAGCTCACATTTTCAGAAGGAATGATGACTCAAATTTAAAGAAAATCCTATTACACAAACCCCTAACGAACAGGAAAAGAGGTAGACCCAGGCTGAGATGGCTGGATTTAGTTGAGACTGATTTCCTTGATTTAAGGAGAAAAACTGGCGAACAAGTGTCAAAAGTAGAGAGAAGTGGATTCGAATTCAAAGGAAGGTACTGGCCCACCCTGGGCTGTCTAGCCAGATATGATGATAACTTGTTATAGAAATTCAAAAATCCCCTAAATATTCTTTAATAATCTAGTTTTATTTGCTTTTATTATTATTAGTTATGTTACAAATTGAAATCTCAGGTATTATTGACCCTATGATATAATACTGAAAAAATTATTTGTAACTTTTTTAGTTTTGGCTCATTAATAAGTAAATTCTAACTTCAATTGTGAAAGAAGTAAACATGGAATTTCTTTGCAATTTATGAGAAAGTATATAACACTAATAGTAGTTATATAGCTTTATCTCATTAATTTATAATTAGTAGCCATTTATTTGAAGCAAAATATAACATTTGAAAATATCTGCTGGTTTTACAATAATAACAGAACAGTATTGCTTGATACTCTTTTGAAAAATATTTTACAATTTTTTACTCATAGTTTTGAATTAATTCAATTATTTAATTTTAACTAATTATTTAATTGATATCCAATTTATTATATCAGTGGAAAAATTAATTATTTAATCAGTCAACATCTAAATATTTGACCAACCAAATGTTTGGCTAGAGGAATAATTTGTTTATTAGCCTAATTAAATGTTTGGAGCTAATCATAGAGCAGAAATTTATTATTTGGTGCAATCCAATATAAACTAGTAAGCAAGTTTATAAACTTACAAGAAATGATTTCCGTATTGATCAACACTCACACCAACAGATAATCCAACTATTAGAGCAGGCCCACCTGAAAAATAAAAATAAATCTGAAAACAATGTTGAAATACTCTAAAATATGTTTTGAAACGATTTTATATAGCAATTAAAACAGAATATATATAAATATTACGCAGAGCTGGTAGGAGCTTATTTTGTAATGTAATTTAAAAATTGTCACTAATAAGATTAAAAACAATTTTGTTCACTGTACACATAAATAGGATGTTCGACAATCAAAAGCTCTTTATTTGATTATGATCATAAAAGTAAAATATTTGAAACAACCATCAGTATTAATAAATATGAAGAGCTTAGTGGAAGAACCGGCTAATTAGCATTTATAAAAATATTGTGATTTCTTAGGGAAAGTTATCTTTATTTATATATATAATTACTTGTTTTATCTTTATTCAAATATATAATATTCATTTATATTGCTAAATCTATTCATTCCAAAGAGACTCAGTGTAAGAACGGGTTAAGTGACATTAGAGCATTTAGTGTTGCTGGAAGAACTAGCTAAGCGATTTGGGAACAAATATTCAATAAACAACCTTAGAAAATCTTTTGCTTGATATTCAACACTACGGAGTGGAGAGAAAAAATTTGGTGAAAATGAAAAACTTGAAACAGCAGATTCCCTATATTAAGGAGGAATTTATGTTTTTAAGAATAAATAATCCAAAAAGACAAGAAAAAAAGAACCCATAAACAGCTTCAACATACAATTTTTTTTATTTCTGGTTTGCATTAGTTTGTGTTTTAAACACAGCGCCCTAGTAAAAAAAAAAAAATTTCAAAGCCATCTTGAAAATAAATAGTATTTTGCACTTGGGATACTTTTTCAGTTTATTATTATTGTTATTAGCTTAATACTAGTTTTTCTTTTTGAAACAAAACTAACTAATCAATAAATCATTGCATTTGGTAAAAACATATCATAGCTGCATTGGCATCGGGCTAACCACAAGAGGTTTTCGTGGTTCTTACCTCTATTTTGCGCAAATGCTGATTAGTTTCACTTAAAAGAATTCTTCTTGAAGATGAATGTGACTTTGTTTTTTTAAACAAGCGTTCTCTTGTCTTCAAATTTTAAGGTTAAGAAGTTTAAAATAAAACAAAGCTAAATATTCACTAAGTGGATTGCTGTTTAATAGCGGAAATTCGTAAAGTCGTAACCTAAATTATGAAAAATGAGAATCGCATAACTAATCATGAAGACCTAGTTTACCACGATAGAAGAAACCCAAAAATGTTTTATTAGCATTTTTATAAATTAAAATGTGTCATTTTTGCATGAAACTGCAATATTTGTAATGAAAAATTTAAAACAATTTGTATTTCAACATATTTTTTGAACTTATTTCCTAGATATTTTTTGTATTAAAACTAATAAAAATAATTTAATTTAATTTTAGAAATACCTTTAGATATAACAAAATGACATGACATTTTGATCGCAATCAGCGTTATTTTAAAAAGAATACTTTCTTAACCTAAAAAATTATAAGCAATACATACTGGTGAAACATCAACTACACGAAAGTTGAGTTCACGTTGCCTCTGAATAGTTTTTTATTGTTTTTTGGACTAACAAGGCTAGACAAATTTTATACCAGTCTGTTTCAAATTCTAGTTGTTAAAATTTTATTCTATGAATATAAGCCTAAATATATGAATAGTTATTTTATATTTTCAAACAAAGGCTCTTTCACTAAGCTCTTCATATATATAACCAAATTAATATGCTTTCAATGTTAGATTTGTTTATGACTCAACCTAGTATTATATTCTTTAGAAGTGTTAATATGTCATGTATTTATAATGCAACAAAATAATTTACTTAAAGAAAAGAAACTATAAATTTTTAAAAAAAAATTTACATTTTGTTTTTGATTAGAAGAAATTAAAACTATTTCATACCGAATCCCATTGAAAAGTAACAATGCATAGGACCATGATTAATATCACACAGATTTGTCATCATTCTAAAAATATGAATTGCTTCAACTAAAAGCCATGAAAAAATAGAAAGAAACAGGAAATGCAGAAGTATGGCAATCATCTTGCAGGGAAACTGAAATAATGGATAAAAACAAACATGATAAATTCTAATCGTTTTTATTTTTGTATAGTAATATTAATTATTAAATTCTTTTGACAACATACCTGATGATACACAAGAGAATGTCTTGATTTAAGTGCAATAAGGAAGATAAGCTCAGCAGTAAATATGGTGAAAACCAAGCAAATATGAATTGTGTTACTGTTGGTCTGAGAACCTCTAAGCAAGCAAAATACTATTATAGTACTAGCCAGCAGGACAAGAGACATTATGATTGCCATGTATGAAACTACATTTTGTAACATTGATTCAGTAAGAAGAAACTGAAAGAAAATTTTAAAAAATATTTACATTTAAACTGTTAAATTTCTCTAATCAAGGCACTAATAAATTGCATACCAGAATGTTTAGGCAAAAATAATTTTTTATAGAGTAAAATGAAAAATTTCCAAATATTAAAGCCGGAGGAAGGTTATAAGGGATTCACCCTACTCCTCCATTGAAACAAAATAATTGAAAAAGAAATTAGTACTTCAACATCTGAAAAAAGTAATTGTTAAGTAATTGTCTTTGAAAATAATTTTTCAAACCAAATTTCATTTTAATATCCTAGGTTTATTTCTGAATCTTAAAGCATTTACAATATTAAAAGAGATACATTACAATACATATAATAAGTCAAGCAATTACAATATTAAAAGAAATGAAAAGAAAAGCATTTCTTCCAGATGAATTCAGAATACCTTGTTTTTTAATGTTTTTTTTTTTTTTTTTTTTTTTTAAATAAATGGGTAAATTTAGTTATTCGCTAATAAAATATTAAAATATCTGCTTACATAAATCAACACAATTTATTTTATTTCCAACGTTTGAAACATGTGAAAAAAAAAATTTTTTTTTTTTTTTTTAATTGTTTTCAGAACTAAAATAATGATACATTTCTTTTTCATTTTTAAAAATTGTATCATGTATTTGTATGAATTATTATAAAACAATTTTTAACACAATATTAAAACTTGAAATGCAATGTAATGATTAATTATTAATAATATTTCGATTATAATTAGATTAATAAAACTCAACTAACTATAAACTTAAGTTCTTAAAGTATTTTAAAAAATATAAAAAAACAATTTAAATAAAGGAAATCTCATTTAAATAAAATAACTTGGATTTTTTCAATTTTATTAAAAACCTTAAAGAAATATTTTATTTTTATAATTTACATTTTAAAAAAATTAATAAATAAATAATCACAAATAATGGGACGAAGACAAATTATGGAAGACAAGAACTAACTAAGTGGAGACCAAATATTATAAATATAAATATCACGAGGGTGACTTTTTTACTGATAAAAAACTTATAATATTTAAAAGCAGTATTTACTATCACATGATCAACTCAATTGAGACCATGTTATGTGTATCAGTTAAATGTTATGTATTATTTCAAAATAACTACGCTAATAATGTTTTTATTTATTTATTTTTTTAAATTTTAAAAATCAGAAAACCTGGAACATAGACAGATTTCGGGGGACAAGAACAACTAACTCATAAGAACAATTTTTGTATGTTTTGAAGGGAATGAAGTCTTTAATCAAGTAACTATGTCAATTGTATTCATTTCTACTTAGTTGAAATTTCGTAAATTTCAATGAGGGCAGAATATTGGTGCCAATGCTGCATCTTGGCACGTTTGAAGACTAGATGAGATCAGGTGTGAGGTCTAGGTGAGATAGAAATGGATATTAATGGATAATATTGATTTAGAAAAATTTCTATTAAAAATTTTCACTGAATGCATTTTTTTTCTTTTGTGCATAGGCATTTGTGTTATCAATTTTTAATGTATTTAATGTTTATCCTTCATATTAAAAATATGGAACAATTTTACTTATTTCAATTAATTAATTAGTTTTGATGGCAAATTAATTAAATATTATTAATTAATTAAACGTGATTAATTAATTAAACAAGTGTACACTTTTCATTTTGAGTAAAGCATGGATAACAATGAGCTTATTGAAGAAGTTTAATGAAATGTTTGAATTGAACTATGTGTGAGTGGACATTTTATTTTAATAAAACTCTATTTATTAGTACACATTTCAATTTTAATTGATCAAATGATTATTTAGATATCAAAAATATAACTAACTTCTTCATGACTTTTTTCCATTATCACAGCAAAAGTACTAAGATGTTTACAACTACAATTCACATATAAATTTTCAGAAGCATGGAGTTCCACATCACATCCTTCACTAGACCAATGACCTCGGCTGAAATAGAATAAAAAAGAATGTAGTAGTGAAGCACAAAATGTAAAATATAGTTCAATCATTTTTTGAGATATCTCAATATATTTTACACACAAGACATTATTCAAAGTTTCTTTATTTAGATACTATTCAAATACAAAATAATACTAAATCCTTTTTACCCCTTTACTGACTTGAATTATAAGGGTGTAAAGCCATAATTTTTTAATGCAATGCCTTTACCTTGTAATAAGTCCAACTAAAAAATATAGAAAAAGAAATCAAATTAACAAAAAAAATTCTGTTTTTCATTAGAATAACTAAACAAAATTCTAAATGAAATAGTATATCTGTAACCATGAAAAACTTATTTTAATTAAGAAAAAAAATTTAATAATTATGAAGAAGTATTTTTTGTGAAGTATAATTCCATATGTAATATATGATGATCTATGACTAGTATGGCACAAATGCCTATTGTGAGCTAATTTTTCTTAATATTTTATCTCCTTCTCTCTTGTACACACTGTTCAATAGATTGGTTAGGATATAAATTTAAGAAAAACGTGTAATCAGATTCATAGCTTTTCAGGGCCTAATGACAAATTGAAGCTCTGTGCCCATTTTTGAAAATGGCTAAGCAAAAATTCAACTGTTAGTGATTACTATTATGTAAAATTATGCCTTTATTTTATCTTGATTTGAGAAGGGTCAATGTTCGTCTGACAATGAAATGCATTATATTTAGTTTTGTCAAGAAATAAGTTTATTTTGAATTTATCCCCTTCTATTATTTATCCCCTTATATATAAAATATTCTATTATTTATCCCCAATAATATAAAAATCTATATTATTTATCCCCTTATTACTGATATTTAGTTAAAAGTGAAGAAAAAACTTACTTTTCAAGAAAATTCCAAAATACACACTGTGGATTTCTTCCTGTAGAGTTATATATTTTAAATCGTAACCTTGCATCTTCATTGAAATTTTTTTCCATGTTAGAAGAATTGACTGACTGAACAACTACAGTTAAGACAGGAGAGTTTATACCAAGAGGAATACCATGATACCTGAAACAAAAAGTAACCAAAAAAGTTTATTAGGTTCTTAGTTATAAAAAAGTTTGAATGTATGAATGCATAAAAAATAAAATTTCTCGAAGAAAATTTTTATTTAAGTCTTATTCAACTATACAACTATCATTTATTTTGTCAAATTTATAAATTTTGTCGTTTGCAAAAAAAGAAGTGAGGTACAATGAGTATTGATATTTTACATATTCTATATATATGAATTAGGTAAAAACATGAATTTTTCAAATATTTTTTATTAACACACAAAAAAATTTTATTATTTTAAAAAATGTATGTTCGTGTAACTAATTTCATATCAGTGATTAACCTAAATTATTAAATGGGTGCCTTGTATGATGCAATTTGGAACAAATACATAAAAATCTGATCTTCATTTAGAACATTATTCAAGTTACTGGTTTATATTTTTCAACCTGCAACTACTACAATAGCATTTAACACTTTTCAGATAAAAAGTCACTAAAGCTTTGGAAAAAAACTTTTTTTTAAATAAAAATTGAAACAGATTTATATAAAACAGTTGAGGGTGGTAATATTTTCTGGGATCTTTGAGAATAATTTTTTTTATCACATCAGTCAAATCGATTTACTTCAGGACATTTACAATTGTCATAAGTGATAATTGACACTCTCTTGAGACATGGTATGACTTAACTCATTTTTGATTAATTTGAGTCTGAAAAAAGATCATTCTAGGGTTCAGTTTGTTATTATAAGAGAAAAAAATTGGGATAAGAACTTTTTTATAATTTATTACAAATTTATTAAAATCTATACAAAACATTATATATTAAAAGATCTATTATAAATATAAACATTTTCTATTAATCATTAATGTGAGTTTTACAATCTTTCAGGGAAATCAATATAGGTAAAAATAAGATAGATAAAAATAACAATTAAAAAATTAGCACCTTTCTTTAAGTTTTCTTTCAGTACGAGTGCAGCAGTATTAAACAAAATGCAAATTTATAATATAATTTAAAAATAAATACTTACATTACGGTGTTGTCAAACAAAGGTGGTAGAAACTGTCCAGCAGTTGAATAAATTACATACCCAAGAACTGTAACTTCTTTTGCAGGACCAGTTAACAAATTTGAAGCCTCTAGAATATTTTCAATTCAATTTAGAATATCATATACCTTAAGTGTTTAGTATAAAAATGAATGTTTAAGCAAATACTGATAAATTTATTTTATACTAAAATTAATCATTTTTGTTCAAGTCTCCTCTTGCAGGGTCTTGCAATGGCAACCGTTAACAGTTCCAACATTGCAAAAATTAAAAAAAATAAATTATAAGTAATTTTTCTGCCAAAGAAGAGCTTTCAGTCAAAATTATGGACATAGAAATATAGAAAAATTAGTTTTATCTAAAAAGAGTTTATTTAAAGATGAAGCTTGAAGTGATTCCTCAAACAAAACCTGAACACATTCAAGACTCACTAACCTAATAAACTGGTTTTAACACTTTTAATCTCTCATTAGCACTTCCCAACCTTAACAATTTTCTCAACAACAGTCTAACTTCAGGAATGTTTGTATTTTTCTCACTTAAGAACAATATCTCACCTAAATATTAATTTACAACTCCAAATATACAGAGAGCTTTCAGTTTAATTCTTACAAACGAATATACTAAAAGAACATCATTACAGAACACTCTGTAAATAATAATAAAAAAAAAACATTTAAAAAATTATTGTTAAAATAGTTATAAAAAAAATCTGCCCATCCTTAAAGTAACCTATTTGCCAAAATGTAAGCAACTTAAAACAAAAATAAATAAATAAATAAAAGTTTTGTTTCACCTCTTCAAAAGTAAAATATTAATGAATTATAATACTATTCACAGTTTCAAAATTTTTGTTAGTAACTAAAGTAATTTTGCATAGAATAAGAAAAATAAAGGAATATTTTACTCCACATTTACTAATTTACATAAATTTAACAAACTCAGCACATTTACTATTGGCACTACATTTATTTGACCTTTAATTTTGTTTTCATATTTATCAATATTAATTCATTCATATTCATTTTCATATTTAATATTAATTCAGTCTTCATCTCAATTTCAATCTCATTCACATTTCTCCCAATTTTTATAGTACTTTTGGAATATTATTTATTTCTCCTTAATTTGTACTTTGCACTACAATAATTACAAATATCACTAAAATTGATAGTTTATTATAATCATTGGTGACTGTCCCAGACTTTCATTGCTTTACTATTACCTTATAATGGATAAATACTTTAATCAACAGTAGAAGGTAATGTAGTTACTTTAATTTCTCATTTTTTAAAAGTAAATTTTGTTCAAATGGAATGCTTTATTCAGTTAATTTGAAAAAATCCCAATTTCCAATAACATTGCCATTTAAATTTCGAGCTAAAGGTGGTAATAAAAACTTTGCAATTTCAATTCCCATTTTTAGCACTGTCTTGAATAACTATTTCACTTTATCCCACTTCTGTCACTTGTTTTGTTGTCAGCTATTGTACTATAACCACAAGTTAAGAGTTTTCAATAATACATAATAAAGATAACAATCAATTAATCAATCGGTTATATCAAAAAGCGTCAATTGTAAAACTTCATTCTAACATAAATGTATCAGTTCGGTTTCTTACAGATATTTTAAATAGAGAGTAATGTAAGACATTTATATGCTATTAATACATTTAAAAATCAACTTGCTATCAGATCTGATAAGGTAAAAATAAAATTGTCTCTTTAAACAAATTGTAATAAAATAATTAGTTAAATTAGATAAAACAAATTAATAACAAACTTAATCTAAATGATTAAATACAAATTATTAAAATCTATCAAATTAGATACAAGACATAATTTTGGTTAAACAGTTAATCATCCTTTAATATGAAATTTTAAAGGATGACAAATCATTATAAGTTTCTTATTAGATCATTATTAGTGTCATATTAGATCATTATAAGTGTCTTATTAGATTATTTTTTATGTAAGAGTCTTATTAGATCATTATTAGTGTCTTATGCAGATAAGGAGGGAATATATATAATAAAAACTGGTTCAAAAAAGGATTATAAAAAATAATAAAGAAACATTCTAATTTATTTATATTTAATGATAAAAAAATACATGAAAATAAATGGGGCAGAAATTAGTTCAAATCAAATTTTTAAAAAAAAATCGGAATTAAATGAAGTTAATGGTTACATAGCTAACATTTTCTGTTCAATGTAATGGCAGAAAACTAATTATTAAAATTTATAATATTATCTTTACATTTTTAGTTCTCTTTTGGGAAAAATGTTTAAGTAATTTTAATAATTCAATTTAACTTTAGATGTTATATCATAAATTTTACAAATTGTAAAATAAAAAGAAGTATAACTGCCGCATGCATCTCTGTGAAAATGCACATAGCAAAAGTTTAGTCTTTTAAGATGAATATTTTGACAATAAGTAAACTTAAGAGTGTATGTGTTGTTTTTAAGGGTGAGATGATTCTCTATAATTAATTTATTGTAACAAATTTTTCCAAAGAATCCCTTAAATTGTTAGACCCTGATTATCTACTTTAAAATCAACTTTATTTTTAAAGTAGATACTTTAATTTAATTTTTAAGTGACTTCCTTCTTAATTTACCAACCAAATTAAAAATTATTTTCCTAATACAAATTTTTATGCCTTTTTTACTTTTCTATTTCTTGTCCTTTTTCCTTCTTTTCCCCCTTTTCGATAAAAACTAAACTATACTCTAAGGGAATCAGTGAAAAAAGAAATAAATAAAAATTAAAAAAAATTTTGGACAAAATTTTTAACAATTCAGAATTTCAATCTAGGTTGACCTCAACTCCCAAATTTTGCTCAAATTACGGGAATTAAGGTCAATCTGGGTGAGATAAAGAGGATTAGTTAAAAGTATGTCTTAAAACTTTAAAACTGCTTTGCAATTATATTAACATTTACTAAGTTTTAAAATAACGTTTGAAGATTTTGAAGTAGAAAAAAAATGCACAATTTATAAGAAAAATTACCTTGAAAAAGGCCAAGTTTGTTGAATGGGAGCATTATTTGTACAGGGTGGTCTTCTTTTAAAGGATAGTTATTATACTTTGGAAGTATCACAAAAGGTTCACCATCTATCAACGGAGAGAAATATTTTGTTTCATTCTCATAAGTTTCCATGGTTGATGGGTGCAAGACCTCAGAAAAAGTTATTGTATCCATTCCAAATACTGTGAAAAGATAATATGGATTAATTCAAAATACAATTCCTATAGCTTTTTTCCCCCCCTCAAAATTAAAATAATGTGAAATTGTATATGTTGTTCGTAATTGAATTATTTCTTATTTTATATAAACAAGAACAACAGAGTACTTGTAAGTTTTTTAGATGGTATGTAAGAGTATCAGGGTTTGGTATCATAACTAAATTCACAAGAACAATAACCAAAACAGAATTTTAAAGAAATAAAATAAACTATTCTGATAAGGAATTATAGAATCATTTACAAATGTATATGTACACTAAAATTTTAGGAGATTAACATTATATTAAACCAATAAGCTTTATAATTTTATTTATAATTCTTAAAAAGTACAGAGCAAACTGAAAGTTTCACAACAAAATGTAGGATGTATATAATAATGAGAAAACATTAGATATTTATCTTTTGTTTTCCCTAAAATTACATAGAAAAAACAACCTGTAGGATATATCTGATAAATGGTTATCCTAATTTATATATTAAGGAAATAAAAAAAACGAATTATTATCTTACAAAAATACATGGAGTGAATTAAGTTAAAGAAATTGCTTTATAATCAAATATGTTACATTTGGTTGCAAAGTTTATTTGATAACCAGGTTTGATAGATAAATTTTTATAGAAATTTTACTTAAAGGGTAAAAAATATAGGAAAGGAAAAAAATATTTAAAATATTTTTAAATAGAAGAACATATAAACACAAGAAATAGAAAAAATTTACAAAAATTACAAAAATTTTCCTACTTTTAATTTCACATTATTACAATTATTTCCGATATGAACTTTTTGACATTTAAAAAAAATCAGTGAAAGACACAATAGCAGAGCAGATGAAATGCTTAAATTTTTTTCAATGAAAGCTTCAGCACATAGAGCAGATTTAATGATAATTTCTCAAAACTTGCACACTGTGCACTTTAGTGAAGTATTGATGACAATTTTCCTAAGTAAGAGAGAAAAGAGGGAAATGAAATTTAGCTAACTAAGAGTTTGGGTATGAATAACAGTCGCTCTTGTTCTTCCTGTACAGAATTTTGATAACTAATTCCTTTCCGCTAGTTTTTATGTAAACTAGTGTATCCTTTTAATTAGACCTAATGCTTAGATAGATTATTTTTAACTTTCATAATATATAAGCCAACAGTATCATAATCATGCCACAATACTTAGTTAAATCTGTTCTACACTTGACTCTAACATCATAATTCTAACAATACTTAAACATAATATTTACAGCAAACTGTTCAAGTTTTATAGCGCAATCAGAATATCACTGGACCACAGAATAGTGATGTTTAAAATTCCAGAGAGAAGTTGAATTTTCTTATTAAAATTGAGAGTAGTGGATTCAATTGTAGTACTACATGGTGTAAAAAACGTTACGTAAAAAGAAATGGAGAATCCTTATTATCTGTACTTCAAAAAAATAAAGTGACAAGCATCATGGAATACCACGATGATTGTCATCAATAACTTTAATTTTCACAACAGACGATATGCATATAATATAGAAAATGCAAATGAACATATCCTGAGGTTGAAACTGTGTGCTATTTATTGATATACCACAAACTACTAAAGAAGGTCATCAAACAGAATGATTTTATAAAACTTAGTGATATAAAAAGACACAGCAGTAGGTTGGCATCATACTTTTAAAATAATAAATGTCATTCTAAGAACTTTGTTATATATAAAAAGAAAGAACCTAACACAGAGTATTCTTTGTAACTTAAATTAAAAACATTGCTGAAAAAATAAATTACATTAAATTATCAGTTATTCAAATATAATAAGAAATATTAAGAGATTATAGCATGGAAAAGTACATACAAATATTCTGAAAAAATATTTTGAGTATATAATTTAAATTTTAATAAATTAAAAAAAAACTATACACTATTCAATTAAAAATATCTACCTATATTCTTTTCATTCAATTCAAAAGGTCTAGTAAAGGTATCTGTGAAATGTTTTATTAACAAATTGAGATAATCTTCAAATGATTCTACAATCATTTCAACCCCTGCTCCAGTTGAAGCAGTTATTTGATTCCAATGTTCTGAATAAATTGGGTCCAGTATAACATTAATAGTTTCAACCAGATTCTGTAAGACATACAATATTATGAATCAATACAATTATTTTGAGATATCTTATTTATTTTTACTCTTGGTTGAAAGAATAAAAAAACCAAAGTACTATTTTACAAGTTCACAAATTTTATGAACAAAAATTTTTTTTAATATCTATTAATGTTAAAATTTTAAATTTGGGAGGCCTATGAGCATTACGCTTTCAGATCTGCCAACTACTTACACTTTTCATAAAATATTTTATAGAGTGATAGACATTTAAAAATCAAAGCTTTCAGAATTTTTGGTAATTTGCCAATATTGCCATTGTGTATGAACTTTAAAAACATTTGTATGTAGAGGTGTGGAAAATAAGTTGAGATGAATAAAAATAATAAATTAAAACATTAACTTAGCTACCACTACAATAAATTTTTACAAAAGGAGTAGAAAGTTGTCAGCCCAGCATTTTTATTTCCTAATCTACTTAAAGATAACATACAGGGTGTAGCAAAAAAAAATTTTGTACAGGAGAAATATTTATAGGTAGAGTACACTACTACAGGGGAATGAGTCATTGCAATATAGAATAGAAGTTAGTTAATTTCTTTTTTTAATTTGTGTGTTCATTTCGTTTTGTCTACCCCTATGTTATAAAATATTTTATAATATATCTCTAAGTTTACATATTGTTTTCTGGGATTTTTTACAATGTCAAACAAAATCCATGGATTACATGTAATGGATGTCATCCATGTCTCTTAAATTATAGTGTATGGTTCATTATGGAATCTAAGGCTTCACTAAACCACATAAAAGATTGGACTCTCTAAAGCAATGACATCAGTGGAAATGAGATTGATTAAAGATTTGTGGCCCACTGCTGATAGTTTTATTGAGTATTTGCACCTTTGTATCACTGCAAAAGGCAGTCACTTTGAAACCAATTAAATTTATTTATTAGTAAAAATTTACTCTTATAATTTAATTTACTTACAACAAATATTAAAAAATGTTTGCCTACACTTTTTGCCACCCTCTGTTTTAATACAACAAAACTATTTTACCTGTGTGATCTAAAAGCATTATTAGCAACATTTTAGCTTGTACTCCAAAAGGCTTTAATAATATGAAGTGTTTCATAATAACCAGCAATATTTTATAAATCTTAAAATCCTTGTAAAAAAAAGACAAAACTACATAAATTAGGGGTTAAAATTAAACAAATTAAACTTGGTTGAGTTCTGAACATAACTCCTGCCTTAACCTCAATAATAAAAGGTCAGAATTCAAAAAGGTTTTTTTATTCTTTTTTACAATTTGTAACCTGTAATGTGCATAGTCTTTTAACTACATATTTCATTCTAACAAAATAAATGATGGTCATTCAGAACACTCTGCATATATTAATATTAGTTACTTCAAATGTAAAATTATTATTGATTAGAAATAAAAGAACAACATAATATTATCTTGTTAGTTACCTGAAATTTTGAGAAAATCCAAAAATAAGTAGTAAATCACTTTCTTTTAAACATTTAAATTTGTTAAGTTGACACTTAATATTCACTAAACAGATTAAAATTTTGCAAGACATTTGTTTAGACCAAATGTAGGTCTAAAGTATTACAGGGTATGCAAATTGAAATTTTAAAAAAAGGGCACAGAAATTGAGAAAATTTTAGTGTAGATTATATATCAATATTTTCTGTTTGTGCAAAGTGCAATTATTATGACAAAGCTACAACTTATAATTAATTATGCCAATAATTAATAGTTATATTTTTATAATTTAAGTATTATAAATTTTATAAAAATGACAACTAATTATGCCTGGCTTATCTGAAATGAATGGTTTACATCCCAACTCTGGTACAAAAAATTATAACAAGTACAGTACCCCTAATGAAAATCCCTTTTGTCTAAAAAAATTATAAAACTTGGCTGATTCTATAAACAAGAATCTCAACAAAATAATTATATTGAGACATAATAAACATGATCATTAAATCATTTAATCCATATTAGACTGAAAATGACTCTAATAGGAAAATTTTAACAAGTATAGTGCCCACCACCTGATAAAATCACTTTATCTTGAGGAATTTTAATAATAAAAAATAGCTGATTACATAAACAGGTGATTCAACATAATCTTCACAAATGTGCATATATATTCTAGATTGAATAACTTAATACATTTACATCTTATTTGAAATCTTGATAAAAATAAGCACATATTTATTTTACGTACAAGGGTGTTAAAATTTGATAAATTGTTTTTTGAATTGCAGAATTTGAAATTAAAGATATTAATTTCAAATTCTGCAAATGATACTAATTGGAGTTAATGATTATTACGTGGGAGATTCACCATCAAATTGAGGGAATATCTATTAGTCCTGTGGTTTATTTCATCAAATAAAATAGGCAATCAGTTTTTTTTTCTTTTTTCTATAGCTATCATTTAGATTTCTTTAAAAAAAATGGCATAGGCACTCCTTTTTCACTATTTGTGAGTGACTGGAATTTCTAATCTTTATGCATTGAAGTTTCAAAAAAATGCAAATTCAAAATAACAAAATAACATAGAAGGTAAAACCTGCTCATTACAGTTGTAAATCCAAAAGTCTGATTTCCAAAATGTTCGAAATAATTTTAATAAAGAATTGAAAATTTTATGGTCAATTTTAATGATACTACTTTTAGAGATTTCATTTTAAAAAGTGGTTTATTTTTTAAGAAAAGGATTTTATAAATCATTAGCATTGTACTGTACATATTATATAGAATAAAACTTTTTGATACCTTTATGAAATCTTTATCTTGCCGATGGCTAAGATCAAGACCAGCTTTTTGCTTTTCATGTTGAATTATGTAATAGAATAGGTGACTAATAACAAGAACATCATTTCCATAAAGAGGAAATGATCTATTTACAGCAGCTTTTAAGTCAGATGCTAAATTAACAGCAGTTGCAATATTTAACTGCAATAAATTTTTCTGGATATTTTCTAACTGAAAAACCAAATAAAATTCATAATTAATACTTTAACCTGAAATATATATATACATTAGTTGGAAACTGTAAGACCATTTAAGTCACAACTAATCAAACAAATTACCTGATTGGCCAATTCTCGAAAAGAATTAGAGGTACAACTAAATAAATCTGGTTCTTCCCATCCATTTTGTTCGCTACAGAAACGACTGGCTTTACCTTTAAATATTTTGCAAAAAAATATATTCAAAAATATATTCAAAACTATTTGCGGCATTAAAAATATATTCAAAACTATTAGCAATAAACAAAAGTTTAATGAGCTAATTTTAAGTGTTGATTACTACAGTAATTCTTTATACAGCAAAAGAACACAATATGCATAATATGTATGTAACAGCATTAAAAAATCAAAAAATTCCTTTAATGTAAACTAGAAAACTTTATAAATATGTCTATTCAATAAAAATTCCCTAAACAATATTTTAAAGGCTAAATAAAGTTTTACAGTTAAAAAAGAAATTTGAAGAGTCTTTCTCAGTTAATATATATATAAACAGTTTTATTACTATTTTGAGCATCTTCCTGAAACCCACAATAACCAATTTTCTGAACCTCGATATTATAAATTTATTCTGGATAAAATAATATAAAAGTAAACATTATATAGTGATACAATTATAAGTAAAAATAGATAAAATTCTATGAAATTTGCATGTGATATTTAAAATAGCAAATATAGAAAAAAGATTTTATACAATTTTATTTAAATAAAACATTTGGAATAGGCTTTTAAATAGATAAAGCTTTTTAATAACAGCATAGTTGAGAAAGCTTCTCATAATTTACAAGTCAAAACTAAAAAAAGGCACGTTAAAGAAATTAACAATCAACAAAACTTATTTCACAATGAATTTCACAAGAATGAATTAAAACTAGGCAGAATTTAACTTTCCAGAAACTATGTAAAAGAAAATGCCTAACTATTACACTTTGTTGTTCTGGTCCCCTTCTTCTCAAGAAATGCTTATCAGCTCAAATTAGAGACACCCAGTTTTATTTTCATTCTGAGAAACAACAGATAAACATCACTCCTATTTCATATATTTTGTTTGTTGTTCTTTCAAATAGAGCACTTATATTGGTGTAAAATTTTTAAAAAATTATTTACATTTTAAGAAAAAAATGTTATAGCTTTGCCTTACTCTCAAACAAAAAAAAATATATAATTCCAATTTCACAAAACCATATGGTTTTCATTAAAAAGATGCTAGAAATCCAAAGTATACTCGAATTTTGAGTTCCCAACTACTTGAAGTGACTACAGTTATTAAAAAAATCTCCACTCTTTTATAAAAAATGTATAGAATTTAGTTCTTTTTTTGCAACAATTATATAATTTTTAATGTACTTGATTTTAAAAATTGGTATACCTTAGAAATCAAAACACTTTCCAATTGTAAATAAATTACGCAATATAAAATAATGAATAATGAAAAAATATCGTACGAATAGAATTATCTTTGAAAATTTGATACCTCAAAATAAAATATTTTCACAGATATGGAAAAATAAGACAAAGGTAAAATTTATATTGAGGTCTTCAAACTTTTGACTCTGCTCCTGACTAAATTGTTCCAAATATATTGTCTAGATTGCAACTAACATAATGTATAACTTGAAAGACTATACATTATGTTAGTATGTTATGTTATGTTCGAATAAATTACTTTTATACACCTGATTTTGTAATTCTATTCATATGTATCAATAACTCATTTGCATATCCTAAATCTACTTCTTGAACCATTAGTTTGAACCTGATTACTTAGAAATCTAATCATTAAACAAAATATTATTGAGGGGATATCTTATTACTTTTTTTAATTCCCCCAAAGAAGGAAATAACAAAAAGCATAGGCTTTATTTTAAAGTTGTTTGAACACTAAAAAAAAATTCTTTTCCTTAATAATGTTTTGTTAAAATTAATTCAAATACATTTTCGCAGAGCACTTGCAAAAAATGTTAGAAGTGGCTGGTGCTAAAACTATTTTAATGCTTTAATAAAGTAAAAGGTAAATACCAAATGAGCCCTCAGGGCATTTTTCATCAGCTGTTTCATCATACAAAGTTCTAGGCCACCATATTCCATTGCTAAACATTTGAGGACAGCTATCATAAACGACTAAATATAGAAAATGTAACAGTTAAAACAAAGTTCATAAAACATTAATATGTTAATAAGTTCATTCAACATTGATAAGTTAACAGGTTCATAATATCATGACAGTTAATTATAGTTTCATAAAACATTCAGATCTTGACTATTCATAGACAAAAGCCAGTGGAATAATTTTATTATTGCAGAATTTGTAAATAAAACACTCAAAATTAATGTAACAAAAGACAAAATAGAGAAATTTTAACTGTATTATGCATAATAAAATTTTAGACTAGAATAAACTCCTAATCAATAAGTTTATAAAAATCATATTCAGTCCAGCACACTTTATTTTGAAAAACTATATTTAAAAAAAAAATTCTCTCAACTAAATAGTTGAACTTAAATAACATTCTTTAGCATTTTTATAAGACATAGATACTCATTAGTTTTAAAATATCTTTATTTAGAACAAAAAAAAATTATTTTATCTAAATAAAAAAGAGTTTTGGTCAATCATTAATCTTTGCAACTGTTAAAATGTATTTCTGTGAAACTAAGGAATATTTTTTAAAAAAAAGGAAAGAAATTTATAATTTATTATATTTTTAATTTTAGTTTGAAGTATTTCTCTTTTCCTTCACTGTAAATACTTATCAGTTTCAACATCATATTTTGATGTTTGCTTCTTTTTTTTGATAATCAATATTATGGACCCTTCAATTTCCTATGTTTGTATTATTAAAAGCTTATTATATTGCATATAATAATGCATATATAAAGCTTATTATAATGCATATTAACTATAATACTGCAATTATGACAATAAAACTAAGATATAAATTAAACAAATTGCTATTTTCAAAGTCTAACTAATGTTATAATTACAATTTTTACAAACATTTAAAGAAAAAACTCAAAAAAACTAGGAAAAAAAAGAATTTAAAAGAACGATTTTTTGTTCATTTTTTTGTCTATTTTTTTATTACAATTTTTTTCTCTTCTCTAACCTAATTAGGCTATGTATCTAGCTAAACCCCCAAAAATTAAAAAGTCAGGGTATTTAAGGGCTTCAGTCTGGATATTATTTATTTGTGTAACAATAATATGTTTGAACTTTAATGTTAATTTACTCAAAATAAATAAATAAAATTAGAAAAATAAAAATATTTTAAAGAAAAATAGAACTATACATTTGTTACGAGATTTTGATTCAACGACAAATTAAAACAAAAAGGTGCATTTGTTCTTTATTCTTTTACTTTTTTATTAACTCAATTGTGTCTTATTTTTTTCTAAAACAAAATAAAGATCTTAGGAATTTTTTAAATTTTTATTTTGCCTTAGCATTTTTAAAAAAATCTGAGTCAAATTTTATGTAAAAATTTATTAAAAATAATTAAACCTTAATTTTGAAGCTTCCAGAAAAACTGCACTTAAAGTTTATTAACGTTAATAATTTATAAAATAATAAGTTATATAAAGTTAATAAGTTAGTTAATAATTAGTTAATAATTTATAAAAACCATTACATGCTGTTCTCTCAAATCATTAAAATGGTTCAATTCTTGAAAGTTTTTAAAATAGTTTTTGAATAAAAATTTGGACAGTTTTTTTTATTTTTCTTAAAAAAATTAAGATTTTTTTTTTAAATTTGCTTATCAGATCTCTGATTAAATGCTTTAATACTTAGTGTTATTTAGCAACAACATTAAAACTGTAAATATTAATACTTCTAACTAAAACTGTTGACAATATTAATTATTACAAATTAATCACTGAATAAATTAAATCATAGATATTTTTAAAAAAACTCAACACCTGCATGAATTGTAAATTGACTATTAATCAGTAAAAAACAAATAAAGAGTAAGTAATTTTAAATTTAAAAACAAAAAAAAATTCAATTATACAAAATTATAATTAGCTGAACAAGTCTGTTCATTATTTAAATACATCAACTACACACTTAATAAGTTTAAAAAGCTACATGTTTAATATATAAGAATTAGTTTAAGACAAGAAAACAATAAAGATTACTCATTTTCAGATGAAGAGATTTAATACTTTTGAATTTTTCATATTTAATAATTTTTACATTTAATAAAAGAACTGAAGGGAATTTTACATCCTTGTTTAGTTTAAAATTAATAAGAATGTATATATAAAACGTTTATTATGTGCCTCACTCCTTCTACAAACTTATTTTAGTTAACGTGCCTGTCCTATCCCAAGTGTTTGTCAAGCTTTAATCCTAGTACTCTACTGACCTTCACATCCTCTTAAAGTCACTTCAGCAAGTGGATTAGAACAGGAATCACAACGCCGCCCAATAACTCCTGGTCTGCAATTACACTGTCCAGAAATAGGATCGCATCCATTACCATAAGAGCCCACAGAATAGCATTCACAACTAAAGCAAACCATGCTGTCAAGAGGTTGAAAATGGTTATCCTACAAACATACATATTGAAATATTATATTCTCCAATAGTAATAAAGATAATAAATATAATGCAAAAATAAGGCCATTTCATTCAGAAAATTTGGATTCACAATTTAAATTTACTAAAAAATTTAACCATTAGCAACTATTGAGGAAGTAACACAAAATGAAAGTGAAATTAAAAAGAAAGACGATAAAAACAATTTTTAAAATTAAAAAAAATTAGGTTAGTTTTTAATAAAATCAGTTGCTTTATCTTTCTAGATTGAATTATCAATTGATTATAAAGTATTGAATGGTTTTAATGTTATAAAAACCTTAATTAGATTATGTTAGGAAAAATAAAGTATATTGAAACTTAACTGCATAATTAATAATTGAATCATTGTAAAAGAAAAGGATAAATTGATTTACTGGTTTATGCCTTTTCTGCCTTAGTTTGGTTATATTAAATAAATTGCATATTAAGAATCGTACAATATTAATTAGTAACATAAATAAAAAAGCATCACTAGTAACAATAGCATTAATAATAAAGAAATTACATCTTCATACATACAGCTAAAAAGGCAGCACCTTTACAGTAAAAATAAATTCAAGACAAGTTCAGTTCCATTAATTAATAACTGTCACTTACATTTTTTATCACTTTCTCATCATTTCAACAAAAACAAAGTAAGGAGTTTTATTATTTGTTTCTTAGTAATCAGTATATAGAATAATGCTTGTATGAGTTTGAATGAATTTAAACTTATGTGGATTTATGAATTAAGTAGTGTATAAACTTATAAACTACTTACATTTGGCAACGGTTTTGTATTACTAATTAGTGAAAGATTGTTCGGAATTATTCTTAGATAATTTGTCATAGTGTGAGATAAAGTACTTTTTTAGTCCTTAAAGATGCTTCTTGGGACTCTTGTTTAAATTTAAATATAAATTTGACGTTTATCGAAACTGTTTTAAGCAAGAAGAATTATGAGATTTCCTATAACCAAATAAAAAAAATCATGAACTTTAAAGTTTGTTAATTTTAAATGTATTCATTTGGAATTTCTTCATCACTAGTCTTATTTTAAATATATGTTTAAATGTGGGAAATATTAAGAATCGGTGCACAAACCCAAGGAAAGTTTAAGAAAGTGAGTACTCTTCGAGTTTCATCCCAGAGATTTAATAAGATAATACACATAGGTTTTATTTATACAAGTCCCATACTCACAATCAATTCATTCTTCCTACTTATTTTTTGTTTCTAAGGCATGAGTATTTCTAAAAATAATAGATCCAAAAAATGAACAATATTTTGATAAATAAATATAGTAAAAAAAAATGGAAAGTAGCACAAAGGCGAAGGAATACTATTTTAGTATGTAGAGATAAAAAAAACTTGAAAGTAGAAACAAAAGTACAACTCTAGACCTTCAAGAAATTCACCCAAAATTTTGGTAAGCTTACAAAATTTTTAGGAATTTTCATGTAATGGACAACTAGCCGAATTTTTATTTTGTGACGTAGTTAAGTTAACTGTTAATCAAGATTAAAGCCAAAATGTAAATCTTTGTCGCATAGAGGCCACCTCTTTGCTCTGAATATAAACAAAAACTGGTTCTGAAGCATGCAAAGACTCACAAAGCAAACAGATCTTGTTATGCAATAGAACTGGTTAAACCTCTTTCCTGATTTCAGAGAGCTCAATATGAAGAAAACATTTACCATGAAAAAAAAAACTGTTAAGAAGCTCCAGACCATTCTAGTTGTGTATGCTAGATTTTTATTTTATATTATTGATCTTGAAAAAAAAGTTTAGGATTAAATTAATTAATGGTAATTTACTTAAATATGGTGCAAGCACATTATACTTTTATTATCATTTAATAAGCATTTAATGATAATAAAAGATGATATTTTTATGATATTTTTTATTATCATTTAATCACTTTTTATCTGTGAGTTATTCCACAAATAGATGCCGCTCACAATGCTCGCTTTATTTCTAAGAGCTTGATACATCCATTTCTAGTATTTTCACACAAATAAATGTTTTACCTGATCACTTATTTCTCAGTTAATGGCATATCCATCAACAATCCCCCTCATCCCAACATTACTTTATGACCATTACATCTATATTTCAATTTAAAAATGTAATCATTAAATAACTCAATTTTTCTTAATGGTTATAATATACAAAAGAGGTAAATTCATAAATATGAACTTTTTGTTCACTCTTAAAGCTTATATTTTATTTAAAAACCATAGTAGAAGATTTTTAAAAAATTATCAATAAATGGTTTTTAAGTAAAATAGTTTGTATAAACCAAACTTTGCTTAGATAATATAATAAAAAAATTAAGCAGAAATTGACTACAATTTACTTTAAAATTCTACATTCTAAACAAAATAATAGTTTTATTAAAGAGCATAAATGTCATTAAAATGCTTATTTAACTTGGACATTGTTAACTGAAAGATTATTAAGTAGTCAAAATTTCCTATAAAAAAAAATTCTAAAAAAATGGTTAAAACTGATTTCTTTTGCAAATCTATCTACAGATAACAACGTAGTATACAACCTCACAAATGCAGTCTCCAGTTTTCTTAATGCAGTCTGCACTGTATCCTTTGCTTGTGTCACAGTTACATGGTCCACAAATAGGGTACCCCCACCAATTTGAGGGACATACAAGATCTATCAAAGTTTCACAATAAGCTCCAGTATGTCTAGCATCACAGTTACAACTATATAACTTATCCTCTAAAGTCTTGTTTGATATTTCACAAGTTGATGAATTACTACATGGATTAATTTGGCAAATAGGTAAGCAATTGAGTCCAACGTACCCTAAAAGCACATCCATTAAAATGATCATTAAATAGTAACATTTTATAACTATGTTGTTTAAAATGTTTTACAAAACTATAACAGTTCTTAAAATATTTAAAAAAATTAAAAATAACATACAAAAGGTTAATTTCGCAAAATATGTAAATTTACAAAATAAAATATTGCAAAGGAAACATATGCTTCGTATGGAATGGAAACATATGCTTTTAAGTTTGGAAAGAAGTATTCTTTTAGCAGAATTTATCTTTTAAACATCTTTAATTCAATTTCCATACATATTATCTTGAGTTTTAATTTTAAAATTTTCATGACATTTAATAAACTGTATATTTTTAATATTCCGTTTCAATTATAGATTATTTTTTTTTTTTTTGTTTTGTTTTGAATGAATTCCTAACATTATATTTTAACAAGGAAAAGTTTTTTTATAATAATCAAAAGTGAATTTAAGTGCTATTTTCAAATACTAGAAACAAAAACTTATATTAATTTCTAATATTAATTTATAATACTATTTAATATCAAGTCAATTTTCTAATAGGTAAACAAAAACAAGCTAAGTTAGGTAAACTTGTGATTTTCTTTATTAAATATTCTTTACCAAGTGCAAAATAAAACTTAACGCTTTCCTCTGCTGTTAAGTTAATTTAAAAATGTTATTTAGTAAACAATTAAACTGACATCCGTTTAAAAAGTATAGACAATGTACTTATTCTGCCTATGAATATGTAATGATTAATCCTCTGATATAGTGGCTTATTTTACTATTTTCTACATGTATTGCAAACACAAACAATGAAACCATAAACAAATGTTTCCATTTAAAAAAATTATGTAACAATAAATTAAAACAAGAACAATCATAGTCAAGAATTCAAAATGCCAGAGCTTAAGAGCTATAATTTCTTAAAAAATATGATATTGCAAAAAATATTTTTATAAGCATGATATTTCTTCGTGCAAAAGCCATGACACTAAATAGAGATTTTTCTTTACCTTGATTTGACGCAAAATATTAGATTCAATAGGAAAGTAAAAATTTCCAATAGTTTATTAATAAGTAGAAGAAAAACTTTTTTTTAAACTATACAAACATAAATTTACAGCCTAAATAGGCTAAAAGTATATTTTACTTTTATCAAAAATAAATAAGTGTTAAGAGAAAGGAAAACTATTACACTGGAAGTAGAAGTAGAAAATACAAAATAATTAAAAAGCGAGCATTTATTTAAAAATAATTTAAGTTATGCTCTGACACTACTAGAAAATATAGATTCAATTAAGTTAATCACTTTTTAATAAGACATTGTAAGCAGCAATTGATAAAAGAGTAATTCTTTAAAGCAACCAAGTTACTAAAATGATGAACTTAAATAGCAAATAAAAATTACTGAAAAGTACAAGTGTTTACCTTTTTCACATTCACAAGAATAATTCCCCCAATGATTTATACAATGACTGTTAGGTGGGCAAGGATTAGACTCACAAAGATTTTGGGAAAAACAAGTGTCCCTAACATTCACTTCTATAATAGGTCTTGACCAAGAAGCTTGATTATTTCCAATTTTAACATCCTGTAAGTAATGATATTAAATTTATGGAGTGCACATAACAAAACGCTATCCTCAGAATCATTAAAAAATTATATTAAAAATTAGAGTGCAATCAAATCATTCCTAATAAGTTAACTTCTTTAACTTAATTGGAAGTTCTTCAACTTTCTTAGTACAACTTGAATTATTGTGTAAAATTGTTAAAAATTAAAAATTTATAAAGCTTTTAAGTTTTTATTAAATAATTCTAGGAAATATAATGGAAAAATATTTTAGGGTAAAAGTTAATAATTATGCAATTATTAAAAATTTCCTTTTTAGCTTAGCCTTAAATCTTTAAGCTCCCAGCCAAGCCATTTTTAGGGCATATGGGATTCATTTTAAACAAAAAGAACAGAATTGATTTGATCTTTTTTATTTCCTTTCTGCATAATTAAGATAAAGTTAAAGATAGCATCTAACAGCAGTTCCCAAATTTTTCGGCTACGGAACCCTAACTAATAAATTTCTTAGGGCACAGAACCTCGACTTTATATATAAAGTTTATTAATGTATTTGTGAATGTTATAACCTATAAAAAACTATTTTCGAAATATTTAATTAGAAGAATAAAAATTGTTCATTGCTTTAACGTTAATAGTCTTAAATTAGGTTTTATTTTCTGCAGTTAAATTTACAGCCCTTGTTCTATAGTCTAATAATGGATTTGTTTTTGGTGTATATACACAAATTAATAAAATAATTATTATGGCTTAATATGAGATGAAAACTGCTGTTGAAAATGGTTAATTCAGGAAACATATTACTTTATAAAAGAATTATTTTATTATGTTTGGAAAAGCGCGATAGGAAATACTAATGTAATATTTAAAAAATGCTTGTTCTTTTTAAAATTTGCTCAATATATTGTATATAACTGGAAATATTATATTTTCTTTTGAAAAAATTCCCTCTCCATTTCATTGGCATTTTACTTAAAATAATTTCATAAGGGCAACGGAAAGATTAAATAAATTATGCATTTTAGGTTGCATTTAAATATAATCAGAGGTTTCAAAACTCATCACTGGTTATATGAAGTACTAACTCAAGAAACCCCGTTCATTCTTCTACGGAACCCTGGAGTTCCATTGAACACCATTTGGGAACCACAGGTATAGAAACATACAAAATAATTATAAAAATGTAAAAATTCATAGCATTATTAATATTTAAGCTCTAAAGTACGACATTTTCATGTAAGTCATTTAAGATTTAATTTAATCGAAAAACAGAAGTAATAAGAAAAGTTCCAAATACCGAATTTTTGCAAATTTTTGATCACTAATCTTTGTAATAAACTTAATTAAAAAAGGTTTTAAGTTAGAAATTGGTATCAATAAAAATATTAAGCTTATTCAAAAAATTTTATGTTGCTTTATTTTTCTTGAAAGATAATATTTCTTAATTGCACTATTCAATATCTTTTTAAAAGTATGACAAATTATCTTAAGTATTTTATTTAATTCAGTGAATTGTATCAAGATTATATTTTTTAAAATTTTAAATGATTCAAAATGTGTTTAGGATTTCATTTCCTTGAAGTAAATTGTTGACCTCTAGCTTAAAACTAAAAATTTAGACAAATATGAAAAAAGTAATACCTGGATGCATCCATTAAAGAATGTAACTTTTTCTTCATCTTCAATGGTTTCTATACCCCCTACAGATACTTTGCCAATACGCATACCTTGTATATTTGCTTTCATAACTTTTTTCATCTAGAACAATAAGAAAAATTTGCAATTTAAGATGTATCTTAAAGCATTGAATTTTTATTGCTATTTATAAAATTGTAATCAAATGAGATTAAAATTTGAATGATGATACCCACATTATTTTGAAACAACATTGATTTTATACATGGTAAAAAACAAAATGAAAACTGAAAATAGAGATCCAAAAACATTATGTACAAAACCTTTTTAAAAAAATTGAAAATATACCCGAAATTAGATCAAGAAAAAAGTTTACATAGGAAGCATATATATATACATGGAATATTATCAAAATTTTAATAAAAATATATGGATGCCTAGTATTTTTTAAAAAAATTTTGTGAATACAAATAGCGATGTGTGATTTTAAATTGAGTGAATATGAATCCCAACGTGTAATTTTTAATCATGTAAATGTAATTTTAGAATGTGTTTGCATAGTTAAGAAAAAGTGGTAATAAATTAATGTTTTTTTTAGGAGGGCGGAATTTGAAAATACTGAAAAGTTTAAAAAGTTTTGGACATTGTATCTGATTTTTCCTTTTTTTTTTTCCTTTCGGGGGTCCTTGATAATTTCAGTTTGATTGCAGATGTTAGAAGAAAATTATCAGATGTTCTCCTTTATCTGTTCTCCTTTTAACTCTTACATCCTGTAAACAATAAGCTATGAACAGCTATGTGGTCAATTTGGTTTTTTACCTGGGGAAATCTATATTGTCTTGCTTGTGTATTTTTTATGTTTAAAATAGCTGCCTCTTATAATGAAGTAATTCCGTTCATAAAAGGATGAGATAAGTTCACTAATTTTTTCTTTTCTTCACTTGCTTTATATCCAATTGCACGTTCATCTTCAGATGTTCACCTTCCCTGATTTTGCATTCATGTCTCTCATCAAAATTAAAATAATGTGTTTAGGGACTTTGTCTAGAGTTTTTTGTAGTTGATCATACAACTTAGTTTTTATTTCCATATCAGCATCATTAGTTGGTATGTACACCTGTAGAATTGCTACTTTTGTGTAATTGGAGTAGAAGTTTGCTCTTAGGATTCAGCTGCGTACCAGTTTCCAGTTCAAAAGATTTTTCTTCACCTTATAATCTTTTCAGGCAATGAAAAAAAATAACAAAAAAAGAAATAGCCACTGTTATAAGCAAAAGGGGCAAAGAAAAGTTCTTTGGACATTCTTGAATTACATATTGGTTAAATATTTTTGCAATAAAGTAATTAACATTTCTGCATTGTTATTCTTTAAAAATTGTAAGATATATTTAGGTATATTTTTTTTTTTAAAAAAGAAAGAAAAAAAACTAATTAAATATTCTTCAACTTTACTTTCTACTTAAGATTTCATTATTAGTATGCCCTACTTAAGATATTATTAATATCATCTACAAATTATTAGTATCACCTATAAAAGAAACAATAAACTAAATTGAGTTGAATGGCATTAAAATCAGATGCTCCAAAAGTAAGAAGTAATCTAGTCTAATGGAAAAAATGTATGTAAAGATTATGGAAGCACATTTGAGTAATGGATCTGTTCACTTGAAGAAGAAAAAAAAACCTGAGGGAAAACAAAAAGATAAGTAAGAAATTATTTTTTATAAAGGCTTCTTTGATAAATTAGATTAATAAATAATCTTAAAACTTTCAAAGAATTGACTAATTTTAAAATTATGTTAAAATAATTAAAATTTTTATGATATTGATTTCAAATAAAAATGCATCAGTTAATAATTCAAAATTTGACTAATTTAAATTTGTACATTTTATATTTTCTTAAGAAAATAAAATATTGATTTTTCATGTGCTATAGATTTGCTTTAATTAAGATTATTATATGAAGCTTGAAGATCTTAAACATAAAAATTTAAAGTAATTATTTAATATAGTATAAATCATTCTTTAAGTTACAAATTTCATTTACCGATAAATTTCTTTCCTAATTTGTGACAATAAATCATTAGAAAGTAATCATAAATCATTACACAGTAAATAAGAATAATAATAAAATGTAACGTATAAAGTGGTTATAGAATATGTTTTATAGTTTATTTACTGAATAAACTATAAAATTTAGTTATTTGAGCTTTCACTCTTCATGGCATTGTAAAGGCTAAAACCTTGGTTTGTATAAATAAATCAGTGTTGCAAACCTATAACATCAATAATTTCTATTATTATTATTCACTTTGTGTATATATTTCGATTTTTATGATATTTAACGTTCTCGTGTTCAATATCTGCTTTCATTTATTTTAAATTTCAGGTATGTCTACACATCAGGTATGTTTGGTTGAAAAAACAATAACTAAATCATTTTGGTTTTAAAATGCTAAATATTGCTTTAATATTCAAAAGTATAGGGGGGGGGGGGGGGAATATATTATTACTTACAATATATTTTCCATAGTCCAATGACAACAACAGCCAATTTGGAAACCATGTTGCTTCAACAGTATGCCAGTTTCCATCATTAACTGTGACGTGTGACAAAATAAGATCCTGATTATTGAAAATATATCTAATATACCCATCAATAATCTATAAATGAAAAAAAGTAATTAAGTTTTTCAGTTACAAAAGAGCAAGATATTATAAATATAAAATTAATTCGAAAATTATTAAAACCTTAGATAAAAAAAACAATGAAATGATCAAAATAATAATAATTAACAATTTTACATTAAAACTTGGTATATTGTACTAAAATAAAGAAAGGAAATTACTAGATAAAGAAAATTTTTCAAATGTGTATTATTCTAAAATGTAAATAGAAATACATGTCTTTGTAATTCAGAAATGCAAACTAATTTTAAAATTTTAAGGTAAAAGCAATGTGTATACATATATATATACATATACATCATAAATATATATATATGTTACAGTTCAGGAGAAAGTCGACTTTCAACGGTAAATGTCAACAATCACATAGTCGCTTTGGTGAATGTACGAAATATTTGTTATAGGTGATTTGATATTAATTTATTCATTGATATTATTATATTTTTTGATATTTTAATATCTATTGAGGATAGATTAGGAGAAACATCAGTGTTTGAAGTACCAGTTAAACGCACACTTGGCAGTGGCACTTAACCTTAAAAAAACATTGATGTAGGGTATACCGGGAAAATGTATACCGGGCAATGACACTGAACTAGACCTAGTATATGTTTCAGACATTTACCAAAGTGACTATGGGATTGTCAACAATCACCCGTGAAAGTTAACAACCATCAATTTCGGTTATTCACAGAAACACACACACACACATACATATATATATATATATATGTATGTGTGTGTGTTTCTGTGATACTAAACTAATATGATATATATATATATGATATATATATAAATATATCATATTAGTTTTATCATATTGGTTTTATTCAGAAGAATAAAACTAATATGATAATGCTTGCAGCACGTGGATATATATTTCTATTAAAAATATATGAAATTATATCAAATATATTCGAAGCAAGATATATCTTTACAAAGAAATGAATAACATAGAAAAAATAAAAAGCATAATAAAATTTATTCAATATATTTTCTACAATAACTATTTTCGTATCATCAACTAAATTCAGTGGCACTACAGCCCATAGAGGGCCAAGACCTACTGTGCCCATCACAGTTTTCTTGATCTTGGGCATTTTATATTATATTCCAGCAAAACATTAGGACTCTTAAAAAAAAGATTTTCAACTAAGGCAACTGCCTGAAAAATTTAATAAATAAAAAAGAAACTTCATGATAAAAAATAATTTCATGATTAATATTTTAAAAATGATGTTATTATAAAAAAAACTTATTTTAATTTGATCATTAAAACTCTGAATAATAACACACAATTATGAAACTCATTTATCCTAAGATAATTCTATGAAAAAAGTAAGTTTTAGTAAATAATTATTATTTTTTTATAATTTTATTTAATAATGCATAGTCGAAAAAATTTTGAATTGTAAGATATTAAATTTTTACGTCATTTAAAAGTATGTAATTTTATATGGCAAAATACAAAATTTGAGCAAAATCGGTTGAATAGTTCCTGAGAAATCAGATTTTAAATAAACGATTTCTTTAAAATTCAATTTCTCAGGAACTATTCAACCAATTTTCCTCAAATTTTGTAAAATAACATACTTTAAAATGAAGTAAAATTGTATAACTTACATTTCAAAATTTTTTCAATGATTATTAAATAAAATAATAAATACTTACTAAAATTTACTTTTTGCATGGGATTATCTTTTGATAAACGAATTTTATAATTGTGTGCAAAATTTTTCAACTCGCTTAAAAACTTTTTAAGATATGACGAAGTACGCAAAAGTAAAATTAACATTAAGGGATCCAAGCATTGGATCATTCTCCTGGTCTAAGTACGGGGACCATATTTCCCAGATTGCGGCTGCCCCCTATATTTTGGTATTTTGGGGGTCAGAAATATGAATCTGAGGAAAAAAGGTATTTTCATTTGGAAGAAGTGCGTTTTTGTAAAATATCGCTTGCACTAATTAATTACCATATTTGAGGTCACCCCCTTGAACCATTAAGAGTCCTATAACATGACGATACTATCATTAGATCAAAAGTTATTCAGGGTATTCTGTTTTAAATTTTTTTTGGAACACTGTACATTACTTACATCTATTATAATCAGGCTGTTGTGACCTAGCTTAATTTGCAGCAATAAACCATCATCATGATGTGTCCTAAATGATACTTTTTGTGTCCATGGCAACTGTATTGGGTACAAATGTGGCAGGAAAACCATAAAACCATCTCCCATAAAATGCCTAACAATTTCTACACCTGCAATAACGCAAAAAAAATTCATAAGTTACATTGAACAATATTAATAAAAATCAACTGTACATAACTACTTAAAAGTTCAAATTTTAAAATTAAAAACACTGGACACTTAAAATTAAATTCTTTAGTTAAGTCTCCACAATTTCACGACTATGACAATGTGGTTAGCATTACACACACAATGCTTCCCGGAAAATTTATATGCATCAATCTGTTGCTGGGTGGGCTTCTAGGCACTACTGAGGATCCAACTCCAGTACTTCACTATGGCTCCATGGCTTTAACTACTGAGCCATCATAAAATTCATTTACCCAAATATAATTTTGAAGAAAAATATGTTTTAGAAATCGATCTTTTTTTTTTTCAATATGTAATGTAATAATCATAAAAAAATTCTTAATTATAAAGTATTAAAATTTTACAAGCTAATATACACCTAAAGCTGAAATTGAATGATTTGAATGACATACAATTTTAAACATTTATTTCCTTAGAAATATTAACACAGCTTCATTTAAATTTTGGATTTTCACATATACATAATTAAACATGACTTAAAAATTTTATATTTTAAAATTCCAAACTTGTTAAATCATTATTAGATTAAATAATATCATTAATTATTATAAATTAAATGCTTTTCATGAAATTGTCATTGAATTTACAGAATTTATATACTAGAACAAAAATATTTTGATGTTTACAAATAGTTCTAAAGTTATAGTAAACATATGTGTATATATATTTGCTGTAACTTAGTACATAGAAATAGCCAACTTGCAGCAGATTTTTGTATATTATGACAAATTCCATATTATCACGATCATATTTATCACACTCTTTTCTTTTTTTGTTGTCTAAAAAATATGTTTATGCTTAAAAAGTACAATTCTGTTATATTTTGAAACTTAAATTATAGCTTGCATTAACTTATATGATCTTCAATCTACTCAGATTAAAACTAGCTAATAAAAACTTTGTATACACAATGAGTTTGCTGACTGAATAAAAAAAAAAAAAAACTGTGTCTATTAAATCCATTTGTTAAAATTTGCTCTCACTTCTTAAATAAATATAATAAAAAGATGTTACTTTGCTGTTGAAAAGATTAGGACTTATAAAACATTTTAGAAAATAAAGAAACAAGGAAAAATGATATTCATTTAAATCATTACTGAGAAATAAAATGATGGCCTTACCTTCACTACAATCCTTTTCAACAAACCCAGTAGGACAAGTACAGTAATAAGATCCCCAACCTTCAACACAAGTTCCTCCATTTTTGCAGGGAGAAGAATGACAATATCCCATTTTCTGAGGACATCCTACAGTTGTTCCATTATTGGCCACAAAACTGATAAATGATGAAATAAAATAATATATACTCAAATAACAATATGAACAATGATGAAACCAGGGCATTCTATATTTCAGAAATAACTTATCATAGTGAATAAAATATACAAAATGTCATACAAAAATAAATTGCTGAGTAAGGTGGTAGAATATTCTATGTCGCATTTTAGTCAATTTAAGGACATCATCTTGAAAAAATATAAACATTTTACCAGTAAAAATCATCTCATTTAATGATCTGAGAGAAAAATTAAGTCCTATAAATACATCTAAATATAACACATTTTTAAAACTAAAATTATTTTTAAGTATGTTGCTTACAATTTTCTACCCCAAACTCTTCTTGTATGAGTAAAAGTTAAAAAATAATATATTAAAAATGAATGTAATAAATTAAATACTAAGTTTTTATAAAAAATTAAAAATATTTTTTTAATAAAATGATTGGTTTAATGAACTAAAGAAATTAACAAAAATTCATTTCCAATATTTTTAAATAAAGCTCAAGTTTCTTTGAACACTGCTAAAACAAAAAAAAAAATCTTACCTATTTAAGTTTACTAGTTGATTATCCACATACAAATCTTTTATACATCCATTAAAATGTTTGTTTTGTACTTGAAAATCACTTAATAAAGAGGGCAATCCTCCAATTTGCAAAGGTCCAGTTAAATCAAGAAATCTATAGCAGGTTTGCTTCAAATCTGAACACCTAAAAAAGAGTCCCAGTAAATTTTAACAGATTCATAACACACACAAAAGGGTAAAGCAGAAAACTTAATACAAAACTTTTGAATAGTTGGCTAGGTTTTCCCCCTCTAAAGTGCTTTGAAAATATCTTGAAAGAAAGTAATGAACTACACAAAACAGTTAACTGTGGTCAAACATGCTTATTTTGACAAAAAATGCTTTAAAAAAAAAAAAAAAAAAAAAAAAAAAAAACTTTATTTTTATTTAGTGAAACTGGAATTTTAACAAGCTTAGTATGGTTAAATTAAACTATACAAATTCAATCATTACTAATTTTATTGAATAAAATAATTCTCTTAGTCCTGATTGAATATAAAATGGTAGAAATTCAATCTATTTGAAGTAAAATGGCATCTTACATTTTAAATCATACCAAAACTTTGAATAATTATCTCTTCTTGAATTGAGTATGCAACAATTATAAATTTTATTGGTATTCATTGAAATCTAAATAAAGTCACATAACTTAAGAAAGGGAATCTAAACATAATAATCTCTAATGAACATGATGTTGCAAGAGAGCAATCAATGTTCAAATTAAATTTAAGTGATAGTTGTTTGAATTGTACACTGCCCCTGACATGCATTGACCACAAGGCTGATGGAAAGTTTTTCAGAATAAGCTAGTTATAACTCACTTGCAGTTGGACTTAGAGATTTCCGGAGGTGATTTTGCACTACATCAATGCAAATATAGGATAGTATATAGAATAGTGGAAAAGCGATTTGTGAAAGGGAATTTGTCCAAATACTTAACTCATTATCTGCTGGTTATAAATAACTTGTACTTTACATGACAGTGTGTTACGTGGACAAATAATGAGCGGATAAGAAATAGCATGCACTTTAATATTTATTCTAGCAAGGTTAATATATTTTAGAAAATTTATTGAAGCTACAAAATTCAATCATAAAATTTAAAGGAAAGTGTTCCACTTAAAAAAAAATTTATAATACACTTTTTAACTATTGCTTGAAAAGTATATTTTTAACTAATAAATTGTTTAAAGTATATTTTTAATTAATAAATTTAACTTGTAAATATTTATATAGAAAAGATCTAAAACTATTTAAAAATTGTTAAGTTAAATGTAGGGAAATGTCTTTTTTTACCAGAGAAGGTGATTTGCCTCTATCATTCAAATAAAAAAGAATAAAAAATTGATTGCAGATTAATGATATATTGCCTGCCTCTATGATTACCCTATTAATAATTCTTCACGCAAAATAAGCAACCCTAATTTTTTTGGCCTGCAATTTTAGTGGGGTATAGTGAACTTTTATTGTCTTCAAGTTTTTATAAACCATAGTGGATTAATACTAATCTTTTTATTCATTAGTTTTTAATGGAATCTACAATAAAAAACTTTTTTAGTCTTCCCTAAGTTATATATAGTATATAAAAATTCTAAAAATATATATTAAAGGTGGTCCTTGCAAAACACTCTGTATGATAAAGTTATGAGTATAATTACCTTTTCTCCAGTTTTATTTTTGTAGTATTAGCGCAGAAATAGTTTCCTAGTTGTTTTCCATGTTTCAGGGATAGACCAACATCACAGTTGTCAACACTTAAAGTAGCACTCTGAAATGAAAAATATTTTTCGCAAAATATGTAACAAGAAGAAAGTGCTAAACATGACCTTTTACTTATAGCACAAGTAAAGATATGTCTACATAAAAAAATAATTAAAAAAAACTAGAAATTTTGAAATGAAGAAATAAACCCCGGAAATAAGCGGTAAATATTATTAATTAGTTGTTTTCTCATACTTTTTTTTTTCTAATATCATTACATTTTAAGAAAATAATCATATTTTTGTGGGTTTCAACTGCCTGCCTGTAAATCTTAATACATTCCCAGTCCCGTAAAAATATAAATTAATAACTGACAAAAATCTTGACTTAAAGGTTTATTCATTTTTAAATGCATAATTTGACTTCATTTATATGAGCATTTGGTTCAAGTTTATTATCTTGGTTTTACTGCAAAATTGATAGTAAAATATAAAAATATCAATTATATATTTTAAATGAAATAAATAAGCTTCTATGCTATAATCATTGCAAATAATTAAAACAGAAATTCATTAAAATTTTTTAAAAAATAGTATCAAATGAGCATTAAAGCTCTTTTTAATTTAAGAAAATTTTTGAAATTAATAAGTTGTACTAATATAAGAATTTTGCCTATAAGTTATTGTAATTATGACCAGTTGTGCTTATGAGGAATTATCACTATGATGAATTTTGGGTGATAAATTTACACTGAATATTCCATAACTGTATACTTAACTTTTAATTACCAGAATTATATTAAGTAAAGATTAGTCTTTACAAAACAGTAAATACATATTTCACTAAAATATAATAGGAAAAAACATTACAGAACAGTTTTAACGAACAATAGTTGAAACAGTTTCTAAATGTTAAAGGTTAAAAAAAGATTAGAATGAAAGTACACTTTTATCAATAAGATATAATCTAAAAATATCAAACTAAGAGGTTAGGGATTTAAGATTCAAGCAAAAATTTGTAAAATAAAATATTAAGAGAGAATTATAAAAACTAGTCTAAAAAGAAATTAAAAAATATTGTTTAAATTGAAATATTTATTTTAAATTTTTGATTCATTTCTATTTTTTAAAATTACTTCTGTAAATAAAATAAATAGTACAATAGTTACAAAAAAGATAAAAGTTCATAGAACTTTATAATCTTATATGTATAAAAATCTCCACACACAAAAATTTAATAAATCTAAGACAAGTACAAATAATAAAAACTTATTCTTAATGATTAAAATTTTTATTAAAAATATAATTATATTTTTACAAAATATTAGTAAAGGAACTTTGAAATACATATTTAACTTACATTTTTTTTATCCTGCAATAAACAACAAAAAAAAAACAATAAAATATTGATTTGGAACTTACGAGTTAGGTGATGCAAGATTAAAAATTAGTGAAAATTTTTTTCCCCTAAAAAGCTGGTTTATTACAACACAATTTATGACCAATGAAAACAGTATAAGTTTAAGTAAACATTTAAGAAACATTTTTGTTAGAATTAAATGTTAGGGATACTTACTCGATTAAAATAAGTCATTTGAGCTGTGTGCCATTGCCCATCACTCACTCCATATTTAATGGATACTTTGGAAACTTGTTCACCAAGTGAGAATGAAAATAATAAATGTGCATTGACAATTTCCAATGAAATGAAATCATGTTTGTCATTATAACGGCCATTGTACAATAAAAGGGCATGTCTATCTTGAGTGGCAAACCTTAAAATAAACATAACATTAAAATCAATATTTTCTGAATTCTCAACACATCAATTTAATTTTAATTGATAATTTAATATTAGACTGATTTTTTGGCGCAAATCAACAAATAAGAATAACATATTACAATAATAAAAAAAGGCTTCTTAAAATATCTTTTATATCTTAATATATCTTAAAATATCTTTAATATATAATTTTTTCAGAATTCCTGTTAAAAATTTAATTAAAAAAATTTATACATTAGAGGTTACAAATAAATAATTTATAAAAATCTGACAAATGTGATAATAGACAGTGTGATTATTTTTCATATATATATATATATATATATATATTTGGTCTGCAACCTATACATATGGGTTTACAGCTTTTTTGTTTTAATCCTCAATACACTATGATCAAATCAAACTTGTTTTTATCTACAAAGTATAAAATACATTAAAATGACTGTCAGAGGTGTAGAGTGAGATATTGCCCACTTTCTTTCCAGAAAACTTGTATTTTGCTGTCATTACAACTGTCTTTATTTTTGGTTTTATAAATATATATATATATATATTTATTTTATGTATGGTAAAACCTTTGTTAAACGAATACTTTTGGACTAAAAAAATTGTTCGTTAACAAGAATTGTCTATTTATGAAAATAGTCTATTAACAAGCAGGGTACACTAGTAATGAAAGAAATTAACATAAATTGTTTTTAAACGAATTGCAATGATATAAAAATAATTAAAAATCTATAATAACTATTTACATTGGTATTTATTTAAACTTTACAAATGATATTATATACAGATAAAAGGAATAGATAAAGAAATTTGATATATATATATATATATATATATATATACCTTTGCTTCATATTTATCTAGTTGAAAAGAATGGTCTGATAGAAGTTTGTTTCTTAAGTGCCTGTGACTTATTCTAAATTCAGGGTGCACTTTTAAATTATTTAGCATTCTTATGACAATTTCATCATTTCTGGATTGATAAAATGTCTCAGTTCCTCATTTAAAGGTTGAGCATCACATAAAGTTAAAGTTTTCACTTTTGTTTCTTTTTCAGAAAGCATTTTACAATGTACCCCAATCTTAACAATATAACTAATTGACATTTTTTTTTTACCTTAAGCAATGTTAACTTGCCCCCCCCCCTCCAAAGAAAAAAATTCATTTTTTCTAAAATACCTTTAATAATCCTACATTTAAAAATTATCTAATAATTTAAAGTTTAACACTATATAAATTGAGCAATAAAAAAAAACATGGCTTTTTTTTTTTTGTTGATAAATAAATAAATTTTCAAACGTTAAATTTTTTCAAGTAAATTGTAATTGCTGATCTATATCCAGAGAAACAATAGAAAAATGCAATTTGAAAAAATATTAATAATAAATTATATTAATTTAAAAACATAAAACTTGGAATTTATTCCAGTTAACTTGGTTTTTACCTTTTTGCTAAAAGTTACAAATTATAAATAAATAGTACAATTATTTCTACAAAAAAAATGGTAATACATTAATAATACTGGTAATAATTTTAATATTTTTTATAAGTATTGCTACAAAAATGCTTTTTCGAGAAATGATATTTAAAAAAAAAAAAATGAAGATGACATGTAAATGCACTTTTAATAAAATAAAAAATTCTTTTATGAAACTAAATAAAAATGTGTAAGTAAAAATGTCTTCAATTAAATCAGTTTATATTCAAAACTGTCACATAAGTTCAGAATTGCATACTTTAGAGTGATAGAAAGTCTATGTCTTTGCCGCAAAGCTGGAAAAGTAAGATACGTTCCTTTCTCAAAACTTCGAGCTCTTAGTTCGCAAGTTTCAACTGAGCAGTTTTTACAGCTTATGACGTTATTTGAGCACTGTACTCCTCCTTTACAAAGTTCTAGGTAACAAGTACTGTTGGACAAGTTTATTTCACATCTTTCCCCTATAAATGATAAAGGAAAAAATAATATAAAGTTATTATTAAATAAAAAATTAAAAAAAAAAAAACATTTTTCACATAAAGTAAAAAAGAAAATTTTTTTCACATCTAAAATGAAAATCGTAGGTCACATCACTTTTGAAAATTCTTGGGGTTGTTAATTAAGAGATAATAGAAAGGTATCGCAAAAGTGATACAGCTCTCATTTTAATTGGTTTTAGCATAGCAAATTTTACTAATTATTTCCTACTTTTTGACCTCCTAAGATAGAAGCTTTAAATAATGGCAGGAAATGCAATTTTTACTTAGAATTATGTATCTCAGAAGAAAGTTAACTACAGAAAATAAGTAATGAAGTATTTTTATTATTAAAAAAAAATTCAATTAACAAAACTTAACTGTTTTTAGTTCTTTTTAACTATTACATAGAAAAATGAAAAATTTCAGTTGGTAGCATTTTATGCAAATTGTAGGATATTTTTACTGTTTCTTCATATTTTGGACATGAATAATAATTCAATAGACTCAAAAAGGTATTTATTCATCATAGATAGATAGACTAAGAGGTGAAGCAGCTCCAAGAAGCAAGGCACATTGGCCAGAGGTCTATTGTACTCAAACCCTAGATCACGACTAGCGGAAAAGCTTTATAGCTAAAACAAAGTTCAGCAAACACCTGCCAGGAACATCCTGTAATTCCCCTACCTTAATGCAATGTTGCTCCAGATGCTCAAATCTTTGAGCAGAATAGACCTCATAATCACAAAAGTTTTATATGTCATAAAACTATCTAAAAGGTTACTTAAATTTAATTTCATATCTTTCTGATAATTTTTCATTGTTATTTAAAACTCCAAGCAACAAGGATAAATTCAATTATATTTTTACACACACAATCGCTTTGTAAAGAGGCATACAAACAGAAAATAAATCTTAAAATATTATTTCTTAAGTAATAAAATTGTACCAAGTGCTGCCCGATATATTGGATACAGGGTCTCAGAAGACTAATCTATCATACTTGAAAATATGATTTTGAGAAACAATTTTATTTAATTATTTTCTTCATTTTAGTATGTGTCTGTCAGTTTTTTATGTTATAAACAGCTTGGTATTTTGATTATCAAAACTTTTTTTTGATGATACTTACGGCTTGTGGTGGTCAAGCAATATTTGAAACCTGTAACATTATTAAGCACTGAGATCCAATTGGAATATCAAATTTCTAGTTAGTTGGGAAGTGGTCAAAACTTCAATGGTAAGATTGGTAAATCACAAAAAAAATAGACAACAGAGTGAATCAAGTTAAATTATTGCCAATACTAGTTACTAACACATCTTACCGAATATGGTATAATGACTCCTCTTATAAAGCATTCACGCTGCATGCCATTGCATGTAAATGTAATTTGCGCAAGTGTGAATAGCTGATCTTACATAAAGTTTCTAAACATTTGCACATGCATCTAAGGAAGTTGATTGCAGTGTTAATGGTCTCTTAAGGGGACAACATTTTTAAAATACATACATTGTTTTAAGTATTTTTGCATCATTTACAAAGCAAATAAATTTTTTTCACAAATTTCCTAAGTATATTAAAACATCCAAATTTGAGAAATGTATATTTTCAACTTTTAAAAACATTTTAAATATACATTCCATGGTAGCTCAGTGGTTAGAGAATCGGACTCTGGTTTGGAGATATTGATCCTCGTCTCAGATAAAATGCACTGAGTACATGCAACATACATGTTTGTAAAATCCGTGGAATGGTAAGTCCTGTGGTCAGTCATTGAGCAGTACCATGTGTACAGGGATCTGGTGAAAACTTTCTTCCCCCCTAGATCTATGTCTGAATTTAGGAAGTGGCTTCACAAATGAGATCCCTCTACAGAGGATCAAAATAGTGATGGCATGTGTCTGGATCATCCTGAGGGATGTTTCCCAGACCATTACCAATAGCCCATTGTGCAGCTCTAGTGTGATGTAAATAAAGTACCTACCTACTAAAAATATACTTTGTCAACTTGCAAAAAAGAAAAAAGATTTCTCATTACAGGAATGACAACGCATTAGTTTAAAGATAACTGCTATGTTCAAGCAAATGGTCAAATCTTTGAACAAATTTTGAAAATAAATTTGAATGAAGGAAATTACCTTCAAATTAAAAAATCTTGTAATTAAGATTTTTAAGTCTCTCCTAAGTCGTTTTTGGAGGTAATTTTTCCGTATAGATGACAATATAATGGAAGTTTGCTTTTTTTCAGTATTCCTCTTAAAATAACTTTGTTAATGTATTAAAAAAAATACAACATATGTTATTTTAATACCAAATTCAAATTTTTAAGTTTAATGAGGATCATAAAATAAGCAATAAAAATTATAACTAACATATATAAGCTTGAATATAAAAATTATAAAACTTTTTTTACCAATTTTACATTACTACCGATGTTACAAAATATTTTTTAACTTTCTTTCAATTAAAATTCAAAATTGTCTGGAAACATATCTGGTATTTCATCAGAATCTCTTTTCTAAAATTTTTTGAAATAGCGGGAGACAAACTTTTCACAGTGCTTTAATAAATTAAAATTTTATTTAAAAAAAACATAATTTTTATTGGAAATAAAAAAGAAATATTTTTTTCAAAAGCAATATGTTCTGAACCTCCCAACTATAAAGAGAGTCCAAAGGCGTTCTGCAACTTAGTTATATCCTATCTAGTTACAACTTAGCCCATAATCCTGACAAAGAAGAAAAAACGCAACTCAAATGTAAAAAGAAAAAAAATGTTCCCAATTAATCAGATAAATAATTAACTATACATTTTTTAAAATTAAATAATGAAAATGAAACGGAAATATGCTAAAATATAGTAAAAATAGAAACTACTTTTACCTGTGTAATTTTGTTTACAGAAACAATAATATCCACCTTCACTTCTTTCACAGGTTCCTCCATTTAAACAAGGATTTGAGTAACAAAGGTTTATTTCAGTATCACATTCAAAATTATAATTCATACCTAAAATAAAAATTTTCAACTATGTTTTTAAAGGGGATACAGAACATATTTCTGAAACTTTCTGAACATGCATGTAATTTTCTGAACATTTTTTGCTACCTTAAGTAAGTCGTAAAATTCATTGATAAAAAAATTTGTAAGACATATAAAAAAGATATTTATTTAAAATAGTTTTTTTTAAAAAATGGCGATTTTTTATTTTCTTATAACTGAAAACATTATGATTTAATATTAACAAATTTTGATTTATTTTGAATGAAAATATACGATTTTTGTCTTCATTTAAAAACTCTCAAATTTAAAATTGCATATTTATTTTTAAGTAAAAATATTCATAAAAAAACAGCCAAAACAAATATTTCTTTTTTTTACGGCTGGCACTGAACTTTCATTCTTCTCCTCCGAAGATACCAGAAGTGTTGCTCATTTAACGTTATCCAGTGGGCACCTGTGAACCTTCACGCAGACGAGCAATGCCAAAACAAATATAGACAATTAATTTATTTGAGAATTTTTTATGGGACACAGCAGATGAGGATGAAGTAAAATCTGTTTCTTATTGGGATCCTTATGAAGACATTGTTAAATTATTAAATCTGACACAGATGATGTTCTGGAAGCTTAAAATTTGTAGCTTTTTATGTTTTAAAAGTTTGCACTGTGTTATTTTTTAAAATACTCTTGAATAAATTATCTTAACTTTTCTTTTCTGAAAAAAAAATATTTATAATATGTAAAGAAAATATGATGTAAGAAAATGCAAAATTAATTGTATATAACAAAGTAAAAATAGTTTTTGAAAGGAGTACATTGATCTATATCATTGTTTATAGTGAATTGATGTTTCACGATTTACAAATTTCCTATTTATTACCAGTGTATAAGTTGACTCCCTGAATTTTGTAAAATTTGAGGAGTTAAAAAGTCGTTTGATAAACCGGAATATACAGTAATTAAAATTACTTAATAATTCTCAATTTTTCATAGTTTATATTTTCAAACACTATTACAGCAACTTTTTAACCTTTAAAAAATTAGAATAAAGTGTTGTCAATTTTAAAAAACTGTGATTAATCTTCATAATACCAAAAACCACTAAGTAGAGCTATCAAAAAGGCACTTTCGATTTGTTGCCAGAAAATCTAATTAAATCACCGCTTTAGGTTTTAATGTTTTAAATTTGAGATCAATAACTTTAATTTTATGATGCAAATATATTATCTTGATGAAAAGATTTGATTGGACTTAACAAAGGACAAATAAATTATATGCTCATTTTTTTTAAAGAATAAAAATTCTAATTTGGCGAACTTTTCACCCAGATGCAAACCATTAAAATCAATAAATCATTTTTAATCTTTGCATATTTTTATAAGTCCAAACAATTTGAAGATAGAGTAACTTTTCAAATATTAAAATATCAGATCACAAACACTTTTATTTTTAAAAAGCTATGTTTCAGAAATGAAGTAGAAGGCACAGACTGCAGTTCATCCTTACTTTTGTCCATCTCCATGGAGATGGGCAAAACTCAATCTAACAATTTAACTGATACATTATGCAAAAGCTTTAAAAAAAAAAGCCAATCATTCAAACGTTATTTCCTAAACATTTAAAAATAAAGCATAATAACTCTGAATATAAAAATATACTATGAATTAAAAATATACTATGAATATAACTGTGAATTAATACCTGTGAATCCAGGTGGGCAACGACAAGCAAAAGTATTTACAGGAATAATTGATCTAAAAAAATACATATCAGATACAAAGAAATTTGATGCGTTTCCAAACTTAAGAACAGATAGGCATTGGGCGAAATTTATGCACGGTTCACGCACACATAAATTATCTTCAAATGGTAAGACCTAAAATAAAAAAAAAATCATAATTTTAGTGAAAATTACAGCATTTTTTATTTACAGTAAAATTCTGTTACTATTGGACAGAGAAAAAGGTTTTACTTTTGTAGAAAAATTTATATTGAAATTGTATTATGTCAATGATAGACAAAAAAAATTTGCAATTTTGAAAGAAAGTCATTTGTTTTGCTCTAAAAACTTTGTTTTGCAAAAAAAAAAAAAAAAAAAAAAAAAAAAAAAAAAAAAAAAAATGAAAAGAAAATAGATTCTAATACATTTAACTGCACATTACAGTAATTCAATTTTATATAAAACTATCAAAGAAAATTACACTTTCTTAACTTTTCCTTTTGAAAGTTCATACTATGAATAGTTAAAATCCATTTAGTATATCAAGAGGTTGGTCTAGACTTTTTTTGAAATTTCCCTCTATTTTTTAAAAAATCTACTCATAATTTTATTAAAAAAAATTAAGAGATAAACTATTATTATTAATTTTTTGCACTATTATAAACTATTATTAATTGTACTGCTGAAATCAGCATGACAATATTTTTCATCATGGAAATAACTCAAAGTGAATATCACATAATATATTACTTATAACTATGAAAAAAAAAAGTCCCCATTATGAAACGTGCTAAACAAGGGTTTATTCCTCAGATAACAGGGTAATCAGGGTTCTGTTCTTACAAAAAAAAATTATTCCTTATCAAGAATTCATAGCTTTAAAATTACAAACAAATACAAAATTAAACTTAGCACTGTAGTACAGTAAAAAATGTGTATACACAGTAAAAAAAATAATATAAAAAAAAAGCAGATAGAAAATGTTTTCAATATTTAAAAAAATAATTGTTTCAATATTAGATTTAAAAACATTCATTAGAGGCGTAAATTTAAAAATTCCTCCTTCTATCACTAACATGTCTACATGATCAATTGAAAACGCAATATTATATTAAATAGTTCCCGACATGCATATAATATCCTCATTCAATTGAAAAATTGTAATCATATAAGCAGTTGATACCATTCAGTTTCTAAGATATTAATTAGGTAAAAATCAATTTCCAATGTAACTTATGATGTTAATTCCGTGAAAATGAATTGTGACAAATAATTAGCACATCATGAAGCTCGCTATGCTGTGTGTAAAGCGCTTAAATTATGAGCATGATATGAGATTTTTAATCCCGTAAATTACAAATTGTTAAGTGTACATTGCCAACCCAGATAATACAAAATTACTGCGTGTTGAAAATATCAATAATTTAGTAGCAATGATTTATTTTATTTAAAAAAATTCTTTTTTCCTTGAATACGAAGCACGACATTTAACTTGTGCATTGTGATGCTCCAGGCGTAGTTTGTAAATCGTGTAAATTACAAATGCGATATTAGATCTTTATTCGTTTAAATTACGAATCATAATGTGTATATTGCAAACGCAGATATTAAGAATCACTGTGAAATGAAAATATCAATAAATTAATAGCAAAGACTTATTTTATTAAAAAAAATGTTTTATGATATTTATAATGTTATGTTATTCAATTGTTCCGATATATCTTGCGATCGCAGTGAAATAAAAATATTTAAAATATAAGAAGAAGAAGAAAGAAAAAGTTTGTTTAAATCAGACATTTTAATACAATTTACAAGTTTGCACTTTCACAGCGTGTGTTATCAATTGCAGTCATGTTTAAATAAAAAAAACATCAATTGAAAAATAACAAAAATAAATTTAAAAATAAGTCGATTCTCTGTATTTACAATTTGCAGCATGGCTGAATGGAACACAAGCTAGGATTTAAAAAAAAAAAAATAAATAAATCATTAGGAAATGCTTATTATTTATTTATTTTTTATTTAAATAAGTAATAAGTTCATATAACATTTATTAACAGTACGTTTTCCTCTCTTACTCCAAGCAGAGTGCTGATTAATGATGTCATCAACTCCGTTTTTCAAAGGAAGAATTTTTGAAGGGTTCACTTTTAAAAGTAGAAATATTCTATTTTTAAGGTAAGATATATTGTGAAGAATGCCCTTTCTCTAAATATTTTGTAGTTCAGTTCAACCGGTGGTTTCAGAGAAGAAAAAATGCATACAAGGTCGAGTCATCCACTATGACTCTCTGATCAAAATCGTAGTAGTGTAGTGGGAGTGCACACAAGTATTGTTTTTAGATGATCCTTATTCCTTATAAAGATGAATCCCAGACAACACATGAATAGCACATAAGTGCAACATTATTATTAAGCCAAATTGAGTTTCTTTTACAAAAATTTAAATTATAAATATTATAATTATTATTTTAGTTTTTTACTTTACAGAGAGTGAAATTTTTAACTAAAGTTAGTGAGACAATTAAACAAAAATAGTAGCATACTTACATGAACATGCGTCAATCTGGCAAGTATAGCTCGTCCAAGATATACTCTTTCTTGTAAATACTGAGAAGAAAAATATGTATCTTGTTGTGCTTCAGCAGGTTTTGCGGAAAAACTCACATTCAAAATCCCTTCTTCAGAAGAAGTATCTTCCTACAAAAAAGAAAAATTTATATACTTCTAGTAATGCTAAGATATTTTGAGCATGCTTCTATGCCCTTTCCTCAGCTTTTTGGGGTTTTTTGTTAAATTTTTGAATTTTTTTCTTTTCTTAAAATCCTTAAGATGATAGCGTAGCATTCAACAGCATATAATACCTAAAAAAAGGTTGGGGGGGAGAGATAATTAGATTGAGAGAAATAACGCTCAATGCCTTTTAGAATTTATACCTGTGTCACAGCCAGGATACGGTTCTAGGTATGAGGTTAAAATTGAAAGTTTGAATTTCTATAAATATTCACTATGATAATTTTATAAGTATAATAATTAACTACGAAATTAATTTTAATTATAATTATTGAAAAATAAAATAACATCGTATAATTTAATAACATTTAAAATTTGCCTTCATGGAAGACTGTTTTGATGGAACTAGCCTGCATTTGCTTTACATAGAGAGGAAAACCACGAAAACCTTCCACTGTTAGCCTAATGGCAAGGAGAATTTGACCCATGATCCGTCTACCACTGAGGATATTTTACGTCAACACTGTGGTCGGTGCAAGCCGGATACGGAATTCGTATCAACCAGCCATAGCTGGGATTCGAACCCAATCCACGTCATTGGAAGGTGAACGCTCAATTCCTTGAGCCATCGCGGCTCGATGTGGAGTTACAGAGAAATTTAGGAGAATCAATTCAACAAAATAGAATTTTCAAGCTCAAGGAATCATTGTATAAGACGCCCTTCCAGATACGACGCACGTACCAACATTTAATGGTTTAAATCGGTAAAAGAATTACATAATCGGTGAGTAAAAGAATTACATAATCGGTGAGTAAAAGAATTACATAATCGACGTATCCGTGCAATATAACATATTTTTTCAAAGAAAGTTCTCTTTTGTGCCTGAATTACTTAAAATATCGTCTGCACCAATTAATTAGCGTATGTGAGAGCCGCGATGGCTCAGAGGATAGAGCGTTCGTCTTCCAATGAAGTGAACCGAGTTCGAATCCCAGTCGATACGAATTCTGCATCCGGCTTGCACCGACCACAGTGCTGACGTGAAATATCCTCAGTGGTAAACGGATCATGGGTTAAAGTCTCCTTGTCGTCAGGCTAACCGAGGGAGGTTCTCGTGGGCTTCCTCTCCATGAACGCAAATGCGGGTTAGCTCCATCAAAAAGTCCTCCACGAAGGTAAATTTTTTCCAATACTCGATCCAGAAGTTCCCTTGTCTTCTGGATTGGGTTCAAAATTACAAGGCTACGAAGTTGAACATTAGTAGTCATAAACCCATAAAATTGGGTCGGCTGTTCAACGACGGTTATAAAATAAAATAAAATTAGCGTATGCGAGGTCACCATTTCGAACCAATAAGAATGAATCCTAGAACGTGAAGAACATTAGATCAAAAGTTATTTAAGGTGGTCCGTTTTGTATTTTGCACACTGAAGATGCTATATTTCTCTCCCATACTGAGACGACGACGACTCTCTAATGTAGATGCTTCGCAATATCATTGATTTATTTGTGAAAAATTAAATAAAAATGTATTCATATTTTAGTATTTTCCTCTCCCTTTAGCTGTTGAGTACCTATGAAATAAACTACTTTGGTTTTAAGCTATTGTAATTATAGATAAAACGAAATTGTGCCCTTTTTAAATTATTATCGAATTTTCATTTTTTTCAGTGATATATATAATTAATATTAAATATAAAATTCATCATTTTATGACATTTGCTAAAAACACCACAAAAATAAAGTAAGCTTTTCGTACTGTCAAATAATGTTTTGAAATTAAAAATTGTCTAATTTGAAACAGAAGCAGTTACTATCATCAAAGATAGTAATATTTATTTATGATTTTTATTTAAATCAAAATATGAAGGAATTTGAAATTAAATACTCATTCAATTAAGAACGATTTAAAAATGTATAAGATAAACTGTAAATTATAATATAAAGCTCATGTCAGATCTGAAAAAAGTTGCGATATTTATTTTTTCTTCTCATTAAGACAAAAAGATTTTTCGTGTTATCAGACAATAAATAAAACTAAAAAAAACTATAGTTGAAAACCAAAGAATTACATAATGTCAATACAGAATTACATTATGTTTTTTTTTTTTTCTTCAGAAATATTCCATTTCATTTGAAATATTTCATAATATTCATCACATTCAATGATAAGTTTTAAAAATTGTTTACTATCAGCAACCTTTAACGGTTTTACAATTAAATAACTAGACTTAAAAAAGTTAATAGTATTTCAGCATAGAGATTCGTTAAAGGTGAAAACGATATTTATTTTTTCTTCTCGTTAAGACAAAAAGATTTTTCGTGTTAGCAGACAATAAATAGAATTAAAAAATAACTGCAAAGTTTACAGCCAAAGAATCACATAATGTTAATAAATTCAGGTTTTGTATTTTCATCAAAAATATAAAGTACTAAAGAAAAATGATTTAAGAAAGCATCAGGTAAATGCAAATTGCAAAAGATTGCAAAATAATATATTCAACAAATAATTAGGGAGAAATACTGTGAGAATATTTAAATTATGTTAGATGTTTTGTGGAGAATGTTTGACAATTGTGCTGGTAAAGCTTGTAACAATTCAAGAATAGAGGGGTGGGGGCTAACTTGATTTATCAAGAAGTTAATAGAAAACAATAGTTTTGGAAGATAATCTTAAAGAAAATACGTATTTTATTGCGAGTATGTGAACTGTTCCTACCAAACGTTAAAATTTTTTTAATAGCTTTGTAAATGAACAATGTATTTCGTATGCTGATCGACTCATTACTTATTTAAAAGACGTTTTGTAGATAAATATATTCGAAAGTATAGAACCTGCAATCAGAACGAACCTAAATAATAAATTTGTTTGCTCGTTCAACAGAATATGACAGAGTTCTTATCATAATGAAAATAAGTTCCTGAAAAACAAGTTTAAGTGACTGGCTTCAGAAATTGGATCATATTTACAGTTACTTAAGCTAAAAATGAAGGGAAAATAAAAATGACTTTTAAAAATATAAAACTGAAGTAATTGTTTGATTGCTTTGCATAGGATTCACCGATAAGTATATAAATTTTTTTTAACCATTTTTCCTAAATATTTAACTTCTAATCCCTCACAGCTCAAATTTTGCTATTTTGAATTTACATCAGTTAAAATTCTTTTTCAAAAACAATAAAAACACTTGCATCTAAATTTAAAATTTTCTAAATTAACATTATATTAGCAATCAGAAATCCCGAAAATAAATAGATATTAACAACGAATGTTTTATTATAATAGTTTTTAAGATATCGCCTATCGACACATAGGAATAAAATCATTGAAATGTGCAAATCTAACTTCATATTTTGTCGTCAGTAACCTTCTAATGGAATGCCATTACGTAGATCGTTTTTAAAGATATAAATGTTAAGAGCAATTGTCATTATTAAAGCTAATGCAATCTGTTAACACTTAAAAAGTATGGTATTTTAAATGATACCGAGGTAATTCAATAATTAATGAATTTAACAGTGTATAAAGTAATTACCTGAATGCTAAAGATAAATAGGTTTTCCTTAGGACAAGGTATTATAGCTGAAAGCCCTTCAACAAAATCTTCAAAAATTGGCGATAAAAATGTTGCAGCAGTCATTCGCTCGAGCCGAAGTGTTGCACTGTTAAATAACATCGAATCTGTTACATGTTGCACTACGAGTTGACATTGAGCTGAAACTTCATTAATACCGTCTGAAAAGAGGGATTTATTCAGAAGATTTGAAATAATATCATGCATGTTATTTAAATTTAAATAATCACACTTAAAATCATGTTTTCATAATTTCTTTTATATATATATAGCAAAATAAATAAATACAAAAAAAAAAAAAAAATTAGGAAAAACAATAAGCAATATAATATTAATTTCAATTTTTTGGATTTGGGTATTATAAAAGAAGAAAATATCTGCTTTGTTGATTTATACGATAAAAGAAATGATTTTAATTTTAATATAAATAAACTAATTACTTGGAATTCTAATGTTTCTAGGAGCATCTATTTAAACACTACTTTTAATGAAATTAATAGAATTAAAAGAATATGTAGTAATATATTTATTTATCCAAAAAACAAATCGATAAACTCTTTCAAAATTTGATAAAAAACAATAGATACCCAACTAAAGTAATAAAATTCTATATAAAATCATTGAGTTAATCGCATATTTTGTAAATATATTTACTAAAAATTTTCTTTATTTATACAATTTTCCCATGTGCAAATCCATTTCGGGTAAATCCGTGGCCAAAAAATTTTTTTACTAATATTTCTTCCTTAATTTGTATAATTTTTCCTTGTGCAAATCCATTTCGGGCAAATCCTTGGCCAAAATTATTCACAACTAAAAAAATTCCTTTACTAAAAAATTCCTTTGTTAATTTATAATATTTTTCCATGTGCAAATCCATTTCGGGCAAATCCGTGGCTAAAATAATTTACTAAAATAAGTTGTTTTTCTTTTTTTTATTTTTATTTGTTAATTTATATAATTTTTCCATGTGCAAATCCATTTCGGGCAAATCCGAGGGTAAAATTATTTACTAATAAATTTCTTTGTTAAATTATACAATTTTTCCCTGTGCAAATCCATTTCGGGCAAATCCGTGGCTAAAATAATTTACTAAAATGATTTCTTTGTCAATTTATATAATTTTTCCATGTGCAAATCCATTTCCGGCAAATCCGTGGCTAAAATTATGTGCAAAACTGGCAATTCATGTTTCTTTCTCTTTTCTATTTTATATTTTTTTCTTAAATAAATATTTATTTTCTAAAATTATTTATAGTCAACTTCTTTAAATTATTCAGTATATATAATATTACTTCGCGCACATCCGTTTTCTGACCCATCCTTGGTAACTAACAAATCAAACGGACTTCAGTAATGCAACAATAACGTACTTTAAACTCCTCTAGTTACACTCAATTTGCGCTTTTGTTTTCACAGTTTTCATATTTTGCAATCTGGCAATCTTGTTACGTAAAGATTTTAAATCATTCTTGAAAAATTTCCCGTTCATGAAAGTTCACTTTATTTCACTGCTCGCTTTATAGATTTTGTTTTATTCTGCTCTTCCTTTATATTTTATTTTGTGTTTTTACGTGTCATTTTTACTTATTGTGTTTAATTTTTTTTTTTTTGTCGTAATTATTGTAAAAAAAAATTTTGAGTGCTCCTCTCACTATTGTATTGATATATTTTGCTTTGGCTATATTGATACAATATTGGAAAGCACTCTTTTTCGGATATAATCGTGTGGGCTGATGAAAAGATTATATCTTTTATTTTCCGGTTTTTTAAAAAAACTTTATCCTTTTTTTTTTTTTTTTTTTTTTTTTTTTTTTTAAATTAATTAATTCTTTTTCTTTCCCCAGTTGTTTGTCATTTTTATTATTTCTCCCCTCCTTTTTTCATTTGTCTGTAATTTACCTTTGTTTTATCTTCATTTTAAACTTTATATATATATATATATATATATATATATATATATATATATATATATATATATATTGAATTATTGCTTTTAAACATAGTCAAAATGAAGCGACATATTCTATTCATTGTTGAACGAATAGGATTAAATGGATTTCCATAAATAAATAAAAATTCGAATCATTGAATTAAATAGATTCAGGTAGATCATTCCGAATTATATCAATTTAAAAAAATTTATGTAAAGATTTGATTGAATTGAATTAATGCTTTGAAACATTGGCAAAATGTAGCTACATATTCTATTTGTATTGCTTGATTCAAATAAATGAATTATAACAAATCGGAATAAGTTGATTTCAGTAAAAAAAAAAAATGGAAGCATGAAATTAATGATTTAAATCTATGATTCATTTAATCATTTTATTGTTTAGACTCATCGTCATATCCAATTGTATGCCTTCACCCCTCAGAGGATTTTCCTGATAAACACGGTTCCCACAGTACGATTACTAGGACTCTGAGGTGTCCTAATAATCTTACTTTTTTTCCTCCATATTACTTAAAAGTAACTGGACTTTGAGAAATTCTTTTGCAAGTATGAGAAAAATGCTTTTTTAAATGAAATGGAATGATTTTTTTTCTCTTATTATTCAAGATAATTACACAAGAAAAAATTCATTCCGTAACTTTTTTATAGTGGAAGTTTTATTCTTTATTAGCCTAGGTAATAAAGAATAAGCTTCACATAAATCTTTTTTAAAGAATAAAATTTTCAAACTGTTTATCTTTCCACGTGTTGTTGAACCAGTTAACTTTATTTTGATGAAAAATGAATGTTTAAGCAGGATAAGTTATAATTCGCATATATTTCCTTTTTTAACAGCGTTAAGAATAACAAAAAAAAATAATAATTTAAATTAATTATAAATGAGGTAAAATAGAACCAATGAATATTTAAGAACGCGAAAAAAACATGTAATAAGAAGCAGTTGTTGTAATTTCTGCGATCGTACGTATGTACAGAGCGTAAAATAAAAAACGGGCTACCCTGAATAACTTTTGATCTAATGATCGAATCTTCACGTTCTAGGACTCAATCTTAACGGTTCGAGGAGGTGACCTCGAATGTGCTAATTAATTATTGCAGACAATATTTTAAGTTGCGAAATCAGACACAAAAATTTACCTTCTCTGAATAAACATACTTTTTTTTTCAACGAATTCAAATTTCTTACCCCAGAAATATAAGGGATAGCAACAATCTGGGAAATATGGTCTTAAAAATTTGGAGAGGAGAGTGGTCCAAAGTTTGGGCCCCATTAATGTTAATTTTACTTTCTGCGTTCTTCGCCAAATAAACGAATTGAAAAATCTCTGCACACAATTATAAAATTCATTTATTTAAAGATAATTCCTTGCAATAAAAAACTTTTAGTAAATATTTATCATTTTTTATTATATTATTTAATATTAGTCAAAAATATTTTGAACTGTACGGAATACAGTTTTTTACATCATTTTAAATAACATAATTTTACAGAGCAAAATACAAAATTTGAGTGCAATCGGTCGAGTAGTTTCTGAGAAATCGAATTTTAAAAAAGTCATATTTTTAAAATTCGACTGATTTCGTTCAAATTTTGTATTTTGCCATGTAAAACTATATTCTTCAAAATGATGTAAAAATTGTATACTTTACAATTCCAATTTGTTAATACTATTATTATGTAAAATAATATAAAAAAACACACACTAAAAGTTATTTTACATGGATTTATCATATATCAACATATTTCTCAGATTACGGTTACTCCCTTGATTTTTGGGGTCAGATTCCGTCAACAAAAAAAAAGGTATGTATGTATGTAAGTAAAGGTATGTATGTAAGTTCTTGTGCCTGATTTTTAGCTTAAAACATCGTCAATACTAATTAATTAGCATATTTGAGGTCACCCCCTCAAACCATTAAGATTGAGTACTAGAAGGTGAAGATCCGATGATAAGATCCACCGAAAAATATCATATTCGAGGTCACTTCTTTGAACCATTGAAATTGGCACTAAGTACCTGACAATTCAATCATTAGAAGAAGAAGAAAAAAAAAGAAGTTTTTATTTAATCTTTTTTTTTTTTTTTTTTTTTTTTTTTTTTTTTTTTTGCATTGTGAGTCGGAAAAACTTAAAGAAAATTACATATGCTGGAATTACATATTGAGTTAATTCTTTAAAAAGCACATAAAATCTAGTAATATACCAGTTTATATATTTTATTTTATAACCGGTCGTTGAACAGCCGACCCAATTTTTTTGGGTTTATGACTACTAATGTTCAACTCGCTAGCCTTGCAATTTTGAACCCAATCCAGAAGACAAGGGAACTTCTGAATCAAGTGAGAAATTTGCCTCCGTGGAAGACTTTTTGATGGAACTAACCCGAATTTGCGTTGCATGCAGTGGAAAACCACGAAAAATATCCACGGTTGGCCGCACGGCAAAAGGATTCTAACCCATGACCTGTCTGCCATGACCTGTAACCCATGGCCTTCAGGTCAGCACTGTGGTCGGTGCAAGCTGGATGCGGAATTCGTATCGATCAGCTATCGCTGGTATTCACCAAAATGGAAGGCGAACGTTCTATCCCCTGAGCCATCACGGCTCCAGTTTATATATTGAGGGAAATGCCAACTTGGAATAAATCGTAGAAGGAGTTTCCACAAGATTTCATGATCAATACTAAAAGCACTTTTAAGTCTGCTTGGAATTTACCACGTTTTTTTCTTTCTTTCATTTATGTTGAATTAGAAATATAAAGCTAAAATTAGATCAAGACAGCTGTAATTTTTTCTAACGCCGTGTTTTTTTTTTGTTGTTGTTTTTTTTTTTTTTTTTAAGAAGATTTTTTTGTTTCTTTGTTTTTGTATTTCTTGCGTTTCTAGAATTGTAAGAGATCAGACCGTAAACTTTCAAAATAAAAAATTCAGTTTTTAACCGATTATTCTGAAATTTTTCTGGAATATTGTTATTATTAAATATAAATCTACTATTTATAAACTTTTATAGAAAAATATAAGTAGTTACAAAGATATTTTTGTGTAATTGTTGTTGTTCAAAAAATGATCTACTCATGAGTTTTAAACATTTTTCTTATAATTTTGGTTACAAATTAAGTTTATAAATAATTTAGTCTAAATGAGTAGTTTCGGTAAAGTAATAAAGCAAGAACGTTCATATAGACAACTTTTCTTAGGTCAAATATTTAATATTGCTTTTATATTTTTAATGTTTCGTGGACTTTTTAAGTTAATGTAGAAGGAATATTTTTACCATAAACATATTTAATTATAAAAATAATTTTTAAATGTTGTGGGGTAAAAAATGAATAAATGTTTTATCCAAACATTTGCTAATTCTTTTTTTACATGAGCGCTTGTTATGAAAGATTTTCTAACGAATAATGTTACTCTCTGTGTGTGTGTGACTTAAACTCGAAAATATTAAAGCTTAAATTAAAGGGAAAAAAACTTGTTAAAAAATTATTCAGTTATATATTATTTATAAGAAATTAGAGTTTTGCGAAGTTGCGAATTACGTTAAAACTATAATCTAAACACTACTTATTATTTTTAAAAAAAAAAAAAAGTATAAATGTAGAAGGGATGTTTTTATTGAAAATAAATTAGATTTTATACAAAGGAACTAATTTATTGGAATAAATAATACGTTCCCTAACATGTAAGCATACTAATATACATTGATTAACTGCGAGAAAGAGAATTACATAATCTCATGAGATTCAGATTCTAATGTATTAGATAACATTTAGTTAATTAAATTTTATTACTCAAATAATATTTGAAGAATTTTTTTTTTTTTTTTTCCTGTTTGAATGCACTGAGAAAAAAAGTATGATCAAAACTACCTGAATATGGTAAAATTTACCGTGTTTTTAGCTCTATGGAAACACCAAAAGCTCGGGAATTTTTACCGAAGCGCTTTGGTAATGATGCAGGTAAAATTAATAATAAAATATGGTTTTATAGTATGTGATAAAATTTGGTAATTTAATAATTAATTATACCTCAGAGCATGAAATAAAAAACAATTTATTCGGTTAAATTTACTTTACAGTTATGAATTCGTTTCTAAATGTGCGGTAATAAAGAGCTATAATTGGAAAACAAGAGTTTCCGGTAAATCGTTACCATATGAACAGAAAAATTACCAAATGTATGGTTTAAATACCGTATTATTTTTCTTCTATTAACCAGAATTATGGTTGTTTTTGCCAGAAATGTCATTACCATACAATACAGTAATTTTACTAAAGTTTTTTTTCTCTGTGTGATTTTACAAAGCGCTTGTCTACCTGAAAATATAATTGGATTTATCTTCGTTGGTCGGAATTTTTAATTAAAATGAAAAATTATAAAATAGGCAAGAAATTTTATTCAAGTAACCATTTAAACAATTTTATGCCAGGAGTGGATTTTGTTTAATAACCAAAATGTGTGGAAATACACTATTAAAATATCCTACAATATGCAAATTATGGTAAAATTTACATTAATTTTTTGTAATAATTAAAAACAACTAAAACAAATTAAGTAAACTCTATTGAATTTTAAAAAATATGTCACATTTGTAAGTTAATTTTCTTATAAGATGCTAATATCTAAGTAAAAAATTGCTTTTTCTGCCAAAATTTGAGATAATTTACGATTTCTTTAGCATTAAATCATCATCGCAGGAAGTTAATAAAATTTTTGCGTAGTAGTAAACATTTAGACGAAAAATGATGCAATAAAATCAATACAAAACAGCGACAAATGATTAACAACTTTCCCCACTTAAATGCGAACGTATTTAACATTTTCTAGGTACGATCTTTAGAAGCGGTTATTCAAATATTCACTATAACAATATTTAAATATTGTTATAGTGATTATTCAAATATTCGCGTTTAATATAGTGGTTATTCAAATATTGCATTTTCCTACGGATCTCATAGATGGCTCAAAAGTTATTTATAAGATCGTATGATTTCATTCCGATGAATAAGTAACAATGATCTTGATGCAGAATAGTGGCGTGCAGTTTTCGTGCTATTAAACTCGATACTGGAACCAAATACACTTATGAGCAACAGTAAATTTATTGAAACATAATAACCTCTTAAAGATACGAAAAAGATACAACGAACTGTAATATAAGTACAGGGTGAGGCAAAAAATAAATAAACGGACGCGAAACGAAAAAAAATAAATGGACCATCTTGAATAACTTTTGATCTAATGATCGGATCTAGGATTCAATCTTAACGATTCAAGGAGGTGACCTCAAATGTGCTAATTAATTACAGCAGACGATATTTTAAGTTACGAAATCAAATACAAAAACGCACTTTTCAGAATAAACAGTTTTTTTTCTCAAGGGATTTAAATTTCTGACCCCCGAAAAATGGGAGATAGATGCAATCTGTGAAATATGGTACCAATAGTTTGGTAAGGAGAGCAGTCCAAAATTTGAACCTTTAACTGTGGATTTTACTTTTTGCGTATTTCGCCAAATCCCGAGAACTTTTTAGCTAATTGAATATTTTTGCGCAGTTATAAAATTTGTTTTCAAAGATAATTCCAAACAATATATAACTTAAGATAATAGAAAACTTATTTTTTATAATAATAGTCGAAAAAATTTTAAATTATGATATATAGATTTTTTACATCATCATTTTAAATAATGTAATTTCCCATAGCAAAATACAAAATTTGAGCGAAATTGGTCAAATAGATCTCGAGAAATCGAATTTTAAGTATCGCTCAAATTTTATATCTTTTTGTATTCTTGTAAAATTAAATTCTTTAAAATGATGTAAAATATTGCATACCTAATAATTCAAATTTTTTTGGACTATTATTCAATAAAGTAATAAAAAATATTAAATAAGTATTTTTGTGAAGACAGGGACGCCACCGGCGACTGAAAATGCGAAAAGTGGTGATTAATATAATTCAAAACTCTATTAAAAGAGATTAAAATTGACATCTTTTTCAAACACATTTCTTTCAGTTAAGTAAATGAAGGTGATTGCAACGGATTATTCCACTTTAAATATGTATAATTAACAATGAATGTCATGGTGGTAACTACGCGATTGAATAATTAGATAAATTAAATAAATAAAAAATGTGGCATCCTTGTGGGGAGAATCCTCTTACGATTCTTTATTGTGATCTCATTGCGAAGCTTCTTACGTTACTTTTTTATTGATTCCTTTTTTTTTATATTATACATAAAAACTACTCATTTCAGAATTTGAATTAATGAATTTTTTCGTCTCTGTTGATGCGTGTCACCCAAACTGAGTTCGCGTGTCACCTTTGACACGCCAATCATGAGTTTGTCATCATGGATGCAGGAGATTTGGGAAAGATAAAGAGCTGCTGTGTTCCAATACCAGATTGAATGTTATGTTTAGAACGCAAACGCAGTAAATATTTAAGTGAAATAAAATGTTAACTGACATTTTGAAACCACTGGAATTTCTAAAATGAAATATAATACACAGTGCGCAAAATAAAAAAAATAGATCTTGAATTACTTTCGATCATCAGATCGAATCTTCACGATCTAGGACTCAATCTTAAAGGCTCGAAGAGGTGATCTCAAATATGCTAACTAATTAGCGTAAAAGATATTTTAAATTACGAAATCAGTCACAAAAACGTAATTTCTCTGAATAAACATACCCTCTTTTCGACGAATTCCGATTTCTCAAAATATAGGGTGATGTCACAATCAGGAAAATATGATCCCAATAGTTTGGTTAGGAGAACGGTCCGAAGTTTGAACCCCGTAATGTTGATTTTACTATTTGCGTAATTAACAATATCTCGAGAATTTTTTTAAGAGTTTTCACTTTTTTTTTACATACAATTACAAAATTCGTTTATCCAGGGATAATTCCTAGCAAAAAATAACACTTAATATAAATGTAAATATTTATTGTTTTTTTATTATTTGATGATAGTCGAAAAACGTTTGAATTGTAAGGCATACAATTTTTGAAACATTTAAAAGAATGCGATTTTTAATAGCAAAATACAGATTTTAAACGAAATCGGTCGAACAGTTTTTTGAGAAATCGAATTTTAAAAATACGACTTTTCCGAAATTTGAATTTTCAAAAACAATTCGACCGATTTCACTCAAAATTTGTGTTTTCCCTTTTAAAATTGCATTCTTTGAAATTAGGCAAAAATTTTTATACATAAAAATTCAAAAGTTTTTCGACTATTATTCAATAAAATAAAAAATAAAAAATAAATATTTACTATATATATATATATATATATATATATATATATATATATATATATATATATATATATATATATATATATATATATATATATATATATATATATATATATATATATATATATATATATATATATATATATATATATATATATATATATATATATATATATATATATATATATATATATATATATATATATATTTTTTTTTTTTTTTTTTTTTTTTTTACATTATTATTATTTTTGGATAAACGAATTTTATTCAGAGCAAAAATTTCGCTTAAAAAACCCTCGAGGTAGGGTGAAATACAGAAAAAGTAAAATTATCATTAAGGGGTCCAAACTTTGGTCTGCTCTCCACAACAAACTGTTGACATCATATTTCCTAGATTGTGACTACCCCCTATATTTTGAGGGTCAGAAAGCTGAATGTTTATTCAGAGAGAGAATATTTTAGTGTCTGATTTCGTAACTTAAAATATCGTCTGTACTAGTTAATTAGCATATTTGAGGTCATCCCCTTGAACCATTAAAATTGAGTCCCAAAACGTGAAGATCCGATCATTAAATCAAAAGTTATATTCAGGATGGTCGATTTATCTTTTTGCTCATTGTGCGGAGTAAAATACCGCTTGATCCTACCCGACATAGTACAAAATTAAGGGTAGCCACCGGTCATAGGGCAACTAAATTTTAGAGGGACTGAATTGGCTATCAAAAGTTTCCCTCGAATTATTTTAAATTTCATATTACTTTATTTTTTTAATTGACGGCTGATAATATTTAAATGTAATTTAAATAAGTTTAATTTCATCTTTATGATTATAATTATTTCAGATAATTTCGTAAATAAAAAAATTTCATGTTGGGTTATAAATATAAATTTTATGTTGCATTATTGGCTTGAAAACATAAATTCTAAATTTTATTAATATTCATAATATTATTATACATAATGTTACATAAACTCACTAGGAGAGGTCAGGAAAATTATAGAAATTTTTTCATCTTAGAAATAAAGCCTGTAATGTTTACCATAATTAGAGTACATAAGTAATATGTATAGTTATTTTATTAATAGTTTGAAATTTTCAAATTTTGAAAACGAAGCCACACGTTTTTAAAAGTGGCTACTATTAAAATGCTACTACTAGCTACTAATATTACTTTAATTTTAATTTCTCAGAAACTACAGGACCAATTTCGCCCAGAATTCGTATTTTACTATATAAAATTGCATTCTTTAAAATTATGTAAAAATCGTATACCTCACAATTCAAAATTTCTTTTATTCTTAAATTAAATTATTAAAAAAATAAACTATTAATTTTTTTTTGTATAAAACTATCTTTCCCCCCTCCCTTTTTTTTTTTCCTAATGCCCGCCTGTGTTAACATTCGTCAATTCAGGCCTCTACAGGGCGATTTTGTTGACCTCTCTTACAGGGGCACCATATTAGGTGGGCCAACGTCGTTCCCACAGTAAGGACAGATAGTACAGAAGAGAAGGAAAGAACAGCCATGCCTTGCCAGGGATTCGAACCCAGAACCTTTCTGATGCAAGGACAGTTCCTTGCCCTTGCATCAGAAAATATATGTATAAAACTATCTTTTGACAAACAAATTTTACATTTAAGTGAAAAACTTTTACATCCGCTTAAAAAGTTTTCGAGATTAAGCAAAATATGCAAAAAGTTAGATTAACATTTATGGGTCCAAAATTTTGACCGCTGTCTTGACCAAACTATTGGGACCCTATTTCCCAGATTGCGGCTACTTCCTATATTTTGAGGGCAAGAAATCCAAATCCGTCAGAACATGTTAATTCAGAGAAAGTACATTTTTCTGCCTATTTCGTAAATTAAAATATCGTCTGCACAAATTAATTAGAATATTTGAGGTCACCCCTTTATACCATTAAGTTTGAGTCTTAGCACGTAATGTCATTATGTCAAATTATGTCATTTGTTTAAAAGTTATTCAAATGATTCTTCCTTTTTTTCATTATTATTAATTTTTTTTACGTACTGAACAAAAGGTTGAAAAAATATAATTGTAATTAATATTTGAGATAAATACCACTACTAAAGCATTTTTTTCAACTTGATAAATAAAAGTCCCTCGGATCAAAGCTTACACATATAATTCTCAATTATGACTTTTTATGATATATTACAATAACGGAAAATTATAAATTCCCAATTATGACTTCTTTTATGATATATTACAATAACGGAAAATTATAAATTTCGATCTGCAAAAGCCAACATTGACAGCTGTCTTTTTAAGGATTTCCAATTAGCAAAATTGAAATTTGCGCCTTAAAAACAAATATCAATTCACATTCCGTGTTGCTTTTTATCAGCGATCTTTCCCACTATGCGGCGGCGCAGCTTTTCCTTCTGATTCGCTTCTGTAATACTGTGTGTGCGTGATGCAGCTCTTGGTGCTGCGGGTGCGTGATGCATTATTTTCGATCTATGTCCTAATAAAACTTCATTTGCCAGCACTGTTCTTGTTTTCATCACCTTTGCAAACGAAAAAACGAAAAAGAGGAAGGGAGATACGTTTAAAACAATAGGAAATAAAAAAAGTTCTAAACTTTTTCGTTCTAAATTTGTTTTCCTTTCTCTATTTTTTTTTACAAAAAATCACTTTGAATTGATCTAATGTGTAACATTTATTTTTTAAGAAAAAAAACAGTAAATACAGGATAAACAATGTAGATTTTCTAAACACAAAAATGACATTGTTTCTGGGAAAGTCCAAATACACGTATATTTTGTCTAAAAACTATATCAAAAAGCTCCATTAATTCTACAAATATCGCCATGATGTAAATTGACGATAAAATCATATATTTTTGATACTTTATATTCTAATTTAATATCTTAATTTCATCAGCAGATATTATGTTTCTCTAAATTTATAAATCTATACACATCATTCCCAGAAACAAAGTCATTTTTGGTGGAAGAAAGAATTGGTGATTGGTGCACTGGTCCGCAATTTTATTTATTTTTTTAAATATTATTATTATTTTTTTTTTTTTATGTATTTTGAATGTAAAACGCAGTGAAATGATTAAAACAGGACAATTCTTAATCTTGCCTATCTTATTTTTTTATATTTCTTTAGAAAAAGCAATGAGAGACTATTTCTCCAGAGAACTATTTTCCTGCTAAAGGCAAGGGGGTTCATGATTTTCCACTTAACGCAAAAGCGGGTTTGTTCCATCGAATAGTCCTCCACGAAAAATAGTTTTTTTTCACGGCTTGATACAGGAGTTCCCTTGTCTTCTAGGTTGGATTTAAAATTACAAGGCCACAGAGTTGAATATTGATAGTCGTAAGGTTGTTCAATTGCGGTTATAAAATAAAACATTCCCCAAGAGACGTATTTTGAACTTTTATTTCTCAAGAACTTTTCGCCAGATTCTGCTGAAATTTTATGTTTTATCATTTAAAAATACATAGTTTTAGATAATTCTAAGAATATCTTACAATTAAATCTTTTACATTTTATATCTTACATTTATATACATTTAAATACATTTTATATCTTACAATTAAACATTTCCTTAAATAAATTCTTAATTTTTCTCATTAATTTCTAATTAAAAAAATATTTTTTTAGATGAAACTCTTTAGATAAACAACATGTAACTGCGCTATTTTTTTTTATTAGCTTAAATACAGATGAAGTACGCAAAAAATAAAACTAGCATAGCAGATCAAAGATTCAAACGCTCTTCTAACTAAACTATAGGGACCATATTGTTCAGGTAGTGGCTAAAACCTCCGATACGAGTATTTTAATTATAAAAATCCAAAGTATTAACAATCCCTCAGAGATAAGAACTCATAATAAAATATTTGTTTATACAGAGAAAGTAAGCTTTTGTGTCTGATTCTATAGCTTAATAGTCTTAAAATTGTATTATGTCAATTTGTTTTACTCAAAAAAATTTGTTTTGCAAAATAAAATTAAAAGAAAATCGGTAATATTACGTTTAACTGCACATTACAGTAATTCCTTTTTGTACAAAACTATCCAAGAAAATTATACTTTCTTAAATTTTCTGTTTAAAAATTTATACTATCAATAGTTAAAATCCATATAGTATATCAAGAGGTTGGTCCAGACGTTTTGTGAAAGATCCCTCTCTCTCTATATATTTTTTTAAAATCTGCTCATAATTTTATAAAACAAAAATTAACGTAAAATTGTTTTTTTATTTTTATTTTTTTTTTCAATCTGTTAACAGGGTGTGACGAAATATTTCATCACACACAAAGTACTGCTGAAATCAGCATGACAATATTTTTCATCATGATTTCAATCGGCGTATAGTTTCGTCAATTACTTGAGGATAATATCATATAATGTTTTATTTACGAAGAAAAAAGTCCCCATTGTGAAACGTGTGGAACAAGTGTTTATTCCCCAATTAGCAGGCTATTGAGGGTTCCTTTATCACAAAAAAAAGAAGAAAAAAATTGTTTATCGAGGATTTATAGTCTAACATTTATGCACTAACAAGTCTATGCATGATCAATTGAAACTGCAACATTATATAGTTCCCCACATGTATATCATATCTTCATTCAATTGAAAAATCATAATCATATAAGCAGTTGATTCCATTCACTTTCTAAGATATTATTAGGCAAAAATAAATTTCTAATGTAAGTTATGATGTTAATTCCGTGAAAATGAATCGCGACATTTAATTAGCGCATTGTGAAGTTCGTGACGTTGTTTGTAAAATCACGTAAATTATGAGCGCAATATGAGATTTTTAATCTCGTAAATTACGAATCGTAAGGTGTACATTGTAAACCCAGATATTAAGAATCACTGTGCGTAGAAAATATCAATAAATAAATAGCAATAATTTATTCACAAAAAAAAGTGTTTTACGATGTTTGTTTTAAAAAAAACAACAACACTACATTTGAAGTAGGTAAAGGGATATTTGTGTGCACCGTGTTTCCAAGAAGAAATTTGGAAACATGCATAATATCTGTCGAGAATTCGTAGTGACTCAGGGTATAAGCGAGGTGAACCAGGTTCGAATCCCAGCGATGGCTAGTCGAGACGAATTTCGCCACCCGGCTTACACTGACCACAGTACTAGCATAAAATATTCTCACTGGTAGACGGATTATAGGTTAGAGAACACTTTGCCATCGGTCTAACCGTCGGGGACCGACGGTAAGGAGATTCTTAAGGAAGTTCGCGGTTTTCCTCTTAATGCAAAGCGGTTTGTTTCGTCAAAAATTCCTCCACCATGGGCTAGCTTGTCTTAGGCTTGTTCCAGGAGTTCCCTTGTCTTATAGGTTGGGTTCAAAATTGCAAGGCTACAGAGTTGAATATTGATAGTCGTAAGACTTTTCAACGTCTGTTATAAAATAAAATATTCCACGATTCACAAAATGTGAAGAGACGAATTTTTACATTCTTATGTCTCAAGAGCCTTTTCGTCAGATTCTGTTGAAACTTTATACTTTTATCAATTAAAAATACATAGTTTTAAATAATACTAAGAAATTTTTTATATCTTACAATTGAAAATTTTCTTAAATAAATTCTTATTTTTTTATTATTTCTCTTTTAATTTCTTCTTAAATATATATTATATTTCAGACGAAACTCTTTAGATAAACAAGTTGTAATTGCGTTAATTTTTTTTTTTTTTTACTCGTTTGAATAGATATAGTTAAAAACCGAAAAAATTAAAACTAGCATAGGAGATCAAACATTCAAGCACTCTCCTGGCTAAACTATAGGGACCATCCTCAATATTTTGGTAGTAAAAATTCTAAGTATAAACAATCCCTTTGGAATAAGATCTCATAATAAAAGGTATGATTATACAAAAAGGGTAAGCTTTTTGTGTCTGATTCCATTGCTTACTATTTAGCACTACTTAAATTGGCATATCAACATGCATACAATTAGCATATATAATTAGCGTCAACCCTTTGAACCATTTAGAATCAGCACACAACCCATTTTAGGTCAAGCATAGACATTTTATGAAATGCAATATTTTCATTGAACAATGCTTAAATTACATTCATTAAGACACAAAAAAAGTTTCGAGCATGAAAAAAAAAAATATTTAAGCAATAAAATGATACGTATATGCGTCATTTGTTAAATTAATGGACAAATCATTTAGTTGATTACTAGTTTTTATGACATTTGTTTTATTTTTATTTTATTTGCACAGCTTGCAACTTTAATTCATTATAAAAACGCCTGATTAATATCAAATGGAATAACTATACATTTTCAAAAAGTCAAATTTGTCAATAACTGTCAAGTAAAAAAAAAAAAAAAAATTTAAAAAAACTAGTGTAGACTAAAAATTTCTACACAATTTTACTCCAATTGAATTACTAATATTTTGTAGATGTCTTCAGAGCCCTTGACAATAGTAGAAAAATAAAAATAAGTGAAAAGTATATGTCACAGTGTTTATAAAGAAATGTTTATTGAAATGGTGTGTTAATGGTGCGCACTTTGGCAAAAATGGGTTAATCATTGAAAATCCGATCATCATGTAAAAGGTTATTTAACTGTACAGTTGTTTTTCTTTTTTTTTTTAAATTTGTGCACTGAAAATATTTATATAAAACACAAGAAAATATTAAGTTGTATTTTAAAAATTTAAATGCATTCATAGTCATTTCTCACCCATTATTGCTTTTTGTTTTATTTATTTATTTATTTAAAATTATACTTCGCACAACTATCAAAAAAATTAGACAAAAATTTTTGCAAACTTGAAGAAATTAAGAAATTAATGTTTGGATTTTTTTTTTTTCACAAAAAGTACAAAATGCATGCTTAAAAAAATTAAAAAATAATTTTGAATGCTACTGAGAAAAATATTTAAATGCATTCATAGTCATTTCTTACCGCTTTTTTTATTTACTTAAAATTATACTTCACACAACTATTAAAAAAGTTAAACATAAATTTTTGTTAACTTCTAGAAATTAAAAAACTTATTTTTAATTTTCTTAATGCTGAAAGCAAATGAAGCTAAAAACAAATAAAAGTATGGATATTTACGTAACAAAAAGTACAAAATATATGCTTAAAAAAATTAAAAAATATTTTTGAATGTTACTGAGAAAAAAATTTAATTACATTCATAGTCATTTCTCGCCGCTTTTTTTATTTATTTAAAATTATACTTCACACAACTATCAAAAAAATTAAACACAAATTTTTGTTAACTTCAAGAAATTAGGAAACTTATTTTTAATTTTCTTTTAAAGCTGATAGCAAATGAAGCTAAAAACAAATAAAAGTATGGATATTTACGTTACAAAAAATACGAAATACATGCTTAAAAAATGAAGTTTGGACCCCTTTAATAACTGCCTAATAAAATTATAAAATAAAAAATCTAAAGATAATATGTAATAGAAAAAAAAACAACTTACCAAAAACGCTAACTTCCATTACTGCATGGAGAGGTACATTGGAGTCTAAATGTGGGCTCAAAGATAGCTCTCCTGTCGTTTCATCCAGAAGCAATAAATTTGCATTGTTTCCAGATATGAATTTATATCTTAGTCGATCTGTTACGTCAGCATCATGGGCTGGTACTCTTCCAATAGGATTTTTAGGAAAATGATATTTATGGTGATTAAAAATTATGACGAAATCACTGAGACGCGGTGCATTATCATTTACATCAGTTACCCAAATGTTTACTTCGACATCACTTCTTAGAGGTGGAGAAGCAGCTCTAACAATTATTGAATATTTCTTTTTACTTGTTTCATAATCCAAATAAGTTTTTGTAATCAATTCAGCTGGGCCCCCATTTCGAGATATTAAACTAAACTTATCGGCATCTGGGCCACCTACAATACTGTAAAAAATTTCCGCATTAGTACCTTCATCAGGATCACTTGCTATGATTTCTCCGACTAATGATCCTATAGGGCTATTTTCTGAAACAAACATTTTAATAATATCGGCATCAAACCTTGGAGGGTTATCATTCACATCTTCAACATTTACTGTAATAGTGACAGCTGAAGATAGTGGCATAGCTCCACGATCCACAGCAAAAACAACGAGTCGGTACATAGATGTTGATTCCCTATCTAGAAGCTGATTTGTACGTATGATTCCTGATGTAGGTTCAACAATAAATGCTCCATCGCCATCATCTCCTCCATTAAATGTGTATCGCACCTGCCCACTGAGACCGATATCTTTATCAGAAGCAGATACCTGAATGACACTCGATCCCACTAAGCTATCTTCTCTGACTGAAGCTGAATAAGATGGAAGAACAAAATTCGGAGGATTGTCATTCACATCTAACACTTCAATTTCTACATTTATAGTGTCTGATAAACTCGGACTGCCATGATCATGCGCTGTTACAACTAAAATAAACCCTGATGTCAATTCTCTGTCTAACTTTTGACTGGTTTCTATCGCTCCCGTAATAGGATCAATGGTAAATTCAGGATTATCTTCGATGGAATAGGAAACGCGAGCATTTTCCCCTACATCACCGTCTGAAGCTTCAACTACTAGTACTGTGGTTCCAACGGGAGCATCTTCTGGAATACTAGCTGTATAAGGAACTTTTTCAAATAAAGGTTGATGGGTGTTTGCGTCTGTTACATTTATGTTTACAATAGCTGTATCAAACCGGCCACCTGCGTCAGTAGCTGTAACAGTGAGAACAAATTTTTTGTCGAGTTTGTAATCAAGAGGCTGAGCAACAGAAATTAATCCTTCTCTATTTTGGTGAATGATATTAAAGCGTCCTCGATGGTTACCATCACTTATATGATATATTAAACGAGGTTCCTCATCACTGTCACTAGCTGTTACAGCAACAACAGGTGTACCAGGTGGATCTATTTCTAATACCGATGCTTCATAAAATTTTGGATCAAAAACTGGATCATTGTCATTGATATCCTGCACTCGAATGATGACTGACGCTGTCGATGATCGCGCAGGAGAGCCTCTATCCTTGGCTAAGACTTCAAAGTCATAAAATGAATTTTGCTCTCTATCCAGCTCCCCTGTCGTCAAAATCCACCCCGACATTCTATCAACAGTAAAAGGTACCGAGTGCTTTGAAGGCAAAATAGAATAAATTATTTCGGAATTAGGACCATCGTCAGCATCGTAAGCCTGTACTCTCACCACACTGTGACCAATGGGTACACCTTCAGATACCGATTCTTGAAATAGAGATGTATAAAATTTAGGATCATTATCATTAGCATCAAGTAAGCGCAAAATAACGTTACTAGTATTCGAACGCGTAGGTTGCCCACCATCTTGTGCCCTTACAATTAGACGATAGCTTCTTACTGTTTCGTAATCTACAGGGGATACAATCGATATTTCGCCACTTTGAGAATCAATGCTAAAGTGACCTTGAGTGTTACCACCAATAATTGCGTAACGAATAGCTGCATTAATACCTTGATCAATGTCTTCAGCTTTCACAACTGCTACTACAGGACGAGACATCCATTCAATATCTTCTGGCACATCAATTAAATATGTCCTCTCCGTAAATTGAGGATAATTATCGTTATCATCTAAAATAGTTACTTCAACAGTAGCAACAGTAGATCTTTGTTCCGGATCGGTACCTTTGTCTGTTGCTTGTACAAGAAGAGAATAAAATGCTGTTGATTCCCTGTCAAGTTTTTTACGAGTTGTAATGATCCCGGTATTTATATCAATATAAAAAATATCATTCTCACCCGTTGGATTTAATATACTGTACTCTATTTCAGCATTTTCATTAACATCCTGGTCAGTAGCTCTAACTGTTATAACTGTTGAACCTACAGGACTCATTTCCCGAATAGAGGCTGCGTAAGTAGCTTGTTCAAACATAGGTGTGTGGTCATTGCGATCAGCAACAATTACTTGAACAGTTGCACTACCAGTGCGGTAAGGCAATCGCTGGTCAGTAGCTGTTATTCTCAAATAGTGTTCATTCATAAATTCCCTGTCTAAATGAGTGGTCGTTTTGATTTCCCCAGTTTGCGAATTAATTTCAAAAAGTCTCTGACTTCTAGAATCTAGAGCAGCATACAGATTGTATGAAATGTTATCACCATCTGGATCATTTGCAGTCAGAATTGCTACAGAATATCCACCTTCAACTTCTTCAGGAATAGTTACTTTATATGTAGCTTGGTCAAATTCTGGTGATTTATTGTCTATAGATCGTCGATCTCTAATAATTTTAGAACGTTGAAAATACAAGCGAACAGGTTGAGAAAATGAAACATCTTCGCATGCAACTTCAGCATTAAATTCAACTCTCCAACTATTTGAGGAAGCGCAAAAATCTCGATCGGCTACTAATTGTCCCCCGTTAATTTCTATTAAGTAACTGTCTTGCAAAGGCTGCGAATAAATTACATCACATCGTCGTAACTGAAACAAGGGTAAAATATCTGATAAACTTACAATTTCTTGACTTTTCTTCCAGCAATTACTTTTACCAACATTTATAACAGCTATCAGATAGTTATTGTTATATTCATTTCTGCATGATGGATTATTCAGTTTTAATGAAAATGGTAAACTTATATATTCCACAGAACTCTCATATGGAATTCTCTGATTTGAGCCGATAAAAAAATTTAAATAATTGTTATTCAAAACACTATCTATAGAGCACGTTAATTCATTTTTTAAATAAACAACACCCGTATTTGGATCAATATCTAAAAAATTATTAGTCAAATTCGATAAAAGAGATGATTCAAAAAAATAATGCCTACCTTTAGCGGAGCTACAATTAAACAGAGCGAAACCCGGCTTGTTATGATATGAATTCAGTTGCACGATAAATGCGCCGATCTCGGAGAAAAGGAGTATAAACAAAAAGCCCACACTACGGTCTACATTAGGCCTAAGCGCCGGCCACCGCATTATTGCGGTGAAAACCTCTACAACTAAATTTCAGAGATGCTTTCCCGAGCACATTTATTAAAAAATGTTGGCGTTATTTGAACTGTCAAGATAAGAAGAATAAAATACCGGCTTTATTGAATCCGAAAGATATGAAGAGACATTTATTTACTAGCCTGTTTCACCCTCTTTTCCTACTATTGGAACCACTACACGCACATCAATGAAATCAAGGGTTACAGCAATCTTTCTATCACGCCAATAGGTGAGCCAAGTAATCGTTTTCGCACGGAAAAGGGTGTCGATTGAAGATACAGAACACTTATTTATCGCTTTATTCTGAGATCTAGATCATATTTTGGGCATTAACATTGTTGACGAGACTGTTTATATGAAGAAATTTTAATTAAAACTTTTAAAAAGTAACGATAACTGTAACATTATTATAATTGTTATAAACATAATGATACATTCAAATGTTAGAGTTTTATTTTTATATCAATTTAGTTAGCTTTCCTAAAGTTATTCAAGTTTTTATTTTATTCAAATCATAATTAACAAATAGAGTGTAAATGAATTTCATCTTACTCTATCTTTACTAGATATTAGAGCAAAGATAAAATTTTATTATTAGTTTCCCTAGTGTGCTTAACTGAATTTAGATAAAATAAAATCACCAAATATTACAATATTTTGAATATTTTAGGACACAATTAGATATTTAAAAATCATACTTATTAAAAATCATACTTATTAAAATTATAGTTATACTTATTTATTTTTAAAAAACATGTTTTTTTTAAAATTATTATCAATTACGATTTAATTTTAATTACTAATACTCAGAGAAAATTATTTATTATGCTGGAAAATATTGTATAACATCAAAACAAAATTTTCCTCTATTAGGATAAAGTTTCCAAGAATACGAAAATTAATTAAAGAAGAAAAGAAATTTTTTAATTCTATTTATATATTAAAGTAATATATTTAATATATTTAAATTGACGACTTTGAATATAGATTTGAATTGATTTTTTGCCCAGGTTAATGCTTTTTACTGAATAAATAACGTCAATAAATTGATTTATAGAAATGCTATAATGTATTTCGATTAAATCTTAAAAAAATGCTGTTATCTCTCAAATTACTCGAATTAAGATTTTATTTCAGGTGTATGAATATCTTTTAATTAAATATTAAGCTCAATAATAATATATTGGTTGGAATAGCAGTGTCGTAGCCAGGAGGCGGGTCCATGGAGTCCAGGCCCCAACTTCCGAAATTTAAAAGAAAATAAAGATAATGATAAAATAGCAAAATAAAAGGGGAAAATTTTTTAAGAATTTCAAGTTATTAAAAAACCGAGTATCTTATTTTATATTTTTGTTACTATAACGACAAATTTGGAGGGGGAAAAAGATAACTCCGAGTTTTCAAGATACCGATACCCTATATCAAGACTTTTTTTTTTTTTTTTTTTTTTTTAAGACCCCAAGAGGTCATAATAGTATTTCTTCTTTATTTTGTTTACATTTTTTGTTGGTTTGCTTGTTTTATAATACGCTTAATTTTATTATCTGGAAGAGGTAATTTGGAACTTGCCGTAAGGTTGACGCGGTGCTGCCGCATTTTCCTCTTATAACATTTTGCATCTACAATTCTTGCCGCATTTTGCATCTACAATATAAAATCAATATATTTTTATATTCGGTGTAAAATGTGAAATTTTGTGAAATACTCATTAGAACACATCCACGACGGCTACAGCAATCGATGGTTACAGTGTCCCAAATGTTTTTTTTTATTACCGACGTTGAACAGCCGACTCAATTCTGAGTTTACGACAACCAATGTTCAACTCTGTAGCCGTGTAATTTTGAACTCACCCAGAAGATAAGGGAACACCTGTATCAAACAGTAAGACAAACCAGCCTTCGTGGATGAATCTTAGTGCAACTAACCCAAATTTGCGTTACATGGAGGGGGAAACCACGAAAACCTTTCATAGTTACCTAGACGTCAAGGGAACTCTAACCCATAATTTATCTGATTTGAACAAACAGAATATTTCCCGTCAACACTGTGATTGGTTAGAGCCGGGAGAAAAATTCGTACTACCAGCCACCGCTGGGATTCAAACCTGGTGCATTTCATTGCGAGACAAATGCTCTATTTCCTGAGTCACCGCGGTTCGTGCTTTGTAGTTATTAATATGTGGCTATTTTATAACTATAAATATGCACTAAAGTAAGAAGAAAAAGAACCTGCTCTTTTTATGTAAGCGCTATGTTTGAAAGTTTTCTCTTCTATATTTATGTTCATAAAATATTATATTTTCCATATTATGTCCGTGCAAAACTTAAACTAAGATAAAAAATAAAAAAAATTAAATAACATATTGTTAACAACAAAGTGTAAAGTTGGGCGATTTTGATATATTCAAATACTATGTAGAGTAAACAAACAAAAAAATTTCACCTTAAATAACTATTGTTCTAATGATCGGATTTTCACGTATAAAAACCCCATTTCATTAATTTGCATAATTGGCCTCAAATATGCTAATCATTTAGTGCTAACTATAAATTAAGTTACAGGATCAGGTTGAAAAACTTACTTTCTCTGAATAAATGTATTTTTTTCAACAATCTAAACTTCTTGATCTTTAAAATATGGTAAGTAACCGCAATCTGGAAAATATGGCCTCACTAGCTTAGTCCAGTAGTTCCTAATTGTTTGTCGGCCATGGAACCCTAATTGATCGAGCTTCTTTTGGCAAAACCCCGGTAATATTGAAAAAAAAAAAAAAAAAAAAAAAAAAAAAGAAAAACTTCCAATTATTTTGAAATTATTTAATGGGAACAAAGAAATATTTAATATTCTGCATTTGTTCTTGGTGTATGCATATGTTGAAAATAAATAAAATAAGCTTAATTATGGTTTTTAACGCAGTTTTGAACGTTGAGAATAGTCATCAGAAATCGTAATTTTTTATTGTTGAAATAAATTATTTTATTTAAAAATGAAAAGTCAAGAGAGAAATACTTATGGAATATTTTCATAAATATATTAATGCATAGCCTTTTATAATTTATCAATCAGTTGTTATTGAAAATATATATAAAAATACATATTTTTAAATTCTGCTACTTTCTTTAACACTGGTATTTTACAAAAATATTTTCTTATAAACAACCAAAATATTAAATGAATTATGGATTATTGGTTAAATATGTAAATAATCGTTACTGGCTGGAAAAAAATGTTTAAATTCTCGGTACCCCAGAAATCCTTTTATGGAACTCTAGGGTTCCGTGGAACACCTTTTAGGAACCCCTGGATTACTCAAGATATTTTAACATACTTCGTATCATCCTTAGCGTATTTTGATTTATCTCGAGAACTTTTCAAACAAATCAAAGAATTTGTAAGAAATATTTTTCAAATTATTGGAAAAATATATTGAAGATAAATAATGTAAATCATGTAAAATTGATTTTTTAATAATTATTTATTAAATTTTTTTCAATAATTTTTTTCGACCCCAGACAAAAACGCTTTGAATTGTAAAGTGTAAAAATTTTAAGCCATTTTAAACAATTGGTATTACAAATTACAAATACAAAATTAGAAAAAAAAAAAAGAAAAAAAAAAACAGAACGCATAGTTTGGGAGAATTGGAAATTTAAAAATCCGATTTTTTAAAAAATTTTTATAACCAAGATGCTATTTGACAAATTCCGTTAAAATTTCGCAACTGTCTTAAAATTTTACAGTTAAAAGTTTTGTAAAAATTTGTAAATTAAATTAATAATAATAATTAATTATTTTTCATCTTTGGACAAACGGAATTTGTAATTGCATGCAATTTATTATCGACCTTATTTTAGATCTGTTTTTAATGAGATTTATCTCATTTTTTCCATTTGATATTTTACCTGACCTTACTCTTCAAACGTTTTTTCACTGTATTTTTGACACTTTTATTTTTGTTTAATTTTTTCTTTTAGATGTTTTAAGTGCTTCTGACTTGTTTTTAAGAATTATAATTCCAGTCAAGATCCTTTTCATCTTTTACTATTAGCCGGACACTCGGGCTGGTTGCTGTTCCGGGGGCTTTCCCTTCTATGGAGAACTTTTGGTCATTGGTGACCTATTTTGTGATGGCCATACACTTTGATGCCTTGCTCCAAAATTTTATATTGGTTTAAACTATAAATCCCTTTTGGGATCATTTTGATAGATTTTAAATTTTATAAATCCCATTGGGGATGCAGAGCTATCTGTTCTTGCACGGGCACATTTTGCGTTCATTTATCCACTTCTTATTTTTTACTTTCCTGCATGGTGTTAAGAATACTTGATTTATTTATATTTTAAATTTACACGTCATCGATATTATTATTATAATATTATAACCGTCGCCCAATTTTGGGTTTACGACTACTACTGTTCAACTCCGTAGCCGTGTAATTTTGAACTCAATACAGAAGACAAGGAGACTCCTGGATCAGTACCCCCAGAAGTATGATTTGTTATGGGAACCTAGAGGACTTTGTGACCCGATAGATGTAACGTGCACCAGTCACCGGTTACTACAGCGGGAGTCTTCTGCCGGTGATGATCGAACCACGACTTCTTGGACGTGAGCCCAGTGCCCACAGGCTATCCTAGCCCTACATCATCGATATTGTAATATTTTCTCATGTGTATAAAACTTAGTTAGTTTTAACTTTATTGTGTTTGCAATATTTCATTTTGCAATGTTTAGCACGTTGAATTCCACGCTAATTTTACATGGCTTGCTCGTTTGGCCACGCGGTAAATAACTACAAACTAAATTTGCAAATATAGACAGATTTTGCTAGTTTACAAAAGGTATAGCATGACATATCTGAAAAAAGTGGTGAATTATATATGCCTACGAATTGTTTAAAAACAGTGGTGGATAAAAATCTACTGAATTGAATTTATTAAACCAAGAATCACAATAATTCAGTAAATTTTGAAGAAATTTTCTGCAATTCCATAAAAAGAGTGTAAATTTTATAGAGTGTAAATGTTATACGCTGTCAAATAGCTGTTTTTCGCGGCCTATGTGAAAGGTCAGTGTCAGCATCCGGTGGTTGACACAGCCAAAATGTAATTTCAGTGTCAGCCACCGGTGGTTGACTCGGCCTAAATGTAATTTCAGTGTCAGCCACCGATGGCTGACGCGGTGCTCAACGTGTTAATTTTGCAACGTTTGGTTCTCAATAAACTCCACGGGTGGGACCTCGCTGGGCTTTCGCCAGGGCTGTACCATCCAAGTTCTCGCCTCCACTCCTGAGGGGTCTATCGTGGCGACGGGTCGAACCCTTATCCAAAAACTCCTATAGGGGTAGGTTTGTCACCATTAATTTTATAATTGCATGTAAGAAAATTTTTATTTACTTAAAATGTTCCCGGGATATAACAAATTTAACAAAGAATGAAATTAGCATTTAGGGGGCCAAGATTTCGACCACTCACACACACACACACGGACAATTTATAAAATTATTGGTACAAAATCAAAATCAGGATGGAGAAAAATAAAAAGCAGTAGCTTAAATGTGGACATTGCTAATTCGACAGACTGATTTTGTTAATCAATGATTGTTCAAAGTGTAACTATATCATTTTTACCTTAAACTTACCTTGCCTTAACATTTTTACCTTAACTGAGTTGTGAATTAAATAAATTAAGCTATTATAGCCCCTCCCACAAATAAACTGCTAAAGAATTATTAGTTTGGTTACCAGTTTTCTCTTTTTACCCTGTTTAACATATTTTTGCTGGCACGTATTTGTGACACTCGGCTCGAATGGGTTAGGATTAGATTTTAGTACGTGAAAATTTGATCATTTTAACAATAGGTAGATAAGGTGATATTTATTTTTAGTTGTACCTTTAAGCTTAAGAGCCAATTAAATGAAAGAGTGATGACAACAAAACAGCTTGCGTGAAATTTTGAAAATATCGTAATGTGATTTTCATTCATTAAAAGATTTAAAAATACTTCATATGATTTTCAATTGTTTTTCTTTGATTTACAAGTTTACTACTTGCAGCGTCATCTGTCGGAAAAAATTTTGTACTAAAACAGAAACTTGAGAAAACAATTATGTCCCCGTCACATGAATCTTCTGTAAGAATTATTTTCATAGTTAGTAAAATTAGAAAGTTTGTCTTAACAGTTTTTGACATATGTCTTATAAACCATAGTCCCTCTTATTTAAGACGCAAATTTTTAGTTTTCAGTGATTGAAGTGCATTTCAAGTGAAATAATTTCTTCATCTTAATTTTGAAATAAAAAATATCATCTTAAGTTTTTAATTGCTCAGAAAATATTACGTAATATTAAACAATGAAAAGAATACACTAGGATAAAATAACTTACTCTATAAAAGACTAAACCTTAAAAATTTCGAAAATTGTAAGGAATAAAAAGGGCAGGAAAAATAAAAACTAAAACTGGTTAAAGCAACAAAAAAAAAGTATGATTGGAAAAAAGCAATAAATTTCGCTACACCCAATTTAAATTGAAGTGAAGAAACGTTAACTTTAGAAGAAATCTGTTCTGAATTAGTAGATAAATAAAAATCCCTCACGAATGAAGTATTAAAATTTTATTTTGATTCAGATATCATGAATCTTATCTTAGTAGAAACCTCAAGGTGTGCAAAAATATAACTATGCTTCTTCCTTATCTGAAAAAGTATCGGATTACTATATTAAGTTATTATACACTATTAAGTTAATATAAGTTATTGTATTAAGTTAAGTATTATTTTTTAACAACCATCACACATTACAAGATTTCCCGAGTAAGTAGTAGAGATTTAGGATATATATATATATATATATATATATATATATATATATATATATATATATATATATATATATATATATATATATATATATATATATATATATATATATATATATATATATATATTAAATGTATAAAATTATGTTTCTCAAAAATTTTTCCCTTTTGTTTCATTAGAAAATGTAATGAAGAAAAGCTAAAACAAAGGAAATGAAATAATATGTGAATTCATTGTTTTAGAGCTTTATCTTTTTTATTTATTTATCTTTCTTAATCATTTAAAAATGATTTTTAAAATGCTTAACTTGGTTAACTGAAAAATTAGAAATAAATACTCTAATCATAGCAATGTATTGGAAAGTAATTTTATCAACCCCATAAGCTGCCAGGTTTCCCATTAATGGGACCCTATCATATCTTCAAGAAGTACAGAGATTTTTAAAATTTTCAATTGCATATGAATATGGACGTCTGGAACATTTGAACGTTTACTGAAACTTTAAACATACTAGCACATCAATTTATTCGGTGACATTTATAAAGTGGCGTTTAGGGTATGCAAGAGCATGAAATTGCAATTCTAAAGTACTAGCCAGACTTCAAGTTCCTTTTACTCCTATTTCCACAAAAATGTTAAAAAATTTCAATTTGTTAACGCATGCAGTATAAAAAAACTTTTGTGTGAACAAAGCAATAAAAGAATATAGAAGCTGAGAAACTGAATTTCGGCTTCGTATATTCAGTATCTTATTTTTGTTTCTTTATTGCTAAAAAACAATGATATTGTTATTAGTCCAAAAAATTTTTAAATAGTTCCTATGATATCCACTTTTCATTAAAAAGTCATTAAATTACAAAAATATTTGAAAATTGAAACATCGTAAAAATTTACTTTTAGGCTTTAATTATAGGTTTTAATTACAGGCTTTAAGCTTACATTTAATGTAATAGGCTGATTTTTTAATAGGTTCAATTAAAGACATACTATAATTATAAGGCTTCAATATCAGACTTAGCATCAAACTCTGTTGAGGGAGCAATTCAATTTCATATTTTATAACCGTCGTTGAGCAGCCGACCCAACTTTCAGTTTACGCCTACCAATGTTTAACTCCGTAACCTTGTAATTGTGAACCCAATTCAGAAGACAAGGACCTGGACCAAGTATTGGGAGAAATTTGCTTTCGTGGAAAACTTTTTGATGGAACTAAGCCGCATTTATGTTGCATGGATAGGAAGACCGCGAGAAACTCCCACGGTTAGCCTGACGACAAGAAGACTTTAACAAATGATCCATCTACCACTGAGGATCGAAGGGGCAATTTGCAGAAATTCTGAGCAAATCATCAAGTTTCTCAGTTTTCAAAGGGTTTTTGCAAACTGTCTTCCGTCTATCATGACAACTGAAGCCTCTTTCACTGGAAACTGTAATCACTGGTAGAATAGCACAAAAAATTTCATAATCTGGAGCATATTTGAGAATCTAGCTGAATGTTTTCACTGTTAAACTTCTTCAGCATCTGAGTCAATGTTAGTGAAGAGATCATGAACTCACTTTCCCAATACAAAAGCCACTCGATCATCACAGAGATTTGAGTTTCAATACATGAAGAGTTTCTTTATCTCCTTAGTCCCAAATTGAAGAATTTTTCCAAACCAAAATGATCTAAAACTAAGATGTTGCACATCTGTTGACATAGATAGCAGTCTTTCTGTAATACACATCTTTGTTTATTTCATTATTCTCCCTCTTTATGTCTGAAACTACTACTCCCCATTTTTAATATTTATAAACCAAAAACTCACAAATCTAGAAAAGTTATGGTAATTTGATTTGAAACACCACATTTTATAAGACAAAATTTACTCGCCAGTCCTAAATATTTGGTCGCCAATTTGGAGCTGGAGAGAGGAAATTTCGCACTCCTGTTTAGTGAGTTAAATTTCTATATATTTTACATTAAGAAATATATTTATCATTATTGGTTGGGTAGTAAAGATTGACAATTTTGGTAGTAGAGATTGACAACTTTGGTAGTAAAGATTGACAATTATGATAGTAGAGAAAATCACTTATTGCTTGGGAATTTTCGTTATTATTTAAAATAATAATGATTTTAATTCTATTTCAAATAAAAATATGCATATATATTTTAATCTTAATTAATACGCGAGTTTAGAACTTAGTATAATTTTTCTCTGTACTTGAACTTCAGGTAAATGCTTTTTTTCTTCATTATAATTTTTTCATGCTTTTATTTTTCAATTTTATTACCCCGTATCCCAATACATCGTCCTAAAGATATCTATATGAAATTTGGAATATAATATATCTAAGATAGATTTTTTTAACTTCCTATATAATATAATATTTGTCTTTGTTAAATAAAAAACGATTTTGATTTATAAATTTTAAACACACACGGGCGCCCAATTTTTGGCGAGAACGAAATTAAAATTACGCTTACAATACACGAAATTACAATTACAAATGAAAAAATGTTTTTTAAATTTTTTTCCTTTTCGCAATCGTTGGAAATTGATTACTTTTTTTGCCTTCTTATTTTGATTGAAACTTAATTAAATTTATATCGAGTGTTCTAAAAAAATTATGGGGGGCATTTTGATATTTGTAATTATTTTGGGGGACTGTTCCTTATGCAAACAAGGCCCATCTAAACATAGCAGCATTTTCATTAAAAAATTTTAAAAAATAATAGTAATACAAAAAACTAGTTAATATAAAAATGGAAAAAACAGTAAATATAAGAAACGAAAAAAGTGAAATTCTTGAAATTGCAGTTTTTTATTTTAAATTAGCAATTTTATCACCTTAGAAAATTTTCATCTCTCTGAAAGTGATCTTAGAATTCAATGAAATCCGTTTTTAATATGCAAAATAAATAAAACATAAGCAAAATGTGTGTAGCCCGTGATTGTTGGGCGTTAATTTCCGAGAATCACCTTTACAATAATAAATTACAGTGACGTACAAGAATGGGGAGGGCGTAGGGAACCCAGTCATTCAGCCCAAGGGGCATCCAATCGATGACACTGGACACTATAAATTTAAATCTTTTACAAATATTAATTTTATTATAAAATAATTTTTTTCATTTGGTAAATATTTGGATTAAGTAAAATATCTTTAAAGAATAAAATAAGTTTTTCGAACAAATTTAATAATGACGTTTTAAGTCATAAATAATAAAATATTTTACACTTTTAGAAGAAGTAAGAATATTTTGCTAAAAATGATAAACTTTATATCATAGAATAAAACATAAAAATAAATTTTTAACTAGACTTTTATGAATAAATATTTTTTTTTTAATTGAATAAATATTTTTACCGCTCCCCAGTGACTACATTATTACCCTCCTTTTTTCAGAGTTATTTTATTGAGGAGATTGCCTCGATTATCCACGTATCTCAGCACGCCTCTGCTAAATAAATTCAAAAGAATATTTACTTTATTTTGACCTCAAAAATTAGAATGGCATCATAAAATACCGATTAGAATCCATCACTTGTACAGAATTTAATTTGGATAAGTAAGATAAGCGAAGATAAAAAATTAGAACATCTGGTACATTTTTCTTTCTGTTTTAACTTTTCAACTTTAATTTCATTTAAAAGTGAATTCTAACATATTTCTCAGTGATTTATACTTTAACAGAGACATAATTTAAAACGCTGAGGTGCGCACAAGCAAAGAGAAATTAACAAGGGAAAAAAAAAAGAGAAGACATGCTCATTTATGAATTTTGCGGAGCGATGCAAGTCATGAAAAAGATGCTCTATTTTAATGAATGGTAAATGAAACATATTTATGAAGGTTATGTAAGGCTCGTATTCTAAAAAGGAATTAATACTATGCATCGAGCCTGTTCCATGTATTCATTTGGACAGAAGACAATGCCATCTAGTATTTCGAGGTCATTTTACGAAAAACCATGTTATACCATTTTTTCTTCAACTTATAGCACCTACTTTTGGTGAAGCAAACCACTTTTTTCTTTTGGTTCAATATATTGGACGTTACGCAACAACACGTGATTTGTAAAACCTCGTGATTGTTTAGGTGAAAGAAACCTGCCCTCAGTTGAAAAAGCAGGTCTTTAAAATAATTCTTATTTTGATTATCTCATTTGGGTTTCGAGGAAACGGACATAGAAATTCGTTGGTTAGTTAGTTTGAGTTTGAAAAAAAATAAATGTATGTTGATTTAAGCGGAAATTTTAAATTTTTGTTAACACCTTTTGGATAATTTATACTTATTGCGAAGGGGCTCGGAGTTTGCTTTTGCTCGTATTTATATATTTCTACAACTACAGATTGCTGTATTTTTATGGCAATTTTAAAATAAAAAATTAAATTATAATGAGAGGAAAAATAGTCAAATGTAATGAAAAAGGATCTTTTTATATGGAAAAAAAAAGCTGTGACAGGTTAGAAATGTGATTGGAGATTTTCTTCTAATTCAGAGGTAATATTATTAGAATAATTTATATTTTAATTTATCTACTAATAGATTTAAAGTAATAAGCAATATTCTAAATTTATAGTAATGTTAGTAATATTTTAATAATATAATAATAATATTACTATAATATTATAATATACTAATAGTAATGACATAATAATAAAAACAACAATAATAATAATAATAATATAACAATAATAATATTATAATAATAATAATATAATAATATTATAATAATAATAATAATAATATAATAATAAAATAATAATAATAATATAATAAAATAATAATAATAATAATAATATAATAAAATAATAATAATAATAATAATATAAGAATAAAAATAATATAATAGGAAATATAATAATAGTATTATAATAATGTTTTGCCTAATCATAAGTAAATAAAATGATAAGAAAAAATAATTTTATTAATTTTTTTATTTGGAAAACTAATAAATATTTTTACTAATTCAAAATTTATTTCTTTATGTGAAATAAATGAATTTTTTAACTAGTGAAGGAATAAAAAAATACAATCTGGAAATTATCTATTTTAAGATTGCAACAAAAATTGTGGCGTGACAATTAAAAATGATTTTGTTGTAACCTTTTAAGTAAAGCTTTATAGTTGATTCCCAGTCAAAAAAAAAAAAAAAATTCTTAAATTTTAAATTTGATTAAAACTGACTAAGCGATAAACTTTGAATTTGATTCTATTTTTCGCACATTAAATCATAATGAGAATAATAATAAATAAAATTTTAAATAAGATTGTTAAATAAATTATGAAAGTTAAGCAGAAGGATAAGCACTAATTAGAAAAATTCTAGACAAAATGTTTTGATTTCATATGTTTTCAAAGTAATTGATTGTCGGCTTATTTGTTATCCTAAAATAAATAATAGATTTGAAGATTAAAGGAATATTCTTAGTAATAAAGACATAGTCGATTTCTTTCTTTATCTTACAGTGATATCACATAAAAGGTTAACCGACATTAAATACTCAAAGTAAAAAAACTACAAATTGTTATTTACGATTTTAAATCCTTATTGTAGCTCTATTTTGTTCTTTATAAATAAATTTTTACGCTGATAAATTTATTTTCCCTGTTAAATTTTTATATTAAATTACTTTTACCAGGAAAGTTATGAAATAAAGTTTCGAAACAACATTGACATCATTTAGAATTCAAGTGTAAATAAGTGCACGAAAATGATGCTTTTGAATGATGGCTTTAAATCTTCTTTAAGTAGAACTGATTCATCTGATGAAGAATATTATTTAGGGAATACAACACCTACAAGAACTAATACTTCAAATACTGTACCAAATGGTCACAATGCTGACCTAGAGAGTTCTGGTGTTTTTGTTGCTGGCTATACAGGACCAATACATAAATGGGAGCATCCAGGCTACCAATTTTTGACAGAATCCGCACAAGGTAATTAAAATTTCATTGCTTATTACTAATTCTATTTTTTTACTTATTACTAATCTTATTTTAATTCTATTATTAGAGTTTATTTATTCCTATGAATTTTATTATAAAAAAAACAATTTAAATGGTTTTTATTATTTATTCAGCTTTTAAAAAAGAAAAAAGGAAGACAAAAAAAAAAAAAAAATTAAGATATGTTTTGAAAATTGCAATAAATAAATAAATTTAGGAGGTTTTTTATTTTTATTCAGTTCAAAAATTTAATAACTAAGCCATAGTTTAATAAACTTAACTCATTCTTAAAAATAAAAAAGTTGCGCCCTCTTCATTTTTATTTTGTTTTACAAATTTTTGAAATAATGATAATAAAAATAGACAAACAAAAATAATAAATAATAATAATATGTATTTTTAAGGACTTTAAAATGAACTCTTTTGCATTTGGACTATGTTAACGTCGACTGGAATGATTGGCTGGTAGATTTCGTTTAATTTTTCTATCTGTATTCGAAACATTACATTATTTGACCCCATTATTATTTGACCTACCCACTTCAAAAGAAATAAGCTTATAAATGAAAATAACTGCAATATAGAACTGCAATAAGAACTGCAGCAGAAAACAAAATATATGCAGTTAATATTCTTATGATAATGACATTTCGTTTATGGAATATTAAAATAAAAGAATATAATGTGACTAAAATTTTTAGTTGCATCGTTAAGTTGTCAAAAAGAAATTGTGTAAATTCTGAGAAAAATATGGTTCACCCTAAATTACCTTAGATCTAAATTATCGAATTTTCTTGTACCAAGTTTCAATCTTGATCATTCAACGGATGGACCTTAAATATGCAAATTAATTAGCACCGACAAAGTTACATATAAAAACGTAAGTTTTTATTTGAAAGAAATAGAAAAAACAGGAATCCCTTAATGTTAAATTTTAATTTTTCTGTAATTCGCAATATTTATTTTAAGAAATCAAACACTGTTTACATGAAAATATAAAATTCATTTTTTTTAAAGATAACACCAAGCAAAAAACAAATATTATAATCATAATTTTTATTAATTAATTTATTAAGAATCAATAATTGTTGAATTTATAATGCACACAAAGTTTTACATAATTTTCAAATGTGCAAATATAAATCCACAGTCTACATTATTGAAGTGTGTTGGTGGAGTAGTTCTCGAAAAATGAAAAGATACGGCTATTTTGAAATTTTGTTGCTTAAAAACAATTTGTCCGTTTTAATTCTTAGAATATTCCAGAATTTTTGAAATATTTGCTTATGAAATTTAATTTCCTTCATATAAAAAAAAAAAAATTCTTTACATCAATTTCTGTTTTCGTCTTACGAAAGAAAAAAGAATTATCATGACATCAAAATGATTGTATATTAAAATCACGTATGTGTTATATAATAAACTAACTGGTTTTAAAAGTATGCACTAAGTGTAGAAATATTTGTTTTAAAATTTGTTTTTCTCCGTCGTAGAAGGTCAATATAGAAATAAAATCTGTTTCGAGTTTATAGGACTTCATTAAAATATTTTTTATTAAAACATGTGATACTAATTAAGAAATACTGTTAATTTTTTCGTTTTCAGTGACTTGTATGGTGTTTATTTAAAAGATAGTTACTCTAAATTAAAAAATTACAGTTTATTTGAAGATTTTTTACTTCTGTATTTGACTTACTATCATCAATAAATATTCTTTGTTATTTCTTATCTGTGCTTGTTGCCGAATTGTGCATATTTCATAAGAGCATTCTTATTGAAAATTTGTGCAGTAAAATAACCTTTTAATTCTTGATAAATCAGGTGGAGACAAATAATTACAATTTGACTTTTTAAGAAACTTACATTTGTCTTGTTTTCATTTCAGTGGTTCAGTATAAAATGCAAAAAATTGTAAGATTGCAAAAAATTGCTTTATGGCAAAATTGCAGGAACCACAAAGGAAATTCATTTATTACAATTTAGTTATTAAATACTAAAAAGTATTTGGTGACTCGTTCAATGCATCAACAAATACATTAAAAACGCTAACGTAATCCAAATTTAAAAAAATCATGAGGGTGGAAGGCGAAATGAAGAACAACCAAATCAATTTGATTGTCAGATAAAACATAAAGAAGTTTTTGATCACAGTCTTTCAAATCATCTTTTGTTTTTCTCAGGCAATCAAACATGTTTTGATGTTTTAATCTGGATTTTCCATTGGCAAGCATAGACAATCGCCTGGGGGCGTTATAGGAAAAGGGCAGAAAATTCAAGTTAATGATAACTTAACATTAAAAAAAAAAAAAAAACTTTTTTTTTCTCTAATGTTTTTCATCATTTTTTTTTAAGGATACAATAAATTCATCAACCATATTTTTCTCGTTTGAATTTCTTTTTCAATTTTTCTGTGAAGTGTTAGTTTGGTTTTCATGGTTTATTTCCGGGTTAAAATATGCGGCCTTTACTTTTTGCATTTATCTAGATGCATGCTGTTAATCGAAAATGGCTTCTCGGAACGAAATAATTATTTTAAATACATTTTCTCACCTTAAGTGTACTTTTAAGTATAAACATTAAAAACAATGCCATCACTTATTCTGTTAGTTTCCTATTTTTTACAAAACTATAATATTGTTTTCCTCCGGCTTATCTAGTTTTTTCTAATTATGATAAAATATTTACTGTATTGTGCTTTCACGTTATAACTCACTCAATAGTGATTTGATAGTGGTTTTTTACTATCTTTTTATCTTTTGATTCTCCAAGATGGAGCGAAAGCTGGAAACTGAACACTTTTTCGCGCATTATTATTTTGGTCGGCGACGCATTAAGACATTGTAACACAGTACACAATCCTAATTCTATTACTACTTTATCTACTCTAAAACTGATCCAAACATTTTGTATAATCAATATGTATATTCATTTCATATGTTTATTCATATGTTAAAATTTAAAATGACTACTCATTTGCACTCATAGTCTACACCGATAATCGAAATGCACATACATGCTGATGGTTTATTGCATATGCTTTTATGGCTTCACTTTTCATTAGTATTCAAAAATATTTGTTAAAGGTGGTTATAAAGGAACACTCCCTATATGCAAGCCACTTCGCTTTCTATTACCTTGGCACCATCAGCGTAATTAATAAATATTAATAAACCACATAAAAACTTAAGAGTTTCAAAATTAAATCAACCTACATTTTTATATAATCTATGATTTATATTATTTTTTCTACTTGTTTACAGTTACCACATCAACAGTAGAAAGGATTTTTAAAATTATCATAGTTGGAGATGCTACGGTAGGAAAAACATCATTTGTCCAAAGATATGTAAATGATATTTTTCGCAAGGATTATAAAGGAACGGTTGGAGGTAAGTGTTATAAAAAACAATATTTATTAAAATTTATAATCCAGGGTGTTATGTAACTACTGTCCTTAACATGTTGCTGTTGATAAGTACTGATAAGCTATGGAGGTAGTTAATTCTGTATAGTAGTATTATATAGTTGATCACACTGTATCTGTAAATTGGTATGAAACTGTCATTTTTATGTCATATTATATATTATGACATAAATACAGCATGTAGGCATATTTTATGCTGTATATAATAAATAAACTTATTTATTATATACAGCACGTAGGTGGGCATATTTTTGTAAAATAATTATTTATATTTAATTATATATTATAACAATAATTTATATATAATATAATATATAAATATATATTTGTAATATATAATAATTTTTTATATTTAATTCTATCACAACTATTTGTATAAATATTTTTTATAAATATTTTTTTTGTCTCACTTTTTTTTCTTTTGTTTTTAATTTACAAAATTATTATATAAAACTTGCAAAATTTCCAGATAATTTAATAATAATAATAATAATAGTAATAATAATAATATACATGGTAGCCATAATTAAAGTCGAAGTCTTTAAAGCCTGAAAGAGAAAAAACTGCTGAGCCACATTCAAACTAATTTACAAAATTTGAAATTACTTAGACCATGAAAATTTGATCACAAAAGAGTTCGAACTTTCATTAGCAGGGATCAAAACGGCAATGCAAGGTCACTTTTGGTGAAAAATAGACATAGAAAGAACAGAAAATTGACATTTTACATGGTGGGGTATAAATCAGAGCTACGGAGTCGGAGTCTAAGAAAAGTTAACTGGAGTCAGAGTTGAAAAAGTTTACTCAACTACGACTCCGGCGGTTTGTTAAAAAGTTAGATACTTATAGGTTGGAAAAAAAAAGTTTTGATTTTAAGCCAATTATTTATACAAATATTTATAAATATGTAAATAAGTGCTATATAAGGGCCGGGATGGCCTAGCCTGGTCGTTAGGACACTGGGCTCATGTCCATGAAAATTTACTATTAGAAGGAGTTGGAATTTCAGAAAAGTTTGGAGTCAGAGACAAACATTTCATTTATCAATTCCACAGCCCTGGTATAAATAACATAATTCTATTAATTTGTAAACTACGTAGTATAAAAAATATTAATCTAAATTTACATTTCTAGCAGTTTAAAAGCATAAAACTGAAATTACTAATAGATGCTTGCATTCTATTTCCAGAATGATTTATTAGAATATATCCTTATTAGTTTTAAAATGCTCTTAATGTGTGTTGAGGGGAGCTTCGATGACAAAACTCTTCCCCGGATTCAGATATCAATTGTGCTTTCAAAATCTAAATAAATGGTTCCACTAAAGATGCTTAATGTCTTTATGTCTCGTCTTACTGTCTCCAGTTATTTTGTGCATATAAGCTCCACTTAGTCTCGTTGAATTTCTCTTCTTTAATGACTTTAGTTAGTTTATGACTATTCATTCATAAAACCGGAACTAATATTGTTATTAATTAAATGTTAATTTCACAAATTACATGCTTTAACTTTTTTTTTTACCAACGATTAAAAGTAGATTCGTTTTTTTATTTATTTTTATTTAAAATCACATTTTATATTAAAGCATAACAGTTCCAGAAATAAACTTCAATGAATATGTGTATTTGTACAAAATACTGAAATTCGAGCTACACTATAAACAATTACGGTAAAAATTACCGGTACTTAAAGTGTTACTTATATATAAGTGTTATATATATATATATATATATATATATATATATATATATATATATATATATATATACCTACAATTAAGATCATAGTAGCAAAACACCTTATATGTGTAGATTTTACTGTAACCATTAAGCCCCTGACTCGTCTATCAAAAAACTGAAGACTGTAATGAAATACAGATTACTCGACTTAGAGTAAATGCCCGCGATCTTTCCCACTCATAGAAGAATTAGTTGAACATGGCATTGTAAAAATAATTTTTATCTCTCTCTCTTTACTCTCTTACTTCCTCGTGTTTAACAAAATTTACTGAAAAGGCAAAAATTTATGAAAATTTCAAATTTTTATTATAAAATGCCATATTAGGAATGCCAGTTAAAGGCTGCGACTCTTTAATATGGGATCTGTAACTGAAGCCCCAGTAGCCCCTTTTAACCCGGCTCTACCTTCACGAAAACTACCGTCCTTCTTATATATATTCAAAAAATAAGTGGCACATCTTAATTCTAGAGCGCAATTATTGAATAGCTTTTTCTCACAATTATTAACTCCTGACTGAACTAACTCATAACTTTTATTGCATCGTGATATGAAATGATATTAAATGCCTTCCTATGCGTGGGTAAGATGCTGCCCAAAACTCCAAAGAAAATCTTTATTTTCTTCAAAGAACCTTAAGAAATATAACCAAAAAGCTCTCGGTTCTCTAGCCAAGAACTAAATTAATAGTAATTTTTTATTTCTATTAACTGCTATCAGAACGATAACTAATTCATTTTAATGTATTAATAATAATAGTTAATAAAATCGGTATTTCATATCAAAGGTAGAAACATAACAGAAAGAAAAAATGTGGGACAATTGGTACAAATCTTATAGGGATAGAATATCATAGTATAGAATTTCTCATGAACAAATTAACATTGGTTGAATCGCATTTAGGCATACTGTATCGTGAAACAGATTCTGCTGTGAACAAAATACTTTTGCTATACGTGCTATTGTTCGTGGTAATTTATACGCGCTATTGTTCCTCTTACGGGAGGTTATTGTATCCATTTTTTTAAATATATATTTATAGATTAAAGGCAAATAATCTTTGAAACATTGTGTATAAACATATCACACCCCATCTTTATGATCTTAACACGCCGCTATCACCCTTACGTAAACAGAACAAGTATTTTAATTTGTATAAATTTTTGGAATTATCTCTTAACTCACTTTTTTTTTTTATCGCTTCTCACAACAAGTTAGTCGCTTAAGTTAGTCGTATAAGCTGTTCCGTATGGACCATCCTCAACATATATTTTAAGAATTGTAGTAAAAAATGATGTAAAAAAACTAATAAATTTTAGAGTTCGCAGATTAAAGTTTAAGTGAAAAAAGCATAAACTATCTTAACTTTGACCAATTATTATTAATTTCGAGAAGAGCAAAAAAAGGATTAAAATAATTAAAAAACAAACAAACCTTTATTTGTCTAGTTGAGCTATACGTCTCTTTCTATTAACCGGCTTTAAGCTTCATTCTAAAATAGATTAATAATTGCTAAAATAGATTAATAAATAGATAAATAATTACTTTAATACCTCCCTTGTTTTTATTGATCTCAATAGTGATTGGTGAAAGTTGGAAAATGCTTATATTCTGTGTCAGTTAAATGTGAATTTACGACCCTTAATGTGTACAGTTTTCTTTTTTTACTTTTTAATGGATTCCAAAAGTGTAAGAGTAGTCATTACGACTTCCACTGGACTGATGGGTAATATTAAAAAAAAAAACTCTTTTCTTATTTAGTTGATTTCGCCATGAAGGTTTTGTGGAAATCAGAAAAAGAAGTGATTAAACTTCAGCTATGGGATATTGCAGGTGAGAACTTCAATTAATTTTCTTAAAATACATTACACATTTCTATAATTCAAAAGCCAATGAAGCGAAACAAACTACCCTAAAAAATCACATTTTTACATGATTACATAGGCTAGAAAAGTATTTCTGAGAAACTGCACGCTTGAAACGTTCTCCTTGAAAACACTTGTAAACGGTGAATACAATAATTCTGTGGCGGGAAAGATATTTGTTGGCTACCTGCAGAATTCAAACTAAGGACCTCTGGTGGGGTAGTAGTCGGATACTCTAACCACCATAGAAAAATGTGAACACTGTAGTGAGTTAGGAAGCCTTATATATAGTAGCCACAGCGCACTCCGTGAACAAAACGTCTGACTCGTACTAAGTAGTGAGCGTTTCACGCGACTGAAAGGCTGCGCGGCCGTGAGTGAAGTTACCATTCCAATTCAGTTCGGGATTTGTTTTTAGTATCAAGGAGAACCATGAAACAAAGCAATATAGTGTAGTGCTGCCCTCTGTCGAGGAGTGAGATAGTTGCATTTCGTGCTCGAGTGTCCGTAGCCACCAATGTGGTGGAGAGTGTGTAAAAGCGATGTTTGCTGACTGCCGGCCAAGGACCTTAAGGAACGTAGTCGGATGATCCAACCATCATAAAGAAAAGTATACATCCCAGTCAGGGTGAATTAGAAAGCTTTATCTATAGTGGCCGTCGTAACTTTTTTTAGTTTGAATGAGACTTACTTAATTTAGCAATCTGGTTAACCAAAAAAAAGCCTTATCGCTAACCAGAGAATAGCATATAAACGCTTAATCGAAGAAAGCAACAAGTTATCAAAATTAAACAATTTATGTATTAATGATGTAGTTTTCGCCACGCATCGGAATTCGTTTGACAGAATGATATTATATTGAATGAAAGTTGCATTATAAATCAGGGTTTATGTAGTTCATTAGTAATGTGTTTTTAGGTTGTTTTTTTAATCAAATAAAAAAATAAGGGAAAGTCATTTGGGGTTGAGTTCCGCCTGCTGCCTCATTTTATTCCCCAAAAGATTGGAAACGATATAGAAAATTTAACTCAGATAACACATGACAGAATTATTTTCAGACCAGCCACTTAGTTATTACATCTTCTAGAACATTTTCACACCTCCCACAATCTTCTAGGTCAATACAGACGACGGATTCTGAAATCAAATAATTTTTTTCCCCAAAGCTTTAAAACTATGAACTCTTGAATCAGTAGTTCGCGTGCAGGTCGTTGGGCTACCAAAGCAGGGGAGCCATCCCCTCTGCAGAGAACCAAAATTGCAATGGCATGTCTTCGGATCATCCCCAGGAATGTTTCCCCGTCGCCAATAGCCCATTGTACAACTCTAGTTCGATGAAAATAAAGTACCTACATACCTTGTATCAGTAGTATCATTGAATGCTATTAGTTTTGGAGATTGATAAATAACTTGACGGTCCATGATTTGAATCTACAACCTTCTAGGTCAATACAAACAACGTATTTTGAAATCAAATAATTTTCTTTCCCAAGGCTATAAAACTATGAACTCTTTGAATCCCAAGACTATAAAACTGTGTACTTGTTACTAGTTTTTGAGATTGACAAATAACAGAGGAAACCAATTTTATTTTTCTGCTGCATGCGATACTTTGACAAATCTTAGATATTTTTATACCGCTGATTTCAAATCTGCAATCAATTTTTTTTCTCCAAACTACAATTTTTTAAAATGACATTTTTAGTCTATTTTTTGTCGAAATGTACAAGTTAAAAGGCGATAAATATAATAGGGGGGGGGTTCGTAAAGGTTGAGACAAACTTCTGAAACATCGTTATAAGCCGCTAGGGGCGCTTTCCCTATTTTAAACTGTTTCTTCATGTACTTTTTAACAGATCGTAATTGGGAGGCGCCCCTAGCCATGTACGACATTTCCGGGCATGGGTTCGAATGTAATTTTAATCCTGACGATGTGCTCTTATTCCCCTAGAAGTTTGTCGCAATATTTACGCAACCCCCAGTTATATATATCGTTTTTAAACTTTTACATTTCGACAAAGAATAGGTTGAAAATGTCATTTAAGAGAAAAAAACTGTAGCTTCAGGAGCTAAACTAATTTCAGATATGAAATCCTCATATCTGAATCAGGCAAGATCAAGTGTTTGTATAAATGCAACAAAAAATTTGTTCTAAAGTGTAATTTGATGTTCGACTTCTAACCTGATTTTCGTTAATTGTTTCTTACTTTGCAATTTGATTGTACGAGACACAAAGCTGGGGTTTTGCTAAACGTTTTCATGAGGACTATCACAGCAGATTTTCCTTAAATCATCGGTCAAGTTTTAGCATTTTCAAGATACTGTTCATCCCTAATCTTATTAATTAAAAATATGCGGAATGGCGAAAATTATAAAGAAAGTAATCTCTCTGGTAATACTTGAGAAATCAAATTAATTCAAATAGGAACATCAAATTAAAAGTCATGAAATTGTCAGTTTATCTCTTACTAGTTTTGTTCCAATGGAAATAATTACAATTAACCAATATCAATCTTGAGATTCAGTAAAAACCCTTGATATAATCTTAACCCAACTGGCTACTTGATTCAGTGAAAATAGAAATTTGTTAAACCATACTCTCTATTTGCCTTCCTTAGGAGTTGTACTGTCCCCAAAAGAATTGGTTAAATTTTTGGTTAAATCTTATGGTTAAATCTTATTAGGAGAAGTTAGAAAACTAACACGTATTTTAAAAATCAAAAACATAAAAGAATCACTAATTGTAGCAACTTCTTTGCGTATGTTGAAATGCAGTACTGCTTTATGGTAATCGACATTTTCTTTTCTTTAACATATTCCTTTGTTCATGTTTTAAAAATTTTCTAACGTTTAAAAAAAAAATGTCGCAAACTAAATGTACACTTAAAAAGTCTCGAAAATGAAGAGGCTTTTTCATAAACTTCAGAATAATTTACACGTACTGGGGATTATAATAACGAATTTACTTAATAAAGAATTATGCATTAAAATACGGTGGATCAAATAGAAATGAGACTTTAATAGCAGCAGAAGATTTTTATTCTCAATGTCAAAGGAACAACAGAATTTTATCTAGTCTAAATAATTGTTTGGCAGTGTTTATTTCTGTGTAAGTTCTTTTTTAGTAACTTGAATCATAAGTGAGCGTAACGTTTCTAATACCGTTGCACATCGCATTATAATTTCATTTTTAACAAGAGAAAATGTCAAATCTAATGAAATTATGCGCAAATTACAGGCAGAGTTCGGCAATGTCAAAGGCTCAATTATTCAAATGACACAAGTTATTCAAACAAGACTGTGAAGAAGTTGAAAACTTGTGTCAAACTCTTCGACCAAGAACGAGTCTTACGATAGAGAGAAAATCGACCAAGTTCGTGACCTCATTCATAATGACTGACGAAGTTAAGTTCGAGAAATTAGTGTTATAACAGAGATAAGTTGTGGAAGTATGCAAAGCAAAATTCTTGACGATTTGGAATGTCGAAACATTTCAGCGAGGGAGCACCCTAGAATTCTGACACAAATCAAAAGGATGCAAGAAGACATTTGTCAAAAGCCGCATAAAGTCACAGCAACGGAACAAAAGTTATAAGCGTTACACTGGGAAGCAGATGAATATCCTCCATATAGCTTGGATTTGGCACCTTCGGACTACCATTTATTTGGACCGCTGAGAAAGAGATTTTCATATTTTTTTTTATTCCTTAAAAGTAAAATTTTTATATTAAGTTATTAAACTCATTTATATTTGATCCACTTTCGTATAAACTTCGCAACCTGAAAAAAATTTGCCCGCAAAACGGAGCAAGTTCGCCTCTCTGCTAATTTAGATGATATATCAAATTAATAAACAAATATAGACCAGAAAGTAATCAAACTATATGCATGACGCCGTAGAAGTACCTTCCTGGAAATAAATTTTGGCTACAGCCCTGCTTATAGGTATCTTTTAGAAATATGTTTACTACTACAAAAGTGTAAAAGTGCATTTATGTTATTTCGAATCGCCTTAAATTTTCAAATATATATAGATAAAAAAATATTTTTTTGAGTTTCAGGTCAAGAACGATTCACATGGATGACGCGAGTATATTATAAAGATGCTCAAGGTTGTATTGTTATGTTTGATCTTAATAAACGAAGTACTTTTCTCAGTGCAATGAAATGGAAAAAAGATGTTGATGCTAAATGTCATTTATCTGACGGTTCCTTATTACCTTCTATTTTACTTGGAAACAAAGTAAGAATTTTATCATTTTCAGGATTTGTCCAAGTGGTGTGCAGGTATTCAATCCAGCCATACAAATGCTAATAAAGCATCTACACAACGATTCAAATTGAACAAATGCATCTATATTTACAACTAAGGACACGAAAACTTAAATCCACAATTACTTTAATTGTGGAATTAAATCTTTAACAGATAACATTTACCTTCAGCTAAATATTCTATGAAGAATGACATATAATTCTCTACAAGTTTAATAATAAAGTTTCAGATCGAATTTTAAGAATTCTTTTTACTTAAAAAAAATTTGAGGGTAATTCATTGGAAATAAATTTTTTACTGTAGAATAAATTAGTAAACATACCTGAAAATAAATTTAAAACACTGATTTAACTTTTTATAAAAATTTATTTTTTAAAATTAAATGTGCGGTTTTTGCCTCTTCCATTAATTTCACTCTTCTTTTCAAAGCATCTAATCAGGTGTAATCGAGTATCTAGGCACTCCTGCACGCCACTGGTTCATTCATATGTATCTAATGTTTATTATAAAGTAAAAATCATGATGATACTTCCGATATTTTCAGCTAAAGTATGCTTAAAAAATTCCATTTAATGAAAGTTAGTCGGTTGATAAGAAGTTCAAAGGATTGGTACAAAATATTCCCATTTTAACGAAAGTTTTCAGTATCTGTACCCTTTCTTCCATCCATACTTCTTTACCCCCTACAAAAAACCTATTCTTAAAGATGAGTTTTTCAATGCTGAATTCATAGTTTGGTGGAAAATTATTAAATTCGAACAACAGTTGAAATTCATTCAAAACATATAATTTGCTAACAAATTCTTCACTTTTTATCCTATGATAGCTAGAAAGGATATTTTTTTAGTTTTTCAACAGTTAGCTATAAAGAATATTTTTTAGTTTTTCAACAGTTAGCTATAAAGAATATTTTTTAGTTTTTCAACAGTTAGCTATAAAGAATATTTTTTAGTTCTTCAACAGTTAGCTATAAATAATATTTTTTAGTTTTTCAACAGTTAGCTATAAAGAATATTTTTTAGTTCTTCAACAGTTAGCTATAAATAAAATTTTTTAGTTTTTCAACAGTTCAATCTAGACTATGCAAAAGGTTAGGGACTAAGAACGTACACTATGAAATTTTTTAGCGTATCTCAACATCAAGAATGGTGGAAACTACTTTACGCCAAAGTGGTGTATGTAGTGAAAAACACCATACATAACTCTTGGATCTGGAGTTTTACTGCTCCAATGTTCTTTACACAACTTGAAGTAAAGTAGCTGCTATTATTTTTGTTATTCAGTAGCAAAAAAATTTATAATTACAGTACGATAAGATACACGGAGAGATATACACATAAGAGTCAGTAAAGCTATTTTTACTATACAATATAAATTAAGAATCGTTAATTTAGAATGCATCTATACAAAAGTCTTAAAATAAAATTAAATTGTAAATCAAACACACGCGTAGAACAGTGAAAATCTTGAGGCGAATTCGAACTAGGCTTATCTGAACGGAAGCAGATAGAAATTATACATTATAAAATCAGTTTACACCATTTTCAGTGATTTAAAAATTAAATTATAACTATCCTTATTACACAACAAAAAATATACATACATATTTAACAGCGAATTTTCGTTTCTGTTGAAGAATAGAGCGTTGAAAATAACTTAAATCTCGCCTGCTCATTCCAGATAGTAAATAAACTACTCGCGATTTTCTGCTTGGCGTTTCTTGAATTTTTGATATTTAAAACACGCCAACATTGGTGTTTCCGGAAGTGAAAATAGTTCTCGAATGGTGAGAAAGCGTGAGATTTTGGTGAAGATTATTTAATTCTAAGTATTAAGGTTTAAATCACAAATAGTTCGAAAGATATAGCGAAATATACAAAAGTGAAATTAACGTCAAGGTGATCGCTCTCTTGAATTAACTGTTAGATGAAAAAAACCTGTTTGATTTTATATTTCATTTTATAACCGGTGTTGAACAGCCGATCAAATTCTGAGTTCAATGTTCAACTCCGTATCCTTGTAATTTTGAATCCAACCCAAAATACAAAGTAACTCCTGAACCAAACTACTTTTTTATGGAACTAATTCGCATTTGCGTTACAAAGGGATTCTAACCAATGTTTTTAACCTGTTTTATTTTATTTTATAACTATCGTTGAACAGTGGATCCAATTTTAAGTTTAAGACTATTAATGTTCAACTCCGTAGTCTTGTAATTTGGAACCCAATCCAGAAGACAAGGGAACTCTTGGATCAAGAATTAGGAGAAATTTACCTTCATGAAGGTCTTTTTGATTGAACTAACAAGCATCTGAGTTGCATGGAGAGGATAACCACGAAACCCTGAGCAGCCATGGTTCTTGTCGGTTGAAACCGGGTTTAACAGTCATATTTGAACTTCTTTGTTTCTTAAAGCAATCAAGCAGATTTTGATCTTCTGTATAGTTTTCCTTCTATTCATTTGTCCGATTTCGATAGCGCTTTTTTTTTCCTTCGCTCATATATTAATTTGCGACCACTAATGAATATGCTTTTCTGACTTCATTTTTTCAAGAATTCTAAAATTATATATATTAAGGGCGGTCAACTTGGAAAACCCTGCATCACATGTTAGATAGTTAGAAAATGAGATTTCGAGACCCACACACATTTAAAATAGGCCTATATAGGAAGTGTTTGACATTCTCAGACTAAGATTTATAAACAATTTGTATACTAATAAATTGTATAGTATTAAGAGTTAAATTGTAGAGTATTGTTACTAGTATATCCTTGCAGTTCTCTGAATAAATATAAAGAGTTTTTTTTAAGCGATAATTAAAATTCTCACTATTTTATTTACAGTGTGATTTACCTGTAAGAGATGTCAATCAAGAAGAAATAGAATACGCATACAGAAAAGGAAACTATATAGGCTGGACGGAAGTTTCGGCAAAAGAAGGTTTGATGGTAGATGACTGCATGAAGTAAGGAATTTAAATTAAAGTCATTATATTTAGAATATATTTACTAACACCTAAAGCAATGATAACAAGTAAAAATATGACATTTTAATATCACTCTTAAATAATTTTAATGATATGAATCTTAACAAGTACGGGGAAACGATATTTTGATTTAAATGAGCACACAAGCCTGCAAATGTATATTGTACCAATAAATAAATTACCTGTACTTTTTGAAGCAAATTTTATGTGCAAATACTATTGAAAACTGTGAAGTACATGAACAGAAAAGTCTGCGAGCACATTGTAAAATTCACACGCATATTGTAGCTTTTTTATGTGTTTTATGTATAAGATTTATCAAATTAAAATATAGAAACAGAAACCAATTTCGTGGGGATGACTTTTATGAGAGTCAGACTGGTTTTCCTATTGTATTTGTCGGGCAGTGGACTGATCGTTAAGACACGGTTCCCAGCAGATCACTGAAGTCAAGCATCACTGGCTGCGGTCACTGTGCGGGTTGGTGACTACTTGGATTAGTCTGCGTAGGGACCGAGGTTGTGCGGTATTGGTCCTAGTTAAACTGTTCTAGCGAAAAGTGCTCGACTTCGCTTGCAGGTCGTCGGGCTACCGAAGCGGGGTTGCCATTCCCTCTGCAGAAGATCAAAAAGTGCCATGGCATGTCTTCGGATTATCCTCAGGGATGTATCCCACACTGTCGCCAATAGCCCATTGTGCAGCTCAAGTAAATGCTCTACAACAACAATCCTATTGTATTTTCAAATATCAAAGAAAAAGATAGAACTGTGCTGTTAGTTGAGAAAACCAGATATTAGTTTAATTAAATTTCAAAACTAGTGACTAAGTTCTTCAGCATATGGAGCTGGTGAGAAAACTAGATATAGGTATATTTAAATAACCATCGTTTCCAGCAACAATATGGTGCAGTCTGATAAAATACAAAAATTAACAGACGACCATGCAAATATTTTATATGGAATGATCTGATAAGTAACAAAAAACACCAATTTTTTTATTTTTAGTTTTATTAGTCAGCAGAACCATTTGCTCATAAACTTAGTGACTAATTTCGAAGTTTTGTAAGAAACGCAGAAAGCTGCAAACCATACATTTATATTCCCTTATTTATTTTATTGATTTTTTAAATTATCAGTTTACTTTTATAATAACCAGTATATTTTTTGAACCCAACTATTATAATTCTAAAAACATCAATCATTTTAATAATCATTTGTTTTTCATCTATAATTAGTATAGCGTAATTATAAAACTAAAATATTGCTAAATCCTACAAATGTAAAAAATTTTTGCAATATTTTAAACTAACAGTAAACTAATTTATACATTTCTCATGCCATTCTAATCTAATAATTTCTAGGTTAGTTGCACTTAATTACATATAATTCAATAGAATGTTTAGATAATTCTTCGGTACATGTCTGTTCCATTCATCTCTAATTCGGAAAATTTCTAGTGTTAAGGTAGAGGTCTAACCCCGTGCAAGACCAGTTTTTTTCCAATAAAAAAAAAATCACGACTTTAGTACATCAAATAAGGTTAAAATAACAACATTCTGAAAAATAAAATTTAAAAAAATTAACTATTTGGGCAATCTGTTTTTTTTTTATTTTTTTTTTTTTTACACGGGCCACATATATCGCAATGGTGTTTTCGTCCACAGGACATATATGTCCCTAAAGAGTTAAATTCTGTAGTTACTTTCGTTTCTTTTTTTTTTTTTAAATTAAAATATCTCATATTAACAATACACATCGGACCAAATCTCTATTACAGAACGTTTGACGTTTACACTAAAGTAAAATAAAAAATTTTCATTGGCTATCAAAACTCAAAATTTCAATAGAATACTATTTGGTAGTAAGTTTTCTTTATATTACCAATAAGAACTGCTAATTATTTTTCCGAAATCAATTACATATGTAAGTCGTAACTTTGAGGCAAGCAATAACTGGCCTTTTGGTCTAGGACGCAGAGGAATCTTCATACAGAGAACTATCTTGAACTGAATACACAAATCCGACCAAAACACTGTCTTTTCCTCGCTTCGCCTCGAATTATTCTTAAATTGTATCTTAAGTATTTTATTATTTTTCGACAATACTTTTGAAAAGTTTCTACTATTAGTAACCTTTTTAGAAATGAATTGTTAATCTTTTATTAAATAAAAATGTAACCCTTTATCGTTTTACGTAAATTTCATAATAGGACCATTTGCCCTGTGTTCGACATAGCTTAATTTTAATTCCGCACATCCTGAGGGGAATTTCGAAAATTAAATCCCGCGCTTAACTGGTTAAGCAAAAGAGGAATTTTTTTCGAAACAACCGATTGTTGTTTAAAAAATAAAGTATGCCTTATTTGAAAGAGAAAAAAAATTAACAAGGGTATAGGATATAAATATGCATTACCTACATTAATTTCAGTACACATTATTTTGCATCTATAAAATCGAGACAAAAGGGGAAATGGACAAAAAGCTTTTTAAACTGTTATAATTGAAGATTAAACTAAAAGATGACATCTAATTAATAAAGTCTAATTAATGAACACATTTTAGTCCTATTTGGCACAGCTTTATTTCTTTTTAATGATTTCAATCCCACTTCTGCCCTTATTTTGATCTCAAAATTGATTGGTCAGTTATTTAATAACGTTTTTTTTTAATCACGGAAATATTTACCCCTTAACATTTATCAATTATAACTTATTCATACTAGAGAAAACATTTTTTACTTATACATTTTCATATACATCAGTTTATTGAGTTCATTCTAACTGCTTTATTTAAACGAAATTGTCATTGTTTTACATTAAGATTTATTTTGATATTTTTGTAAAGCCTTAACCATAATTTTAAGGAGGAAGATATGTCTGATTATTCTTGATTTTCTCTGCAGAAATCTAAAGTAATGTAAGTTAAGTAATCACTTTAGTAATGACTTTCCGCAAAAGAGTATGAGCTTTTAGCAATAATAAAAGGGAGAAATGGATCAAAAAAAAGTTGGGAACTACTGAACTTAATTTCTATAATGTTTTCTTAATAATAAGTAATCTAAATGAAGTTTGAAGGATATTACATATCAAAACAAAATAAGTTTTGTCAATCCAGGGAAGAGATATGAAATAGGTATTTTTGAATAAACCAACCAATTACATAAAATTAGTCAAGATATTGCATCGAATTTTCATCTCAAATAATTTTCTTATGGGACATTTCTTTTCTATTTAGATTTCTAGTGGATGCAATGATTAGTAAAGACGGTGGAAGAGTCTCAGTACGGAATGAGCAATCAACAGTAGACCTAGTAAAAACAAAGAAGAAAAGGAGCTGTTGTTAATAGAAACACTGTGTTAAATTTATTTTTACATAAACTTATTAGAATTTTCTTCTCAATATAACATTTCTGAAAAAAATATATTCTTTTCAACTGATACCTAAGTTAAACCCATGATAACTCAACTTCTTTAAAATAAAAAATACAGACGATGTTTATTGAAGGATTTTCATAACTAATAAGCGCACATTTTTTGTCTTTTCAAAAATGTAACAATAATATATACAGAATATCAATAAGAAGTGTGGAGTTTCGCTGCAGTACTTCTAATTGTTTTTCTATATCTATGATGCATGAAATAGAAGGCATGCAATTAATTTTGAGGACTCATCTAATAACTCCAGAAAATATGCGAATTACACACCTATTTAATATATTTTACCATGTGAATTACATACCTATTTAATATAATTTTCACCTGGGGTAATGTACACACTTCTGAACTATAAGCAAAAGTTTGAAGCAATTTTTAAAAAACTCATTTGGAATGCTATGTAATTTTGATCTTAGGGTTTTCTTACTAACTTTGACATCTTTAAACCTTGTTCCTTCAAAAAATATGTTAGTTTTGAGAGTTGGATCTTTCAAAACACTCTAATAAATCTCTTACAGACTGAAAAATTTTGCTAATGAAATGAGGTTTAGGTGTGTTGAAGACATTAAAAACCTAAGAATTGATGACCATTTCAAAAGAGGAATTTAAAAGTTGTTTTTGAAACTTTTCCAATAGAACTGAATTGCATTAGGTGGAGGATACTTCAATACATATTAAATGTATAGGAAATCACATAATTTTTGGAGTTTTTAGTCAGTCTTGAAAGTTGATTGTTGACCACACCTTAAACTTCAAGGCATTGTTTTGCTTGTTGCAATATAAAGCTGTTTATGATACTCAACATAAATGCTTGCTATGTATTTTTTTCCTGCCTATATTGGGCAATGAGCATTTCATTTTAACTTTAATATTAAATTTCATTTCATTTTTGATATTTTATAATAAATTATTCATCTTTAGTCCAAAATTGCATTTAAGTGCTTCTTTTTTTAAATCTTGTCTAACTCAACACATAACTACAAATTTTACAGTTTCGAAATTAGAACCACTAAAATTAGCTGTTGTAATAATACTTTACTTGTAAAAATAGATTTTAATAATAAATGCGGGTATTTTAAATCTTAAAATGATTCATATTTACCTAGAGTTAGGCACATTGTTCCTTAAGTAAATGTTTCCTCAGGCACAAAAGATGAACTAAGGATCATTTTTGGAAAATTGAGGTTTATAGGATCTTTTAAAAGCATTAGCCACGCCCTAGCTCACAAATTGCATAGATTAGATGAAGGTCAAATAAGGTATGTTAGAGATTACTTATTTTTTGATCATAAGATTATATAATTTAAAAAATTTTTATATTTAATAATTTCTTTTTGCACTTTCCTAATAATTTTTTTTTACTTAAAAAATTAAGTGTATTATATACTTATTTATACAAAATCTATAAATAAAAAAAAAGGTATAAGAAAACTTTTAAATTAGCCTGAAAATTTCCTTTAGCTAATAAGCATGTATCAGGCAAAGGCACTTAAGAGCTTAACTGGACATATGAGCTTATTATACCTGTATAAGGTACAGAGTAAGGGTGAAACAAGCTCAGTCCAAATGTTACTTTACAAGAGAAAAATATAACGAATATACTAAGACAGTATAATTTGGATTTGAGCATCTGTTTGCGAAAAATAAACAAATAAGTAAATAAAATTCATTCTTTCTGTATCTGAATTATTGCCAAAAAAAAAAAAAAAAAAAAAAAAAAAAGGAGAAGCTCGAATTTAAGATATATAATAGCAAAAAAAATGGGGGGAAAGAGGTATTCTGTATAGCAAAAGATTTTTTTAAGATAAAAAGAGAAAGGAAAAAAAAATAGAGTACAAGTTTTAAGAAGAGGTAATATTTTTTATTAGAAACATAAAATGGCTATAACTTTTTTTTGAAATTAACATTGAAAAGAATTGTTAAGATACATTAATCAAAACCATGAAATACTGCAATATAAATAGAAATAAAAAAATTAGGTAAATTAAAACAAAACAACTCTTATCATAATCCTAATGTTAAAGAAAATTGTACAAACGAATAAATTTTGCTCTTTTGTTTCATGTGCAATTAGTAATTCACTGAAAATGAAATCTTGGCTAAAATATAAACTCAAATTTATACATAGAGAGAAAAATAAAGAATTGCAAAAATATTATAACACAAGAATAGCCTAGAGACATAAAACAAATAATAGAATTAAGTAGCAAAGCAAACTGCTAACAAAACAAGATAATAACTAAAATAAACAAACTAATATCTAAACACTAGGAGAAATCATAAATCATACATGTGATCCTTTTATTGAAAACATTTTCTTAAGGACATTTTAATTATTTATTTTTTAATTTTAAGAAGCAAGAAACCAGGTTTTAAAAATTCATAAATATGAATTGCAAATTGTATACCTATGAACCACAGTAAGTGATTCAAGAATAGTAGATAAATAATATAGTAGTTATGCAATAGCGGTAGTAGTTTTGTAAGTCAGTTCAGTAAAATATGAATTATGATTTATTGTTAAATCATATGAATTATAATCTAACTTAATATTAATGTGAGTTGCAACTAAATTGCATAATTATGAATTGCAAATCTCCTAAGTATGAATATCTGGTCTAAATTGCGAAACGAGTTTTTACAAATTGCGATCCATAATTAGTGTTAATATGAATCACATCAATGTAAATAAAGTGCGATGCACAAAAATAGTTTTCATGGAACGAAAAAGTGACTTTTTAAAAGAGCATCTTAATGAATTGCACTATGCAAATCCTAACTCACTGAAAATAAGCAATATAACTAAAAAGTTGGATTTTCACAAATGTGATAAATTAAATTAGTAAAATTTCACTAATTAGTATAAAAATCACATGTATGATAAATATAGAAATTTAAAAAATAATGAATAGTAGAGGGGGGAAAATACTTTTTATTTTTGACTAGAATCTCATCCAAAACAGTGTAAGGTACAAAAGCAAATCTAAGTAAACAGAGAAATAAGAAGGTATCTTTAAATGATAAAAATCACACAAATACAAAAATACTAGATAAAAGTTTAATAATACAAGAAAATTCACAGGAACATAAAATATTTTTATAAGAAATATTAAAGCAGAAAAAATGGATGACACTAGTTTCTTAAAAGAAGGAAAATTATTTATGTTATAGCTATATATATTAATTATATCTAATGAATACTATTTTTTGTTTCAAACTAATAAAAAATTAGTTTTAAAACTTAGTTTAAAAAAAGGTCATTGAAACCTTGGTAAAAAGGACATCCTAAAGAATAAACAAATTGTCTGATAAGAGGAATGTCCACTTGTGAGAAAGGCACTTTAATATAGAAATCATATTTTGTAAATTGTCTAAAATTGAAAAAAAAAATGAAAATTAGAAATAATTATTATTAATCAGTGTTTATTTACAATTAAAAACATTTTTACACATTAAGTTTACATGACTGCTCTTCATATAATTTCTTTTTTAAAAAAAGTAGTTCAAATAGTCCAGCAAAGTCTCAGAAAATGGACATGCTCAGGACTGAACAAATTCTTTATTAAAAGGAATATTCACTTAAGAGAACAGAATTCTAATAAAGAAATTTTACATGGTATAATGATTGGCCTATAAATAAAATTTAAAATGAATATTATTTGTTGTTTTAAAATGTGTTAGAAATAGATCAATGAAACCTCAGGGGGAAAAATTGAACCTTTGAAACTAAATAAATTTTTTGCTAGGAGCAGGGTGCTTTTTTAAAAAATTTAATTTTTAAGATTGTAAGAGCAGTGTTGTCTTCAAAAGCTGCCTTTTTGACAAGACAGTTGTCATGGTATTACATAGTAACTGTCATGAATAATTTTAAACTTACAGCAAGTACTTAGAAAGAGAAAAATCAAAATAATGAAAGATATGTGCAGCTTTACCACATAAAATTTAAATCACATTTAACTTCATATATAATTAACACTAATTCTGCTGAAAATCTAAATTTCATTAAAAAATATAGCTTTTATTATTTAAGTAAACTTTAAAATATGTTTCTTTTTATATTTATTATTATTTATTTATTTTACTTATTTATTTTTTTGAAATGGAAGAGAGTCAAAATATTTTCTCTTCTACAGTGTGTGTGTGTGCATATATAATTAAAAAGATTACTAGAAAAAATAATTTTTTATAAAATATAGTATATAGTCTACTTACAATTTGTTAATAAGCTTAAGACATGCTAACATAACATTGAATATTTAATTTTAAAAAAAGAAATTATTTTTTTTAACAATTGTTTCCAGTTTTCTGTTTTTATAAAAAGACAAGTTTAAAAATTTTAATAAAGCTGGTTCAAACATGATCAAAAGCAAACCAGATATAAAATAAGTTAATTTTTATGTATGATATTAATAATTATTGTAGGCAGATATTTAAAATTGTAAGATTATGTAAGCAAGAGTATTGTTCACTTATTTATTTCTTATAAAATATAAACTTATTTTTAAAAATAATAAAAAAAAATTTATTTTTTGGTTATAAATTTTTTCAAAGGAAAAAAAAACAATTATTTTACTTATTACTTAAACATGAGAAAATTAATTACAGCAAAAATAGTAGAGTCAATGTAAATTTAAGATTACAAAATGTTATTTCTGCAACTTTTGATGTTAGATATTTGGTTAAGAGCAAAATTATACTTAAAAAAAGAGCACTAATGCTGAAAATTTTTTAAGCTAAAATGAAAATAAATAGAATTAATATTATTGGTGTTCTTTAATATTCATATAAACTTTTAAAACTATTTACAGCTACATTTAATTTCAGGCTCTGATAGGACATCTCTTGAACAAATTAAAATCTTGACAAAAAATACTATAATAATTCCAGCTTCCTCAAATAGGAAAAACATTAAGGCACTATTGAAAGTGATTGAACTTATAAATCACTTTCAAGGTAAATTTTATTCAATAAAATAATTACAATAAATAACAAGAATTTTATTTAACCAAGTAAATGAAGCATAATAAGAGTATTGTTAAGGTCTATCAATTAAAATCTCAGCTTAGTATATGGAAATCTAATCATCAAATGAAAAGTTTATTCTATTTATTTGAACATGATAAAAAATATCATATAGGAACAATACACTATTGCTTGACTCTTTTTTTTGTATAAAACAAGGCAACTCTCTGAATAGCTCTAGATCTAATAATCAGATTTGATGTACCAAGAATGAAATCTTAATGGTTCAAGGGGTAAGCTTCAACAATAACAGAAAAATTTTATTTCTAAGGGAGTCTAAAAGTTTTGACCATAAAGCTTTAAAAAATATGTAAAGAAGCAAAAATAAAAAATGACAAGCTTAATTTTCACTCTACCATAAAATTAATATTGAAAAAACATAATCGACTTTTATTTTATAAGTTAAAACATAAGTAATATTTTTGTTAGACAATCATTTTTAAGTAATATTTTGTCTTTTTTGCATAGGAGGGGCGGCTTATATAGGCCTATAATGAAATTTAAGAACTAATGGAAAAACTTAGGGACAAATGTTCATTCTTTCTGTTCAGTGACTTTTAATACACTTTTTTCTCATATAAACACAATAAGGAAGATAAAAAGTTGAATGAGAATAAATAATAAAGGAAAACATTTATATACTCATAATCCACAATCCTTTTTCTTTTAAAATTTAAGCAACTTATACTTGAGCGGGAAAGCTGTCAATGAAGACTAAACAGCTGGACTACCATTACTTTAAAATGGTATGCTTGATAAAGATATTTTAACATGGATGAGATATGTTTCTGTGCCAGGACAAATAAGAGATGAATAATTTGAAACATGTAAATAAGATAACTTTATCTTTTTGTGCTAGTACATAAAAAAAATTTAAGCAACTGGTTATATAAAAATCACAAAAACCATGATGTTTAGAGGAAAAGACATTAGTAAAATTTGAACTCTTTAGAAATTAAATGAAAAAGTCAAAATGTCATGTGCAATTTTTGAAGAGTTTTAATAAAAAGATGGTCAGAGAAAAATCAAATGTTCTTCTAGTGTTAAACAACACAACTTGATATAAAAGTCAACCTATTGTTTTGAAGAATATAAAAGCATTTGAAAAATAGTTTTTAAACACTTTGCAAGTTGTGGTCAAAAAAAATTTGTGACAGAAAAAATAATTTCTATTTAATGAAAAAAAGAATGTCGAAAAATTAGGTTTATGTAGGAAAATTCCATATTAAGTAAGAAAATAAGATTTTTAGAACTGGTTTAATAGGTAAAATATATACAGAATGTTAGCTAAGTAAAAGAATTGACTAGATCTTTATTCTTATATATATTTTCTTTATTAAAAAAAATTCAGGAGGGCTACTGACCTCATGGATTTTTAAGTAAGTGAATCACTTAGAGCAAACAAAATTTTTAATTCCTGAAATCAGACAAAAAATATTGTTTGTTAGAATAAAGATTCACTACCTTTGACAAATTCAGATTTTAGACTTTGAAAATATGAATCTAATTAATGTTAATTATTAAGTTGTATATTTTCTCTGAAACTAATTAAGTAAATATATTTCTTTTGCATGCAATTTTAAAATTTGTGTATCTAAAGGTTATCCAATCCAAAAAATGTATATTTTTGAATTGAAAGATATACAAATTTTTATATAATTGAAGTCTAAAAGAATTAGACTAAAGAACAAAATCCTATTCCAAATTGGCAGGTAGACAGTAGAAATATTATACAGTAGAAGGTAAACAGTATTATGCAGGTAAACAGTAGAAATATTTGTGAACAATAATAGAAATATGTGTTGTTTTTAAGAATATAAGCAATAAAACAGGACTCTCATGCTAAAAGTAGAAGAGTTTGTGAACCTAAAATTATTAAATTGTAAAATATTTCAGTGATAGATAATCCACTTCCTTTAAATAAATTTATATGCAATATGTAGAGTGACTACCATACAAAATAAATTTCTTCTTTTTTTGCTACAAGACATTAAAAAACAAACATACTGCAAACAATACAACTTGGATTATTATAAATAATATGACTATAATTTTAGAATTGTTTTATGCTCCCTTTCAATTAAATCTTTCTAGTTCTTTTCAGTTCAAAATACTGGGTAAAAAACAACCCTAAGTGGGAAAAGAAGAAAAAATAGAAATAATACTAAGTTTTCTTATCATTACTTTCAAATGTAAACCCTAACATATTTTAGTTGCTCAAAATTATATATATATAAAAAGTAATAATAAACATTTTTTTAAACATTTTTATTCTAAAAAATCTTTCAATAAGATTAGAGAAACAGAAGATAAAATAAAGTATAGAAACAGAGGATAAAATAAAGTATAACTTAACATTAGCTGTTATATATGCTTAAAATTTACCATATACAAAATTTAAAAACAATACTAAGTTTAAAACCAACCCATTTCTCCACTCTATTAAACTTTTTTCAAACTATTAGAAAAAAAATAGCAGCAATTGATTGCAAGTAATTATCACAAAAACTAATTGCTTTCCGTAACAAAAATTATTTTTATTTAAAATAGTTTCTTTTAGATTTATCAGTTAATCTTATTTCAAAATATTAGTCCTATAATATATAGATTCAAATGAATCTATTATCAATTTAGAGGGGAAAAATATATATTAACTATATATTACATAAAATTAAATAGCACATGCAAGTCGCACATAGTTTACACATTTGCAATGATAAAATATATATTTTACCTAATAACAGATAACAGGTCATGTACAAATTTGAACATTAAAATACAAAGAGCAAATCTTTTTCTTTTAGTTTCAATGGTTCTTAATGTATTATAAATAAATACACAAATAATCACAAAAAGTAAATTATCAATAATTTAAAACAAACTTAATTCACATCCAAATGTAAATCAATTATACATTAGCATGACAATTTGGTATGTATGAATAACTTATGTACAAAATGTGCACACTCATAAGGAACTTAAAATAAACTATAACAATCTTAAAGGAACAAAAGGAAACCAATATTAAAGTCCTATAACTCAGACAAATGTTTAGTCAAAATATTTAAGACCTTATTATTTGGCACTGGCATAATTTCTCTTGACTAGATTTGTTTGAGCAATTAATTTACTTTCACCATGTCTCAAAGTGAAAAAATTCTCTGGAGGAATTTCTTGCTTATCCAAACTATCTCTTAATTTCCTAGGAGGATCCAGGTAATACTAAAAATATCAATTGATAATACCCATCAATGCATTTATTTATTATTTTTTTTTTTTGCAATTATAAATGTTACAACATTAAAATCTGCTTTAGTATAAGTTATATAACTAGATATACATTTCAACATTACTGTTAAACATAATTAACATAACTTAAATAAAGATAACAAATATAGGAGAATGAAAATTCAATTTTCTAGAAAATAACTCTAAACATATTAGAAAATGGAAGCATATTATCATTCCTAAGAACATATCACCTATAATGAACAAAAGAAGCAATACCAAATAAACACAGAGACTGTAAAGAAATTAAAGTTGAATAATGTATGGCATGATCAGCAGTGGCAAAAAAATTATTTTTTAAAAACAACTAGGTACTCTGCTTCTCAAACCACAAAACCTAACAAAAAGAATAAGTTTTCACCATTTCTTAGGATAGATGCAATAAAAAACTCAAATCCTAAAATATGTACTAACTCAGAAAGTTATACAGGTTTCCTCTTTTTCATAACACAAGTAACAAGCAATTATTAATCCTTAGTATAATTGTTTTGAAATTAGGGGTGGTAAGAGATTTTCATTGTCACTTTCATGCTCAGACTTTGAAAAGCACAAAGAGTATCTCTAAAAAAGATAATCATTTTTGAATAAGCATTTAATGCTATTTTTTAAAAATTTTCTTTAAAGTATGAACTTTTAAAGCATATATAATGTACAAATATAGGGTACATTATAAAAAATTTGATTATCTTTATACTCTTTTAAAGTTTGAAGATTCATGTTGCATAGCACATTACCAAACTCTAGAGTAATAGCTGTAACACCTTCAAAAGTTTGAGTTATGAAAAACCATTTAAATGCATTAGTAGTTTTCAAAAAATTAAAAACCAAAAAGGATCCAATTTTTTTTAAATGTTCTGGGCTTCCCAAGTTATACATGCTAATATTTTCGAGAATAAATACATGTGTAATACATAAATAAAAGTCTCTAAATTAAATAAATATAAATTAGTGCATAAAAAAAAAACATAGCTTCCAAATTCTGTGCTCTTCATTGACGTTTTTTTTTTATGCTAGTAAAATAATAATTGAATTTGTAACTGCATGAAGAATTTTTTAAGATATTATCTAGAAGTAAAAAACCGAATTCAAATAAAAATTACTCTTTTTAAAATAGGCTTAAATAAATTATATGCAATGGCAGTTTGAGAACATTTTAAATTAATTTATTAAAAAAATCATATCTTAAAACATAAATCTTGCTACTATTTTAAATATAAAAAGAAAATCTTCTTAAAAACTGAGAAAATTTGCTTTATAATTAATAGATTAAAAGATTTATTGTTTAAGAAAAAATTTCCCAAAATATTTATGCATTTTTATACTGGCATAGCCAAAAAAAGTACTTTTTTTATAATTATATTAAAAAATTTAAATGATTCATTGATAATTATGAAATTTTATTAATTTCAATTAATCGTTTTTAAAAAAGTTGTAGAAATCTTGCAACAACAAAAAAAACTTAATTAGAAAAGCATCCTTTTAACTTTATCTTTTATTAGCATTAAAGCATTTTTTTAAAAAAAATTATTATAGGCTTCAATGTTAATGAAAGACACTTAAAAAATTCTTAAAAAAATCACTTTAATACAAATATTCATCAAAAATTTCACATAAGCAAATAATTTGCAGCATATTAGGACATACAAAATTTAAATAAAATAAGCTTTGGATTAAGCAAAGATCAGAAATTAAATAGAAGTTGAAAAATCAACTAGCAAACTGTTAAATGATTATAAAAGAAAAAATAAATTTAACTAATACATGCGGATTAAAAAACAACTATCCCTAATGATAAATATGTATTTTTTTAAGTCGTATTTGTGATAATTTATTATGCATAAATTTATATAGTTTTATTATATGGTTTCAATAATATAAATTTTCCTATTTTCAGCGTCGTCCTTCCCTTAGGAACCCCTCTTCTATGTTACTTTTCCCTTGATTTCAACCAAATATTCAAGAGTATAATGAATGACAAAGGAATTTAAGCTGAAAGTTGGAAGAGCTTTATTGTTTTAAGATGATTGTAGGTTCCACAATATCCTTTCTTCTGAATATACAACTTTTAACAATGGTACAACAATATTTTAATAACATGAAAACTGATGAATGATTTCTTACTTCATTTGCTAAGTTGAAAGTTCCCCAATGAATTCCAAGACTACGTTTACTACGCACATCTGAATGTATTTGCACTGCTTCTTCAGGATTAACATGTTGATATTTCATAAACCATCTAGAAAATTTAAGCTAGAAGTTACTATTAAAATAAAAGTGGTAATTAAATAATTAAAAGTGGTTAACAAATAATAAAAAACTTTGAAATTTTGTTTCAAATAGCAATCTTTTTATTTACTTTCAGTTTGAGGCTTACTTTATGATTATTTAGCACTACTCACTTAAACTTTGAATAATGCAAGTAAAATAGTATATTTATATCACATACCTAGGTTCATAAGCTCCAATTGGTATTGCAGAAAGATCAAAAGGCCCATGAACACGACCAATCTGTTTGAAAGCCTCACAATATCCAGTATCACCAGCAAAGAAAAATCGATATTTAGGACCTAAAATACACCAGCTACCCCATAATACCTGAAAGTTTTTTAAATGATTAAGTAAACAATAAAAAAAAATTAAATAAATAAACTCAATAAGTCACGAAATTAATAAGGAATGATTAAATGACAATTGACCAAGTTAAACCTCAAAGAGTTGCAGAATAAAATAGTACTTACAACTTCAAGTAAGAACTTGAACAGTTTTTGTTTCAACTTATCAGCACTGACTAATATAAATTACTATTAAGGATATTAAACTTCAAGCATGAAATATATTATTCCTTGATATTTTCAGCAATCAACTAGGAAATTGTCATATTAACAAAATTTGTTGATTTTAATCATTTAGTTTTTATAGAAAAATCCATTGCTTTAAATCAAAATTTTATTCATATTTTAATAAAACACATATGTTTTTAAAATAGTTCTTTTTTTAAATCTATTTTTATTGATAATAAATGTTTATTTAAGGGTAAATATTTTTGTTTTATTGAAGTGTAGTTATTTATATAATGACAAAAAAATGAATGTATATACAAATGTGTTTGCATTAATATTCTAAATAAACAGATACAAAGATAGTACATATAGTTAAAAATTTTGCTGGTGCAAAAGAAAAAAATTACAACATGAAGTGTCACCCTTTTTGTTAAAACGTCACAAATTCAGAAAATATGCAAAAAATGACACAATAAAAAAAATTGGTGACAAGTTTTAAAATATAATTTTATAATAAAAGAATTCTGATGTCTTTTTTTTCTTTCTTTTTCTTTTGTTTAAATACCAGTAGTTATTAAATATGAAACTAGTGAATTTAAATCAAGAAAACTTTGTTATACTAGAATGGACTTTTACTGTTTTTCAGATGTAATATAATCGTCTCTACTTTTGATATCGCCTATGGCATATTGGAACTGTTAAGTCTGAATACAAATTTTTGATTTAATTTTTTCAATTATTTCACCACAATAAATAATATGTTCAGTAAACTTAGGCATAAATGTTCAGTAACCTTTGGCGAAATTCTATTGTTCAATAACAACTCCTCATAGTTGAAAATTACAATAATCAGGGCCCGTGCTAAGGATTTTAAATTATTAGCCAGTAAATTAGCCAAATATTAAAAGTATTCTCCAACTTTTGAAAGTTTTCACCAAATGCGAAACTTAACAATTTTAAATGATTAATTTTAGGTGATGAATGCTTAGCACTGGCTCTGAACACAATGTTTTTATAAGTACATAAACCTCAATATTTATCAGCAATAATTCTTATGTTTCATGACTCTACTTTTTAGAGTAATATTATAGAATTTATTTGTTTCCTTTCAGAACACATTAAGTTCTGAATTTGTTATCTTGAATACTCGTTATCTCGAAAATATTTTCAGCGTCCCTATAACTTCGAGATATCGTGAGTATACTGTATTTACTTTTTCTGTCAACTTCAAAAAAAAATTTTTAGAAAACCAATTATTGAAATTTTTGAAAATTAAGAGGTCCTTTCTGGTACAGAAACTTCGAAAACTTCAAATCCTGATACATCCTGATACATCTTCATTCCTTGTTTTATGCAGATTACTACTTTAAAATAATATTAGTTTTCAAGAAATTGCTAAAAGAAGTTTTGTTAAAATATAATAATTTTTTCATTGCTCCCTATTTTCTAGAAAATAAAATATTTTAATTAGTACTTGAATACAGTTATAACATTTCATGCTAGCGACTATCAATATAACATTACAGGCAGTGCGATTTTTGGATGTCATTTGTAATGTTTATAAGATTACAAAAAAGTAATATTTGAAGTTTTTGACAGTAAGTGATGAATAGTTTTTGTCACGCCAATTTAATCCAGAATTAGAACTGTCGTAAATTAGTCAATCCAGGTGTTAAGCAAAAAAAGAATATATATAGCTGAATAAAAAATTTTAAAAAAATACTTGAGGCATTTTTCTTTATTTAACAATTAAGTTTAAGCCTTTGCAACTGCTATTTTCCTCACTCACACTTATCATTCCTTTTTTCTTAATCCTTATGGTAAACTCCCTATAAGGGATTACAGTATTCTTTCCTACAAAACATAACATTTTTTCTCTTCATACAATTAGGAGTCTGTATCCTGTGGGGAGAGTAAACAAAGGAAGAACTGATCTGTAATTCTACCTTACTGCACATTTCTTTTACAATGCCTGTTCTAACTATAGTAAACAAATAAATATATATCCTACAGTTATTAGTTAGTTGCTTTCAATTTTACTTATACGTAATGCTGGCAAGCATTAACTTTACTTCAAATAAGTAACAAATATATTTTACACGAATGCAAATACATAAGAAGAAAAAATATTTCCCTGTCAAGTATATTAAATATATTTTACTTAGGTGCGAAGTTTTCAAAAAAAAATTTTTTGTTTATGCAATAAAAGCTTCACTAATTGTATTTTTCAATTTTCGCATTGCTAAAAGCATGTTAAAACAATTATGTGAATGAGAAACAAAAATATAATTCATATTAAGTAACTCACTTATTTTAAGCCTGAAAGAATAAATATTTGCTTATTCATTTAATATTCCTTATAACCTTTTTTTAACACCATTCCTGTATATATATATATATATATATATATATATATATATATATATATATATATATATATATATATATATATATATATATATATATATATGGAGAGAGAGAGACATAATAAATAAACAAAATAAAGTAAAAAATAAATGTTATACAAGATGTGTATGCAATTAATCTATACAACAACAAAAAAGAAAACAGCTTTTATTTCAATGCATTAACAGAGTAATTAACTGTATTTAAGCAGCAAACTTATAGTTCGCACATCAGTTGAGCCAAAGACAAAATATATCAAGAAATACAATCATTTTAGTTCTACAATAAATAGTTATTAAACTTATTGTTTTCCGTTAAAGCAATATCACGTAAAACCAAATATACAGTTTGAGTAAAAAATTTAAGGTCAACATAAAAGTTAGCACAAACAAAATAATACAAAAATTAGAAGCTTGTATAAGAGCCATTTTTCTGAATTACTTCAAATATTCCAGTTTTCATGAATAAAACTAGTATTTGACAAAGTTCAGGTTCTATTTTATAGCATTTATCTTTGATAGTAACTTTCAACACTATTGATGATTTAAAATGCCTCCTATTTGCATAAACTTCTCCTCATGCTAAGTCACCATATAAGTTCTCCATTTGGTTGAAAGCTGGAGAAGTAGCAGGCCATTTCAAAGTTTCAACATTGTTGGCTTGAAAACAATATTTTGTTATATTACTCGAATAAATATTTGCATTGTCTTGTTGATATATTCAATTTTCTACTGCAAGAAATTCTGCATTCGGTAAAACATGATTTGCTAGGACATTTTGGTAAACTCGTGAATTAATTTGCCCAAAATGAATGCAAATGAACCCATGCCATTGGAAGCAAAACATCCCCACGTCATTACAGAGCCTCCATCTAATAGGCACTAGAATATTTATTTTTCATTTATTAAAATATGCCAATAACATTTCCATCAATCTTATCCATCCAAATTCCAATTTTTTTTCACCAGAAATTTTTTTTTGTATCCATTTGCCCCAAGTTATGACATATTGGCTGAAGTTTAAAAACTCTATTTTGTGCCTCTGCAGCAACCGAGGTTTAGCCAATTTCGCTGTTTAAATGAATCTTCCTTACCTTCTCTTTCTATTATGCATTGTTTTTTGACAAACATTTAGGCAAGTCACTAGAATAAGCTTCCTAGTGTGATATTTTCCAGTAGTTACAAGACCTTAAACTTTTTATTCATCATGCAAGGACATAGCTTCAGTCTTCCCCCATTATTCTTTATATCATAATCATCTTTCAATCTTAAGAAAATATTGACTATAGTTTTTAATTTTTCTATCTTTATCCAGGCTGCCTAGCCAAATCTTTCAACAAAAAATAAGCACCTTTTAAGTACTTTTTAAGCACTAAAAATATTTTTAATCACTATATACATTAACGAAAATGCAAAATATTTCTCATAGACTTTACATGATCACGATGAAATAACTAGTTTCTGACAAAGAGCTCTTTTCTTGATTACATTATTTACCATAAAGAGATGGAGAATTTTCGGTTCAATTTCAGAGGGTGGAAAATGAAGTCTGAAATTGAGAATCTCTTGCAAAATGCAGCAGAGTTGCACATGATAGTGCAAGAACAATCCCCATTGAATCCAGCTCAGTATACACACATGCGAACCCACAAATATTTTATCAAACATGTAAAATGATTGGCACTTTCATACGCTACGAGACGACAGTACACCGAAATGCATTGGGTTTGAATGAATCGTGAAAATGTTAAATATAACAATTTAAAATGTGCTTTTGAATGATATGTGGCAAAAATCGACATGGTAAAGAAATAAAATCTCCTTTTCAAAAAGGAAAATTTAAGCACTTAATAAAACAATGTGAAATATGCTTATGAATGATATGCGGCAAAAATCGACATGGTAAAGAAATAAAATCTCCTTTTCAAAAAGGAAAATTTAAGCACTTAATAAAACAATGTGAAATATGCTTATGAATGATATGTGGCAAAAATCGACATTGTAAAGAAATAAAATCTCCTTTTCAAAAAGGAAAATTTAAGCACTTAATAAAACAATGTGAAATATGCTTATGAATGATATGTGGCAAAAATCGACATGGTAAAGAAATAAAATCTCCTTTTCAAAAAGGAAAATTTAAGCACTTAATAAAACAATGTGAAATATGCTTATGAATGATATGTGGCAAAAATCGACATGGTAAAGAAATAAAATCTCCTTTTCAAAAAGGAAAATTTAAGCACTTAATAAAACAATGTGAAATATGCTTATGAAGGATATGTGGCAAAAATCGACATGGTAAAGAAAAAAAAATCTCATTTTCAAAAAGGGAAAATTAAACACGTTTTGAAAACACTAAAAAAAAGCCCCTTTAAGGGCTTTTAAAAAACGAAAATCGAAAATGAGCACCTTTAAGCACTTTTTAAAAACACTACGCAATACCATGGCTACTCTTTTTTGTTGAAGAAAAAGCATTAATCTATCCTTTTTCATGATCATACAATTTCTTACATCTCATAATTTTCACAAAGAGCACATGAAGTTCAAAGAAATGTATGACATATTTGAAAATTGATGTGTTTACAACCTTCATAGTTAAGCTAGTATATGCATATTTATTTTTAAAACCTACTGGTGGCCTTAAAGTCTTTACTCAGGTTGAAATACTAATTTCGTGCATATCACTTTTTTCTAACATTTACATAATTAAAAATCCTGTTTTTTGCGTTATTTCTAAATAGTATATTTTAAGAATTAACAATAAAATAAAAGCAATTAAAATATCATTATATTTTTTGATTTTCTGCAATATCTTCACTGGCTTTAAAGATTTTACTCAAATTGTATATACTAAAAAATAAGGTATAAACAAGAATTGTTTTATGAAAAAGCTCAAGAAAAAGAAAATTATACCTTGTTATCATCTCCAATACCACGCTTACTCCAATGCTGAGCAGGAGTAAAAACAAAAAATGTATCACTATGTTCAGGAACACAGTTTTCCTCCCACCAGTCTAATTCTACTACATTCTCACATCCAACATCTTGCATCCATGATTGAAGACCCAAAGGTACAAACCAGCGTATATCCGTATTGAATCTAAAAACAAATAAACATACATCAAAAAATTCTTCAGATGTTGTTCTGACATATTTTAACACAATTTCCTTAGTCTGAAAACATAAATAATAGATATAAACTTACAGCTAGGATTGTTTTGCTGAAGGAGGCACAGTTTAAGTTTGTACCAAATAGGAAACAAAGTCTGACTTCTTGAATAAGTAAATAACTTAGGAAAATACTTGGTACGTGGATATTATACTGGAAAAACAACTTATAAATAAAGCAATGTACTTTAAGTACACACTTGTCACATCATGTTGGGTTTTTTTTTTTCGGCCAACGTCCACTCATTCAGGTAAAAAGTTTTAAATCAACACTTTAATTTCATAAATTGCACATGAAATAGTTTTCTTTCTTTATTTTTTGTTTGTAAAAATAATTAGGTTTATGAAGTAATGATTCGAGAGTATTTAAACAAAGTCAAACCTTGATACCACAGACTCATGGCACAAAAAATTTCTTTATACTGAAAATTCGAGATATCAAAAATTTAATATTTAAATTGTATATAGAATATATTTAAAAATGTAGTCAAATTAATGACTTAATTGATATTTTAAAAATTTTATATTTACTTAAACAGTAACTTCAATGTTAATTTTTTAGTTCTTCATTTGATTCTACAATTTACTGAACTTCTGTTTGATCATTTTTCACTTCTAATATATCATTCAATGTTCTCACCTTTCAATATTTTTGATTCTTTGCAAATAACCACACACTGCAAGATTGCTGTCTTTGCTAACTATATCATCATAAGGACATAGATTTCTCTCGGATTCATTAAATTAGCAAATTCTTTGGACTGTTATGGGCAGTTATCTTTTATGTGCATATATCATCTAGAGAATGGGTAATTTAGGAAATTTCTTTTCAATCTGCCAGACAGTCTTGTACTTATATGAACTTCAAAAAGAGATTATTAAAGTTATTCAAGAAAAGACTAAAGTTTAAGAAAGTATTTTAAATTTTTCCGAAATTAAGAGAAAAAAAACTTTTTTTTTTGGTAAATTAGAAATATTTTGTAAAATTAAGAGTCACCAAGAAATGTATTGGTCTTATACTTATTAAAGGATTTCATGCCAGGATGGCATCAATTGTTGCCAAATGTTCTATAAATGCCGCTAAAATCATGCACATGAGCAACAAATTTGTCGCCTTAAATGTTTGGAATTTACAAAATAGCAAAAGTAGTTTTTTGCATTGAATTTCATACAATTAAAAAAAAAAATTGCACAAATATGTGTGATATTCAAATGAAATAATAAATTTTTTTTTTAATTCTTTTTAAATTTAAAAAAATTCAAAGTTGAAATTTTAAATTTACCTCTTGTGATGTGTTTTGCACTTATGTTCTGACAGAATAATTGCTCATGAATAAAATAATATTTAACGTTCTTTTAGAATTGACGTTTTTTAAAATTTATAATTTTTGATAATTAATTTTTAATGTTATCTTTTATTAGCTCTTACTTTCTCTGTTTTCTTCCTTTATTTATTCTGTCTATGCATTTGAATCTCTATGTTGAATCGTTTTACTAATATTATTTTAGCTTTCTTTCACTTAATTTTAATAAATACTAATCTTCAATCATTACAGGTAATGTACCAAATTAGATTTAGGGTGTTATAGATGACAATTAATAATTATGTGTACCATAACATAAATTGTGTAATTATAGAGTTAGATTTTTTTTTTTTTTTCAAGTTTGTCTACAATAATAAGTTTCTGGACCACTAAATGAATATTTTCATTGCAGGTGTTGACCCTACTTATTAATCTTAACTAAGGGTAAATAAAAGCCAAGAGTGTCTTTATTAGTCTATTTTTTTCCATTTTGGTGGAAAGAGAAAAAAATCTCTTACCTCTGTGCAATAATTTAATATAAAGAGAAGTATTTTTTGTTTATAAAATTTATATTTAGTGTTGTTAAGGAATGGCTATTATCCGAATAAGAATGAATTTTGAAGTTAATAGGGTTGCAATATTTGTTAGCATTTTTGGCATGTGACTGAAGTGGCATCAACAAAAAATTAAAGAAAAAAATAATTGACAATGAAAAAAAATTTATGCAGGACAGTAACAGAGCAGTTCTGGGGACCAAAGAAAAATCACCTAATCCCATAAATGTGATCACCATTCTCAAGAGGTTTATAAGAGAGTTTCTAGCATAGTTAAAATTATCAAATGTATATCGTCTTCTGAGTATAAGCAAAGATATTTAATGAGAGTAAATAATCTTAACATTAAATCGACTATTTCCTATAAAATAATCAACTAAAACAAATCATTTCTAGTTAAACAGCTCAATTGAATAATAATAAACATTTTAACAAATGAAATATAGAAACATTTTAGAAAAATAATAAAGAAATAAAACAAGAAACTAGCATTATATGTACCTTGCATTTAAAAGTGTTACAGTATTCAGGTCAAGATGATCATAATGAGAATGGCTAATTACGACAGCATTGATATGAGGAAGATCATGGATAGAACATGGAGGATCTCTATAGCGTTTTGGACCAACAACTTGACTTGGAGAAGCTCGGTCACTAAACATTGGATCAGTCAAAATATTTAAACCATGCATTTGCACAAGAACTGTGGAATGTCCAAACCAAGTGATACGAATGCCATCATCAGGTATTGAAAGTTTCGAAAATTTTTGTTTCATAATAGGCAAAATTAGTTCAAGCTCCTGAAAAGTGAAATTCAATCTTCATTTTTTTTTTTTTTTTTAAATAAAAAAATTTTTCCAGTTAAGTATTGTGATTAAGGATTTCCAGTGTGTACAAGATATTTATAGGCTTAAATATTTTTCATAAACTGAAATACCATATTGCCTTTCAAAGATATTTAACTAAAAAAGACTATGTAAATATGCATTCCCAAAAAAGTTTTGCCATAAAACTCAAAAATTAATTTCAAAATATTCCATTAGTACGAATAAAAGGAAAGGTAACAGAGTTCAGCATAATAAAATAAATATGAGCTTAAATTCATTACAGAAATTTTTCTTTCAAGTGAACTGAAGTACTTTTAATTCGAGATAATATTTGAAGTTATAAATTCATTAAAAAAAGAAACGCTTTAGTTTTACTCAATATTTGAAAATATCAACGCTTAATAAAAAATATTAAAAAAAAAAACTGCCTACTCTTCAACTTATACAAACTGGCGTCAGTAAAACTTTTTATAAAGAATTTAACAAAGTATAATATAATAAATTGAAAGTAACACTACATTACAAATAAATCATAAATACCTCACATGATGGCAATTTTATTAAAATCAGAAGCAAATGCCATTTAATTTGTTTAGTTAAATTTTAGTTATTATGTTTCGTTATTTAGAAAATTCACAGAATTATCGAAAGCATCTTAATGAATTCAATTTTAGTAAAACAATATTTTTTTTAAAACTTCATTTTGCACATAATAAAATCTCTTTTATTAACAATAATTATTAGATAGCTAAGACTTACCAGGCTTTAATTTTTTAGGATCAAAAATAACTAGACCAATAGTCACAAAAGTTAAGAGTAAAAAGTTGTACTTTGTTGAACCTTCTATTGTTTTATCATATTTTCAGCCAATATTTGAATTATAAATTTATATACTAAAAATAAAATGCTATATACAAAATAAAACAGAGCATCATAAAAAGTCTTCTTTAAAATCAGCAGCATATGAAGAAGTTAGATCTGAAATATAATTAGATTTCGAAATCGCATGAAGACTTATCTTGAAGTTTGGTTTCAAAATCACAAGAATATGAATCTTAATGTTTGATTTAAAACCTGTGTGACTACAAAATAAGATTAATAATTTTCAAGTCACTTGAACACCAATCAGTATATTGACTGAATACTAAGCTTAATATTTCATACAAATCGTAAAATAAAAAAAAGAAACACAATGCATAATCTTAATTTACATAAATACAAAACTTTTTTTTTTTCTTCTCAGAAATTCAAAAATGACAAACTTTTTTTGAAAAGACATAATTTTTTTATTAAACTGAGAAGCAAAACTATAGCCTGAAAGTCAAAATCAATGACCTAAATTCAGGAAAAGTGCAGCTGCACCAAGCAGTAAAAAAATCTCATATGCGATCTCTCATTTAGTCAATCATGTAAAATCTCATTCTGCCAGATTGATCTGTGCATTAGGATAAGGAAATTTTAGTTTTTTTAAAATACCTTTTCTAGTAATATTAAACAAAATTTACGCAAACACTGTTCGCGAATTTTATACATATCTGAATTAGAAATGGTTTCTGTAGCAGCAGACAACCTTGGAATTCTACACGGAAGAAGTTTTCATGAAAGATAAATGCGTAAATCTAATCGCATAATGTAAATAATATATATATAATAAAGGAAAGTATCAAAATACATAAAAATTTTAGGTCTATCAGTAGATCCATAAAATTAGATGTAAATTTTATGGATAATTTGTAAAAGTTGGCAAGTATGAAGCCACGCTTTTTCTTTTTTCAACAAAAGAAAAGTTTTCAGTATCCCCACTGCTGTCTTTTAATGTATGTATATCAAATAAATTATTGAAATTCTAAAAATTCTGTTGAGCATTTCGTGAAGAAAGAAAATTAAGTTATGTATCATACAAAAAAATTTTTTTTTTCTGTTACTGTATTTTAGAACTTTAAGGTGGTTTTCTAATTAAAACATGGCACTATATATTTTTTATCATATATTTATATTTTTTGATGAAATATTTGTGGACATTAGATGTTTTTTGGCCATAAAAAATTTATAAAAAAATCTAGCCACGAGCATGAATATTTATTAAGAATTATCAAAGGACCTTTCAACTTGACCTTATTGCCTACTATTGTTTCTCCTATAATGCCAATTTAACCTACAGAGTTATAAAGAATCAAACCAACCTGTTTTGATGGTACTCTACTGTTACTCTTGGTTATGCCAAATTTCAATACATTAGCAAATGTAGGTGGCCTCCAAGTAGGCCAAGGATTTTGAAATCTGCCAGCAATACACAAAGACCTTTGCATATCAACGCGACCCGGGTGGACTACAGAATCTCTTTTAACAAGAGGTAAACTTTTAGTACTAGAGGTTTTTTTCAAAATGGACGTATGTTTTGACTTGGGTACTGGTGAAAGGTTTTTTGACAAAGTATTCTCCTCTGGTATTGTAAATTTGTCAAGGTTAAATCCTACTGTCCGAGTGGGAATATCAGACCTATGGCAATCATATGTGTATTTATCAAATCCTTCAGAGCATATCATTGAACTTCGGCGAAGAAGGCCTTCTTTTCCATTGCAGTTAATATCCTTAACAGAGCCAGGTGTCTTTTTCAAGGTGATACCAGCTGGCATAACAGATTCTGATCTACGAAATACGCCAGTTCTGGTTCCTTTAGGTTTCTCACTTATAGTTACCTTTTTAGATGTCATGTTCACATTTTTTGAAAACTGAAAAAATACAATAAAAAAATGTGTGATACAACTTGAATACAAAAATGAAAAATAACATTCAATTTCTAAAGCCAACTCGAAATAAAGAAACGATTTTATATATGAAATATTTTCTTCAATCCTAACATCTAGATAAAATTTGATAGATTGTAATTGTAACACTTTTCTAGATAAAAATCTTATTACAATTTCGATAAATTTAATATTTACGTCTTTATTTATGCACATTACCATAACATCATAAGCATTACATATCAACTTATATGTGTACAGAGTAATTTTCAATAAGATAGACATATGGACTTAACAAAAATAACTTAAAATCTATTAACAAATCCTCAATTAAAGTTTTGAAGATATAGTTGAACTTGTTTATTCTGAGCCCATATGAAATGAGACCTGGGGCTTAGCAAGAAATTTATTAATAAAAAGTTTGTTAGATGCTAAAAACCTGCAAGAAACTCTATATAATTATAGCTTGGATTTAATGAAAACATTTTCGGAAAAATTATTTCATTGAAGATGTTGGAGAAAATTACAATACTTTTTCTCATAAACTCATTCCTTTTGAAAGAGTTTCAGATTTCTTTCAAAAGGATAAGTAATAAATAATAAACAGTAGAACTCCAATTATCCGAATCGCTGATTATCCAAATCGCTTTCAAAATTCCTATGGAGATATGGAAATATAGTAAAAAGATAAGTTTCTCTTTTTTTCTATTATACCAATGGACCAATCTGTTATTGAAACAATGAAGCGTCTTTACCGAAGATAACTTTTAAGGAAGCTTTTAATAGAGGGAAAGGATGAAGAAGGTGTGTTGGATAACCACAAAAAGATAAATTTGAAAGATTGCATGTACATGGTTGCGGAAGCTTGGAATTTGGTTAAAGATGTTTCATTAAGATGTGCATGGGACAAGTTAAAAGGCGTATCAACTAACGAAGAGAAGGAAAAAGAGAAAAGGGAAAAATAAGTTAAAGAAAAAAAAAAGGAAAGAGACAGAAGATGATGATGCCGTATCTCTTGAGGAATTCAGAAACATATTTTTGAAAATTCCTGGATGGTCAGATGTCAGTGCTGAAGATATAGGAGAGTGGATGAAGTGTGATTCATCAGACTGTGGATTTCAAATTTTAAATGATGATGAACTTATTGAAAGTGTGATGGAGGAAAGTGTCGGTGAAGAAGATGACCCTAATGCTGAAATTGAGGAAGACACAGGGCCGTCAGTTAGTGAAGCATTTGCTGGCCCTGAAACTGAATTGAAGTGGATGGAGCACCAACCCGAGTGTGACCATATGCAACTTCTCACTGTCAAACGGATGCGCGACTTAGCTGCCCGAAAACGGATGAAGACAGTTAAACAGCTTACTTTAACTGAGATGTTTAGCATGTAATAACTTTCATTTACTGCAAGGTATGTACACATTATTTATAAAAATATCTCTTTCCTTAAAAACAGTTCTTTTCCTTCATTTCCACTATACATACAGTAATTATTTAAAATAAGCATTTTTTTAAAAAAAATCCAATTATCCGAATTTTTGATTATCCGAATGGGGTCCGGTTCCAATTGATTCGGATAATTGGAGTTCTACTGTAATGCAAGATCTCTGATCTGTAGATAATAAAAGTGTGACATCATATGGAAAATAAACTACAGGTTGCAACTGCAATAACTAAAAAAATGTCTTTTTGTATGCAAATGATTGAATAAGTTTTACCTCTTGTTACTTATCCTGGTCAAATGTTTATGAATCAAATATCTAACCAGCTTTTCATTTTTAAAGTTGTATCTATTTTGTAAACCCACATCTTTATCAAGGATAATTATTAAGTTCTATACACAAAACAAAATTTTTTTTACAATATTTACATAATGATGTAAAAATATTGACCTTTTATATTGAAAAATATTGAAGGGACCAAGCAAATTGCTTTGGTCCCTTCTTTGTAGTTTAAAACAAGTTCAAATGTTCTATCTATGCTGATACTTTAAATGAACATGTGTTGAAAAGTTATGAGAATTAACTGCATCTGCCAGTCCAAATTAAATGTCAAATCCTACAGAGAACATTTCATAAGACATTATCAACTAATTTGAGTAACTCATGAAAAACATAAAATGACCATAAATCATAAAACCCATAATATTCAATGATAAAAATATTAAAACAGTATGCTATTATTTTATAAGCAATTAAAAAATATATATAATTAAAAAAAATTTATTTTACACATTGAAGAGTTGTAAAAATTCTAAAATATTTCAAGAGCATAATACAATAAATTTCAATTACCCTTTAAATGTTTTCCAAACAGCCTGATTAAAAAAATCTAATGATAACAATTATACTACTGAGTTAATATGGCAGCATAAATGATAGTATAAATGACCGTGCAAAATTATTTTGATTGTTCTGACTAAAATGAATAAAACTTTAGAGCAAATAAATTTTAAATTTAACCTGAAGATTAATGTCAAACATTACATTTTATTAAATAAATCATCACGAATATTAAACAACTGCCAAATTAAAATAAAACCGAATATTGTCATACAGTGTTGTTATAGTTAAATGACAAGTCCTAATAAATATTTACTTCTGAATAAAAGTTCGACATTTATACCATAAAATCATTTTATAATTTTAATTTAATCACACCCTAATATTTAACAACTGTAGAACTAACCAGAAATTTCAAAATTTGTGATAGAACTTCTTCAAATTTCCACATGATTCATGCTCCATTCTAAACAAATATATAATAAATAAGGAATATTATGTAGCTCAGATTTTTATGATAAAACTCTAATTTTAAGGCTTATAATTCTGCATTCATCATTTCTCAACTAAAGTTCTTTTTATTGCAAAAACAAAACATTGGATAAATAAGATGGAGAAGATAGGCGACTAGCTTTTCCTCAAGCAAAGGTTTTGGCTTACAGCTTTATCCTAAAACTCTCTGTAGCCGAGATTCTGGTCGCATCAGCAAAGTTATAGCGTTCTCTTTCGGTAGTAATCTAAATTACTCATAGAACGAGCGCCATCTGTGAAGAGAACATCAGCTCCATGTCGAGAATCTACTGAAAAGTTCTTTTCGTCCAATTAATTTCATGTGAATGTTTTACTATTAGAAAGGGTAAGTATAGTTTGTCTACGGTAAAAACTCTTTTTGCCACAAGGTCAGAAGCCGTCTGCTGCAATGGAAACAAGAATAGCTCATTTCAGGAAGGGTAGCTTATCTTCACTCTTGGGCTAACACAGTAGACCGGGAAAAAAGAAAAAAAAAAAAGAAAAAAAAGAAAGATTCCCTTTCTCTCTCCGACCCAAGCCAAAACCAGTACTAGACAATAACCCCAAACCCCTACTTGAAATAGTTATACCTCGTTATCATAGTCACCACCACCGATCCAAACGTATGGCTAACGGATTTCTTGCTTTAGACAAACTATACCAACTTTTACGGTGTCAGTTACAAGCTAATACAAATACAGCTGAGTATCAGTAACAAAAAAACCGATATTTTTGAATCAAATTTATATCAATATTAAATTAGATATTAAGTAGATTAAAAATTATGCATAATAACTTTCATTAATTTCATTAAATACGAATATAGTTTATTAATTTTTATTCGCTTAAAATGTGTATTTAAGAATATTTTTTTCCTAAAGTAAAATGGTGGGTAATTTAAACAGAATATAAAATTACAAATATTCTATATAAAAAAATGATAACATTTTTTGGAAGTGTTCATTATCATTACTTCCAATAAAGTCTTAATCTATAGATTTAAACAGCTTATAATTATATTAAATTTATGTACAAAGGCTAATCAAAAAGTAAAGTGAGTATGTGATGGACAGAAAAACGTACAGAGATAAGGTGATGAAACTTTATTATTTTTGAAACATGGAATTATACTATTTTTCGAGGAAGGAACCAAAGTGGCCTAAACATTTATTCCAACGTTGCACTGATTTATCCATGCCCCATTCAAAGAAATGTAGTTCCATGTTCCATAGCCAGAGGTAAGGGTGAGTCTTGTGGTTTTTGCAGTGTTTTAAAACACTGGTGGTGGCTCTTCAGGAAGCAGCACAAATGGCAATCCAAAGAGTCTAAATCAGGTTTATACGTAGGATGATAGAGAATTCCTCACTTGATCCCCCGGAGGTGCATACGGGTCTGTGCGTCTGTATGGGGGAATGCATATAATTCTGATTTAGCCCTTTCGGATTAGCATTTATTCGACACCTCCATGAACAACCTTTTCAGACAACTTCAAGAGGCACAGCAAGGTGCACTTGCCTCTATTTATGGAACCTGGAGCAAGAATTCTTTGAACGGGGCGACGATGAATTATTTCCACTGTGCAATAAATGCTTAGACCATTTTGGTTTCTTCTTCAAATAGTAGTGTGATACCAGGCTTCAAATATAATAAAGTTTCATCACCGTATCTCTGTACGTTTTTCTGGCCATCAAAAATTCACCTTTCTCTTTGATTTACCTTTTTATTAAAAACAACTGAGTGATAATCTAAATGTAACACTAAACAAAATGTTTTAAGTTAATTTACGTCATGATAATTTAATCAAATGACAAAAGAAAAAGATCACGATAAAATATTTTAGAAATTAAATTAAAATTATTCATTTAAATTGCTTTTAAAAACCATTTAAGGGAAGTTAATAAAAATTCTTTCTTCTTAATTTAAAACATGAAGCATAAATTGTTCGAAAAACAGGGTGATTCCGATTAAAGTTACAATTTCAAAAACCAATAATTTTAAAACTACACTCAGAATGACCAGCTATTTTAGCAGAACAATCGTGAGGCAATGAAATTTTGTTTGACGAAAGACGAAAAATAGTTCAAAAATCTGATGATGGATGGTACTGTCAGGCTCACATTTTCTAGAGATATGCAAATTACTCTGCCGCAAAAATGCAGAGCATCAGCTCCTTGCCTGAATGCTTCATCATGACTCTGACAATAAAAGATTGCTCTTTGCTCTTGAAACTTTTCTATGAGAAATGAGTGTGCACGTACAGCTATCATGAAGTTTCGGAGAATAAAATCTATTAAATTGGGTTTAATAATTAAAAAATGCCTGCAAAAACGATTGATAAATTCGAAGAGACCGGTTTATTCGACGTAAAACGAAGTAAAGGAAGGAAACCAGTGTCAGCTACAGATTGCTTGCTTTGATGGATGTTGACAACGAAATGCCATGGAACATTTTGTGGTCTGACGAAATCCACTTATATTTGCAAGGTTCTGTAAATACGTAAAATAGCAAAATATGAGTGACCGAGAATCCGTTCCAGCTACAGCCATTACCTCTTCACTCTGAAAAAGTCACTGTGTGGGGAGGAATAACGGCAGCGTTATCGTCAGTCTGTTTTTCTTCGAGGAGATTGCAATTGCGGGTCCTGTTACCTGCCCGTTGCTGGCAAGCGGAATGAATTACTTTTGCGTAACCATGTCCTTCCGGTACTTCGACAGTGTGTAGATCACACAACATTCATGCAAGATGACGCTCCTCCACGCATTGCTATTCCTGTAAAGCAGCTGCTGAGTGCTCCTTTCGGAGATTATAGGATCATGAGTCGCCATTTTTCAACAACGTGGACGCCGCGTTACCTGACTTAAAACCGGTGTGATTTCTAGCGTTGGGGGGGGGGGGTAAAAGAATGTTATGTACATGGGGTGGATTGAAAATCTAGTCGACTTGATAGCAAGCATTACACACTACATCCATTGCTTCAGTATAGGTACCCTCCTATCTGTTGTGGAGCCTGCCGTTTTGCGCTTCCAATTAGTAGCGGAACTAGAAGGAGGGCATCGAACAACTTATGCCTTAATCGTCAGTAAGATGTTTGTTCCATAAAGTTCTTTCGTTTTATTCCCCTAGTTTTATTTGGGCATTGTCGCTGTATACGCGCACTCTTGTCTTTTCGCGAATTAAATTTTAGTAAACCCCTGAACTCGATTGTTTCCTTTTGGCTAACAACATTCCTATGTGTAGCGAATCCATTTTTGGTCCTTCACCTGACATTACTCTGACAACGCCAGCTATCTGCAGATTTTGAAACTATTCCTTTGCAAAACAAAATTCCATTGCTTCACAGCTATTCTGTTATAATATCAGACAATTCTGAAGAGTAGTTTTAAAATTATCGTTTTTTGAAATCGTACATAGCCGTTAGAGCCCTGGGACTGTCATTATTTGGGACCCCTTTATGAATAAATTTAGAGAGAAAAAATTTAATTTGTATAATTTTTAAAAATTATTTTATTTTAAGAGTAAAAACATATAAATTAATTATTAAAAGCTTATATACATTATTTTTTATTGAAAATTTAAGGTAGCAATACTTTTCGCGCTTTGTGAGAGGCGAAGTCTTCTATCACATCATTAAAGTCAATTTCCAGTAAGACATCGTATTCAAAGCTTATTATTGACAAATGACTCAATGTTTCTTGAGCCATACTATTTCTTAACTCATTTTTTACTAATTTTAGTCTGGAGAATCGTGGAGTTCGCTACTACAATTAGTTATCATGAGTGACAAAAAAATTCGAAATGAAATGTCAATGTTTGGAAATGCATCTTCGAGATTATTGTTTTTCACTATTTTATACAAGTCATTTATGCCTAAATGTCCTAACTTATTCTCCTAGACCAAATAATGCTTGAAATGCCTGAATTTTTTTTCCTATAAATTTCGGATATATGTATATGGTATTTTCAACATTAAATTATTTTTTGCGAACTTTTCTCAATTTTTTTCTTTTTACGTTACATTCTGCTTTCCAGCTCAAAATCTATAAGACTTAGAAACATGAAATTATGAAGATGTATAAAAAATAGAAAAGGAGTTTGAAAGAATACAAGAAAATGCAATTTGATTATTAGTTTATTTATTTTTTACATATAATCACCGTTGAAAAACTGTTTATATTTTAAGTTTACGACTACCAATGTTTAACTACGTAGCCTTATAATTTTCAAACTATTCCAGAAGACAAGGGAACTCCTGGATCAGTACCCAGAGGTATTGAATTGTTATAAGAACTTGGTGGAGTTTGTGACCCCGACAGATTTAAAATGCCCCAGTCACCATTTTATACATGAGTATTATTCGGCCGGCTGAATTCAAACTCCCATTGTCACGAATACGAGTCCACAACCCTACCAATCAAGCTATCGCGGTTAAATTATTAGTTTATTTTATAACAGTAATTGAACAGCCCACCCAATTCCGAGTTTACGACTATTAATGTTCAACTTCGTAGCCTTGTAATTTTGAATCCAATACAGCAGACAAGAGAACTCCAGGATCAAGTGGTGGAAGAAACCTTTGCCTTCCTGGAGGACGTTTTTATGGAACTAACCCGCATTTGAGTTACATGGAGAGGAAAACAACGAAAGCCTCCCACGGTTGACAGCAAGGGGACTCCAACCCATGATCCTTTTACCACTGAGGATACAGTGGTCGGTGTAAGGCGGGTGTGGAATTCATATCGATCAGCCCTCACTGGGATTCGGAGGAGAATACTCTGTCTCGTGAGTTCATCTTCATTGAGTAAAAAAACACAGTAACTCTGTGGGAGATACCAATTTTTCCAATTTCATTGATTGGAACCAATTTTATCGATTTGCCTAAATTTAGTAATCTTCAAAATGTAAATGGCAATTCAATCGTAATTTTTGTAGAATTTTTTTTTTAAATAAGCCATTTTTCCTCATAAGCTGAAATGATTAATGAGAAGCAACCACGAGGGTAAGTGAGCAAAATGAACAGGGGGGGGGGGGAGCCTTCTAGTTTTTTAAATAATTATAAAATTATTAGTTTTTAAAATACATACTTTAAAAATAATAAAAAAAACTTTTTCAGTATTATGAAATAATCAACTGGAATAGACCCCACGATCTCACAGTTTTGTGTTAGATTTCCTAATCATCAGCCCCAAATATACACACCTCCCTTGCTGATATTTTTTTTTAAAAAAATTTTAATTTTATAAATGAGTCAGGTAGCCCCACCCAGCGGGTACCCCCGCCCAATGTCAATTTCATATGTATAGAATATTTTTTCAAGTCAATGGGCCATCGGACAATAATTGTTATATTAAAAAAAGATTATTTTCAAAGTTTCAAGTATTTATGCAGCTGGTAACATGGTAAACAATAGTTTTGAAAATATGTTGAATACAGTTGTCATGATATTAAGAAAAATTGGTTGAATGTTTCGATTAAACTTCGTTTTAATATTAAAAAAATAATTTTTTCTATACATACAGCATTAAAGTATGTAGTCTTAAGTTTAGTTTGCACAAAGAACGAAGTTTATTTGTGAAAAATTGTTCGAGTAATTATAAATTTACAAAACAATTGGATTACGGGTAGCCCGCTCACATGAATGTTAGGTATCACAGCCCACTTTTATTTCGTCGATAAATGTACGGTTCCAAAGATTTACTTAAATTAAATTATTTTCTTTAAATATTTAATATAAATATATATTAATATTATAATATATTAATATACATTAATAATAATAAAAAATATAACATTTGTTGTTAATAAATGATAGAATTCACTAAAAGTCTATAAATATGTAATAAAAAAAATAATTTTGTGATAAAAATGATAAATAAGGTTTATCTATTGTCAATACATTGGTCATTTTCATTTACACCTGAAAAAACAATAAAAAAAACATACTTTTTGTAACTGGGCGGGGCTACCCGACACATTTTGAAAAGAGCTGAAAAACATGTTTTTTTAAATTTCTATATTTTAAAGTTAAACTATTCTTTTTTTGGTTTATTCTTTTAGTATTATTTAATTAAATGATAAAACAATAGAAACATACAAAAATCTTGATTATTACTCAATATTATACAGAAATATAAGCAATAGTCCTTAAGTGGGCGGGGCTACCCGACTCTCCCCTACGTGTTTTTTTTTTTTTTTTTTTTTATCTTCTTCAATTGAGCGAAAAAATTATTTTTTCAAAAATTTGAAGTGTCAAGATAGAAGGCCCTCAGAAATTTTGAGAAAAACACATCTCTTTGCATACGGCAATACAGTATCTTTTATGAAATGTGAACCAATACCTTACAATACCTTTTATGAAATGTGGTGCAGACCGCACTGAGAAAAGAAAGTATGGTTAAAACTATTAGAATATAGTAAAATTTACGGTATTTATGGGAGCAACAAAAAACAGGGTAGTTTTTTTCCGTAGCGATTTGGTTACGACTTTCATGAAATTAACATAATAAAAATATAGTTTTTTATCACCTGTCTCACGTGATTCAGCATATTTCGATATAATTTTGTTTCGTTCTTACTTAATATTAATTTGTTTGCGACAATTATTTTTTACTATATTTTTGCGAGAAGTTTACAAACACAATATTGAAAGCATTAACTGAAATTAAATTGTTTTTTTTTTTTTTTTTTGTATGCCTCTTTTACTTATATCATCCACACACCCACAGGCAACTGTCTGCTCTAAATACTGCGATAATATAAAATGAGATAGCGAAACAAAACGTGTGAAGTTATTTAAATTCATGTTCAAAAGTATTAATTAACTTTTTTCTGAATTGACAGTTTCAGTCATTTCATAGGTATTTTAAACTGCAGCAAATCACATGAAAGTATTAAATATATCATTTTTACAATATTAAAGTAAAATAAAAAAGAGTTATGATCCTTAGGAGCAGATATTAAATAGTCTCATGATCAAATGATGGGGCATAATTACCTTTTAAACAAATCAAATAACTTTTTTACCTTTTAAACTAACAATTTGCTTATTTTTAAATAATTTATTAATACTCAAATTGTTTAAAAGATGATATGACAACGAAACTTTTTTTTATCCAGTCATTTATTTATATTTTTTCATTTATTTGCTTTTATTTTATTAATGCACACGTTTAAAGTAAAAACAAAGCTGTCAAAATTTCATATGTAGTTTCGATTTACAATTTTAAGAAGTTTTTCGACTTTGATTTAAAAATTTAGAAGCCTTATTAACTTTAAACACATAATAATAACAAAAATCAAGGAGTTAAAAATCGAAGCAAATATGATCAATAAACAATAAAATCATAAACTAACTAAATAAATAGATTTTGTGTACGAAATATAATATTATAAATTAAACATATTTCATATTTAGGGGAAACATGGAAAATTTGGTCAGACAGGCGGTTTAAGCAACTTTTTTTGTTATCATGTTTAAATATTCGTTTAGCTGATGATCATTTGATTTCTATTACCAGTAAGTAAAATTAAAATAAAATCACATTTGTTATCTCAATTTCATCCGGAATAGACCAAATCAAGAATTTTTGCAGACCGGCCTGTCAAAGAGGGAATTGAATAGTGACCCGCTATTTAAATAAATAAGCAAAAAATCACAAAATATTAAAAAAAAAAAAAAAAACTAAATAAATAAATAAAGAAGATATAATTTCTCTCCATATAGTTCAAATTACTGAATCAACCTTAATATTCATTTTAACAAGGTTGCTTCAGATTTCTTACTCTTCATCAGTAAATAACTATTAGATTTGATGTTTTTTTTAACAAAATTATCACATTTTAAATACATTTACTAATTACTTTGTTGGTTCTTTAAATACTCATCCTTCAAAACAAAGTGGGCCAAATTACCCTTTAGTAAAAAGGTTTAACCCAGTTTTTTAGCTCTCAAAAAATCATTTATAAAACATATTTTCTAATTTGACAAAGTTTCTAATTTAAGTAAAAAAATATTGATGTAAACAAAGGGCAAATATAAGATATTAGATAATTATGTTAAAATATGTAGATATAAAAAACTGCGCAAATCTTCCATGCTTTAAACATAATCAAAACATTTGCTTACTTCCAAAATTTATCTCTTCTTAATATTTTACGAAAATTTGATATAGAAATTTCTAGTTCTCGGATTCATGTACGATTAATTTAGAAAATAACAAAATAAAATCAATTACAATAATTAAAAAAATTAAACAATTAGGCTAGTGGAAACATTTTAGATGATTAAAGGAGAAAAAAAAGCTTTATAATAAATTAGAAAAAATATCTTAATTTTGCAGGAAAGAAAAATTAGAATTGGAGGAGGCCCAATTTACGATAACGTATGAGACACAACGGACAGAGTGATCCAAAGAAATGCTAACAAGACCCTCCCCCTATTTACAGTCCTAGAAATTTTTTGTTCCAAGCAATTTATGACCAAAAATCAGACAAAAGGGTGTTTCTGTGAATATCTGATATTTCCAAAGTTAGGAAAAAAGAGCCCAAGGCAATATAAAGAAGCTAAAAACATTTTCCCCACAGTGTAAAGTGAGGAGGTTATTTGACAACTCTGTGGGTGATAGCTTCGAAAGTGGGGATATTTTCATCAGTGGAAAGATCGTTTTATTGCTCTTTTGGTTAGAAAAGTGAAGAGCAACAATTATTTAATATTTCTAAACACTTCGATTAGATTTTGAAAAGCTTCGACAATGTAAAAAAGAAAAAAAATGCATTATGGGCTTCAGAGGGCCCAAGCTCCGAATAAAACTTTAAAAAAAGAAGAGAAAAAGTGGAATCTGAGGGCCCTCTTAAGTTATGAACAATAAATAAGTTAGAATTAAAAAGAAAACTATTAATGCAATGAGATTTTAGACTTTTTGGGGCCCCATCACAACTCGGGGCCCTGGGCCCATCCTTAAAAACTACTCTGAAATCGCAACTTGGTAACGCATTGCTTGGAGATTATCTTCTAAAAAAAGAGTTTTTCAACTGCGTGGTAAATGTTTTTTATTTGTTTAAACGACGTAATTACGAGATTACTTATTAATCTTATTACGAGAGTAATAACTTGTTCGCAGAAAATAATAAGCATATTTAAGGTTAGCTCTTTTTACCTTTAAAATTACATTTTAATGCGTGAAAATATTTTCATTAATTTAAAAATTATTAAGTTTTTTAGTTTTTTTTCTCGTTTTTCTGTGCAGCATACTTCCTTCTTATATGACTGCATCTTATATGACTAACCACAAGATAATTATAAAGCAGGACCAGGTATTGTTATAGGTAATGCATTTTGAATTCAGCTTCTGTAAGTTATTTCAATTTTAAGATTCTCGGTTAACTTAAATAAATTAACTTTTCACTATTTTTCTTTTTCTCAAATATATATTTTATTATTGTATATTATGCATATTTAGGTACTTTATACGTTCCATCAATCCTTTTAATTTATTATAAAAAATAAATGCCCTTCAAGGCCTATTAACACCAACTTAAGTCGAGTTAATCTAAACCAAATATGATTATTTTTTTTTCGCGTATATACTTTATTCATTAAATTTTTTGATCTAACCAGTATTTTTCGAGATATATCCATTTTAAATAATTTGCACCCTATTTTCATCTTGTAATTACATTGCCATCATCCATTCAGGATCATTCCATGATATGCCATGTTTATCATCTTGTAGATGTCATGGGGAGGAAAAGAAAAGAAAAAAAAAAAAAAAAAAAAAAACGTTATGTCCAATTAGGTTGCCTTTTTCTTTAAAATCCGAATCTGCAATAAAAAAGTGTTGGTTTCACTTTAAGATTTTGAATTTGGGATCATTGAACAGATGATTAGATTTTATTTGATGCGTATTAGAGTTTTAGATTGCAGCTTTTATCTTCACATGCTTTTAAATCCAAAAACGTGGGTCGCTAACTGGTGATGAACGTTTCATCCGACAAACACGCAAAAATGAAATAAATTCGGAAAAAAAAAATATGTTGAAAAGTAATTTACATAACTGCTCTGCTTTATACCCTTTTAGGTAATAGTAGCTACATCACTATATTTATAAAATACCTCAGCCAATAAGGAATCAAGTTTTAATTCCCCGGATGTCCATTCGGAATGTTGTTTGCTATCATATGAATATTTATGCGAAAATTTTACTTTAATAAAAAATATTGAGTAAGTAATGTTATTTTTCTTTAAATTATTTTTATTTTTCATTTCAATTTTTAAGTGTTAGTCTTACATTTTTAAATGCAAATCAACATGGATTTTTCTCTTCACAAAATGTCCTAATGTTCGAATATTAACAATGTTATTCGACTTTGCAAGCAAACGATGTTTTCTGTTATTTTAAAATTTATCAACAGTATTTTTAAATTATTTTTGGGAAAGCAACTGTAAGATTGTAAAAATACGATTAAACATTTCAAATCTTGATGTACCAAGTAGTATTATTCTGTATATCTCAAAGTTGAAGGGACGCTAAAAAAATTTTGAGATAGCGAGTTTTCGAGACAACAAGTATAGAACTAAATATGTTCTTAAAAGTTGAAAAATATATTCCAAAATATTACTCTAAAAAGTAGAGTCATGAAACATAATAATAACCACTATTAAATATGTATGTAATGATAGTTGACTATAAGTCTAAATACAACAATCATAATTTTATTTTTAAAAGTAAGACAAAACTAATTATTCATAAAATAGAAAAGAATTGGTTTATAATGAACTTACATTGTGATTTTTGTGAAAAAATTCATTTTCTATTACGAAAAAAATTCGATATAGCAAGGTTTTGAGAAGAAACCCTTCGACATAAGAATTCAAATTAACATTAAGTGGATATGTAATGCCTAGGGGGAAAATATTTTTTTCAAGAAGGTTTTCGAAACATCGAAGCTCAAGATATGGAGTGTATACTGTATTATTTTTTAAAAAAGTTTGAATTGATTGTATAAAATTTATATGGAAATAGAGAAGTCCATTTATTTTAAATGAAACAAGGGTCTGTTTGATTTCATCTAAGATTCATTTGGAAAAATTCTAATGTATCTAAAAAATTTAATTGTTTCGAAGTTTTTAAAATTTTACTTAAAAATTAAATAATTAAAAACTTATTTATAAATATTAAGTGGGAAACTTACTATATTAATGATTTGTCAAAAAAGTGTTACGTCCCTGATGTGATAAGTTTCATTTTCATCTTCTTATTTATATCGATAAAATAAAATCTCTATAAATTTTGTAATGATAATTTCTGAATTATTTTCAACTTTTCAAAAAAAAAAAAAAAAAAAAAAAATTATAATTAATTTTTCCCAGATTGAACTACGCGAATTAATGTTTCTATATTAAAAAAATCTGCTCTTTTTATGCAACAAACTATATTTTCAATATACAAAACAAAAAAAAAATTCCAAAAAATAACTGTTTTTCTTTTTATTACTTAATAGAAATGTGAAAAAAAAGAAAAAAAAAAAAAATATTGTTAGTTGAGAAGGGGCTATTTCAGACTTTTGTGAAAGAGCTTGTTTAGGTTTGTGAAAAACCTATTCATAATTTTAAGATTTTGTGATTTCAAGAAAAATCACAAAAAAGAGTGGTTTGTTCTGACTTTTTTTTAATGATTGGGCTTTTATGAGTTTGAGCAAAATCTATCCTTAATTTAAAAAATCTAAAATTACTGCAGAAACAGTTTTTTTTCTTCAGGCATTTGTTTTGTGAATATGCAAAAATAAAGTTTTGTTTTTGCGGGGTAAAAATGAAAGAAAAACATGCCTTTCAAAGAGTTTTTTTTTTCAAGCATTCGTTTTTGTGAAAATGCGGAAAAAAAAGGTCCTGTTTTTGAGGTTAAAAAAACATGTCTTTCAAAGAATTATTTTAAAACTAGGAATTGAAAAAGTTATGGACTCTGCTTTTTTAAAAAAGAATTTTGTAAAAAGGCAATCCCAAAAATATTTTATCGTAACATTGCTGGAAAGAAATGGCCCTTTAAAAGGCGAGGACATAAAACATTGATTTTTTTCTAAAAATCAATCAAGTTTTTCGTTTTGCTGATTTTAAAAAATTGGGTTTGTTTTCTTTTTTTCAAACCTTAATTTATAAATATAATTTTCTTATTAACCAAAAGCATTAACTAAAGAACCAAAACCATCTCCGTTTCTGTCACCCTCCCTTATTATCAGAGAACAAGTTTCCTGCTTTCGGTTTTGTTGACGCCAGTAAATAGATTTCTTCAAAAAAAGGAAAGAACCATCTTTTCTACCTAATATAAAATTATGCGTTATTTATAACAGCAAATTTTTACTATACATCGGACGTCAATTTCTACTTGTGAGAAAGCAGAGAGCGTGGGAAAAGCGTCAGGTGTAAAAAGTTGCTTTAGCTCAAATATATTTTCTAATTTAAGTTGTTTTTGTAAGGGATACGTTAAAATTTACTTCCATTTTTTTTTCCTATGTTAAACTATTGTTATAAAATAAGTTTTACCACCAATTTTTTTTTTTTTTATATAAATGGTATATTTTATTTACAAAAATTAAAAAATAATGATATTTTAAATTGACAAAAAATAATAATTTTTTTCTCAGCAAATAAAACTCATTTAAATAATTTTTATTTTATTTTCAGAGATTTAAGTTCATCGCAACATTATCTAGATATCTTGTGGGTGGTCTTTTTCGCTTTCCTTTGATTTTGATGAAAGACGGTGTTGGGAAGGGCAGAGCCCTTTTAATCTTAAATATGACCCCACCATCTTATTAAATAAATTAAAATGCTCTAACTATTTTAAGGATATAAAGTTCTTTAACTTTTTTATATACTTCATGATAGAACAGGATTCTCTATACATTTTGTTTTATTGGGCCATGCATTTTCTGCCTGAAATCAGTAATAAATCTTCGTTATTAAGTGTCTAAACAGATGTGACTAATTCTAAACAGAGCGATAGGTCTAATTAGGGTTTTGTAAAAACAAATTTTAGTCTTTGTGTCCATATAAAAAAAATCCCATATAAATCCATAAAAAATATCTATTATCCATTGTAATCGATTTTTAACATCAAGTTTTATACCGTTAGAGATGGAAAATTTTTTGTCATGTATTTAAATTGATTCACAATTTCAATAAGATATTCGATGATCTTTAGTGGGGTCTGCTGCTTATCTATTACCATAAAAATATGGTATTATTTTTATTAATGGCCATATCTTATAAACAGCATCCACAACCGTCAGCTTTTCGTTCAATTTCGTCAATGTATATCATCTGCATATCATCTGCAAGGTGATTATTTGAAAAAGCTCAAAATTTCAACTCTGTTGCCTTGTTACCTCCGGTATTAAAACTGGTTTTGATAGCTTCAGATCCTTCTTCAGTAGTGATTCGTTAGATTTCTAAAACATCTTTGCTTTTCTGGCTTGACTATACATTTTTGGCCCCTAACGTGTACATTTTGTATTTTAATTTCGACAAGAATTCTAAAAATTGTTGACGGTTATTACAGAGTACTCTTTATATGAAAACCAAAACTATTCCTAACATTTTAATTCGAAACAATAAAGCTTGATGCCTTTTTCGAAAGTTATATTTTCACCAATAATGCAAGTCATACTTTCTCAAAATTACATTACATTAGAACACATTAGAATTCACATTAGAGCACATTAGAATCACATTAGAACGCGGCTTTGCCCTTTTTTTTTTTTTTTTTTTATAAATAAAAAAAAAAAACTTTTAATAATCGGTCGATGACATTAGAATAAGAGACGTTTATAACTTGCTCTGGATGATATGAATGCATTAATTTACTCTAATCTGAGACGCATTAATTTACTCTAATCTGAAGCTTATTTTATAGATTTTTATAAAAAAAAATTAAGATAAATGGTATGAGTTATCGATAATATGTCATAAAGAAAAAAATAAATAAATAAAAAATGCGAATAAAAATAGGAATGTGAGTGATGTCCCTTTGTTGTCCCTTTGTTGCGCAAGAGAATTAAAGTATTTCTAAATATACTTAAGTAAAATTTCTATCGTTATGTAAGACTTTTTGAGTTCTATAAAAATATTAATTTTTTAAGTTATTATTATAAATACATAATGATAAATGTCAGATCTTTTTGCCTATTAATACGGATCAGTTTGAAAAACGTAACTGTCGGCTGTTACGCACTTTTCTAGTAAAAAAAGGGATACAAATTTAAGCACGTAACAAAACTAATCATTCAAGATTTATTCCTTTAGTTAATTATACAATATATATATATATATATATATATATATATATATATATATATATATATATATATATATATATATATATATATATATATATATATATATATATATATATATATATATATATATTAAAGAGAATAAAGTAAAATGAATAACTATTAAAAAATATTCAATACTAATTTTGAATCTATCGTTTCAACTGTATTACAAACTAAGTCTTACGGAAACAAACACGGGGCGTTAAAAAAAGTAATAGTCACGTCCTGCTATGACGTCACGGAAGAGCATAAGACTTCCGGTAGTTTTTTTTTTTTTTTTTTTTTTTTTTTTTCTCAAGACAGATGGTGAGTAAGAACTTCTCTCTCCACGAAGTCTTAAAGTCGTTTGCTACTACGGAAACAAAAAATAGCGCATTTCAAAGAAGGCTTCGCATTAGACCGAAGAAAAATTATTCCCTTTTATTCGCGGACCTGAGCCAAAACTTTTCTTAAACATTGAATAGACACCCCTACTAATAGAATAGTACTACTTGAATAGAAATAGCTAAACCTCACAAATATAGTTACTGCCACTGCTCTAGACGAATGGCGAGGGGAGTTCTTTACATAGACAAAATATATGTAATATAGTAATGCTAGGGGGTGCGAGGTGAAGTGTAACACTTCGAGAAAAGAGGATGGAAAGGTTAAAAATATTAAAAAAAAAAAAAAAAAAAAAAAAAAAAAAAACGGGACATAATTTATGGATTATTTTGATGTAAAAACTATTGAACGAAAAAAAAAAGTAAACTTGCATATTTTTAGAGAAATATTCTGATCTGAAAATGGGATAGGTGCAGTTTTGAGTTATTTTGTATCAAAGTAGGAAAACAATTTAAGCCATATAAAAGCTTTCAGTTTATCGAGATCTATTAGCAAGAGAATTTTTTCTTCTTCCCACAATGAAAAAGTTTAAAAAAATCTACCTGAAGATGAACTTTCTACTCCTGATAAATCTGAAAATGATCTGATTGTTTACGAGTGGTTTTTTTATTGTTACGAGTCTGATTGTTTCTATTTGTTACGAATGGTTGTCAATCAGTGGTCAATCAATCATATGCGCTGGACATAACGAAATGACCCTGCGAAAGGAGTTGAAATTAACTGCGCAAGCAGTTCTAGAGGTAGGCGAGCGATAGGAAATTATAAATGAAGCCATCTGCAGATTTTTTTTTTACTAAGAGACATAAAATTTAACGAGATACGTCTTAGTTATGAAAATTTGTGTATAGAGGGTTCAGGAACCAAACAGCATTTTATTGTGTTTCATTTGGTAAAAAAAAATTTAAAAGTTAAAAAAAACTTTTAATTAAAAGTTTCTTGAAATTGTTTTTTTTTTTTTTGAAACAGCTTTTTTCGATTATAATTTTAAATCAAGCTACTTTTTATCAAGCTTCTTTCCCTTCGTTAGTTTAATAAAAAGTTTAATAAAAATCTATTAAAAAAAAATAGATAGAAATATATTTTAAAGAAATAATTGCGAAAAAAATTTCAAATTAGAAAAGACAAAATCGTAAATTTGAGTATATAAGTTATTCCAGAAAACAAAAATTAAGAGTATTTTTAAACTATTTTTGAAATTCTATTTGTAAGGAATTATATCATCACTTCCATGATAATATAATTTTCATATCTCAAGAGAAATAAATTGATGTCTCGTTTTCGCCTACAAAATGTTTTTCTCAGTTAGACTGACTCTGTATTATTTAGATTGTTTTGGTTTAAAATCCATTAAACTTGAATAAAATAAATAAGTAAATAAAAAAAATATGCTAAAATTTATTTAAAAATCACTTTTAATGACTAATCATTGGAGAGCGAAAGGCTTAGATCAATTGTATCACAACTTTAGAACAAAAAGAAGTAGGAAAAATTCAAAAGATATTACGTATTCAAGATAACGAAATAGAAAAGATGTTGTCTGCCGACACAAAGACGTTATCTGACGAAATCTCTTGCATATCTTTGCCGTCTAGGCGAACGGGATTAATTTAGAACAAGGTGACTACGATAAAGCTTAATTTTGAAATTCAAATTATTGATTAACTCTTCGCGGAAACACGGGTTGTGTTATGTCTCGTATCTTAGCGTTGATAACACGATTATTATAAATTCTTACGACATATATACTGCACCAAAAAAGTGAAAAAGAATTTTTAAAAAATGCGCTTTCTTTTTTTCTTTTCTTCTTTTTTTAACTACAATTTATAAAGGCTTTTTCCCTCTAATATTAGTAGTCCTAAAATTTCGCAAAAAATAATAGTTTAAAAAGCATTTTTACATTTTACTTTCTAATCTGTAATTTAAAAAAATAGCAACAAAAATTTAATAATAATTAAAAAGATTTTAAATTTATTCCTCAAAAATGAACTGGTCTCGTACAACCTATGTCGTTTATTAATTTATTTTTTGCTAAAAAAATTTAATAAAACACTTACAGAATTTAACGTATTTATTCGAACGAAATCGAGAAAAGAATTTTCATTAAAAATCTATATTAAAACAGAAATAACAAGCAGTTCGTTATGAACTTTCCCCGCCAATTTTGCGTAAAATAATGAAATAAGATTTGTGCGCTTCTAAACTTTTTGAAGCTTGAGAAATATTTTTGCATATTAATGACGTACTTTCTAAAGCAGATCAGCTTTAAAAACAAAACGCACAAACAAGCTTTTAAAAACAACTTTTAAAAACAACTTTAAACAACAATTATTTTTATAAACGGTGCAAAACATAATTTTTTTTCGCTTTTGCTTTTTTTATTACCGGAGGGGGCTTAAGCCCCTCACATTTTATAAATGAAGGGATACAGTCCCTTTTACGATTAAAAATTTTCCCTCGATATTTGTATTATTAAATTTACAATATAAAAATAGATCATTTTTTTTGGTGTCTAAAGAAATTCTAAAAAAAAATTGAAAATTCTTTGAAAAAGTCAAGCGAGCTTAAATATTTCCTTGGTGTGAAAACTGTTACCAAATCACAAATCACTCATCCTTCCTCAGAGGAATTAAACGCTTCTTTTGCCGACCGATGGCAAAAGACTTGGTTTCAAATGTCCCAGCGAACATAATTAAGAAGAAAAAAAAGTGAAAAAGTATAAAAAAAATATTGTTGAATGAGAACTAAACAATACAGGAAAACAAATATTTTTATTAATTTTATTTTAAATTTAAGACTATTAGAACCATGAAGTTAGAATTGTAAATTCGAATTTTTGAATGACATTTTGTGAGGATATATATATATATATATATATATATATATATATATATATGTTCAGGAAGGTAGGGAGCTCCCCCCCCCCTCTTCAGATACTTCCGCTGCGTATGAGAAAATTAAGTAATAAAAAGTAAAACTTCTTAACTACCATCAGCATTATTTATGAATATTATTATACTTATAATGATGAATTAATTTTTCAATTAAATAATAATTGTTATCATAACTTTCTTTGAAAAATTAAATTATTACAGTAATTTAAATATGAAAAAATTTCCAATTAATAAAAAAATACAATAAATATAAACAGAGGAAAGTCATTTCATAAAACGTTAAGAAAAAAACCCACTGTGCGAAACGAACCCCGTCGTCTTGATCTCAGTCAGGTGTACCTTTACCATTGGACCACCGCGCCGTTAACGAAGGTGAGATTTCACTATTATATAAAGTGTGCTTGAATTTTGAAATACTTTTTCTCGGAATTGACTGAATATTGCATCCCATTAGCTAGAGGAATGAACACCCACCAATTTTAATCTCAAAATGCGTTTTCCAACTGGTGCCCTATCCTATCTTTGTAAGAAGAAAATCTATTCTTGTTTTTCAAAAAATTTTTTAACATTGTAATGAAAGACAAATGCAACTTTGTCGTAAATTTTAGAGTTAGTTTTTGAAAATAATAAAATTATTATTATCAGAAAACGTGTAAACTTCTGTTTCTGTATTAAAAAAAAAAAATAAATGAATGAATAAATGTGCAGTAGCATGATTCATACCTATTTCGAGAAACTAAACGGTAAGCTTTTTACGCTTTCATCATAGTTCGATAAAGAATATAGAATGCACATCTTTTTAATTATGCGCTCAATTTTAAGTATGGAGAATAAATTTAATTCGATTAAATTTGACCTTAAAGTATAATTTCATTGAAAAAATACACAATCGGTTGATTGAAAATACACAGATAAAAGAAACCGACTGTAATTATTTGCGCTTCCAGTCGAAAGCGGTTCGATTGATAGCGCTTGGATTTTAATCAAACTTCAAATATTAAATTGGAACCTATAATTATTGATTTCAAAAGTTTCACGCTTAAAAAGTCGAGTTTACTTAAAAGCGGAATAGATTTCTTCCACCCACACCTGAATAATATTATAGCGCTATGAGGGAAAAGGAAATACAACCTATAATCACGGTCACTATTGAAAGCGGAAATGTATTAGTCAGCGAAAGGAGAATCTCTGCTAGATTATGTATTTTCTCTCTTTATTTGGCATTAGTTTTCAAATTTTTCCCTTTACTCTACTTTTTTATATTCAATAGATTTATAAAATAATTTTTACTAAACTCAGCAACGTGCTGAGGTGTTAGAATGCCTGAGGCAAACTTTACGAAAAGAGAAGCAGCGTAATCACTGCAGAGGAAAAAGATGTCAATTTAATTTTCTTTTAAAAAAAAAATATTTAAAACAGTCATTTATATTTTTTATGTAAAGGAAATGAAAAAATTCAAATTGGAAAATTAAATTTAAAATTAAATTGGAATATAAGGTAAAGAATTGTTATTAACACCAAAACCTTTACCCTAGATAACTAAACTAAATCAGTGTTGATCTGTAACTAAGCATTCGACCAATAGACTACGAATTAAAAACAATATATTTTTATAGTTATTTTATTTATTTTTTTAAGAAATAACGTATATTAAAAAAAGTATTCTGATTATTCAATTAAAAATAAAAATATGGTAAAAATTATCGTTTGCACTCGGCAGATGTTACGAGTGCGCACTCCACAAATAGCCTGGTTGCAGTCGCTGCATATATATTCGGTCATTCTGGTATTTTAGATGGACGGAAAGCTCAAATTCTTCGTTTGTTTGTTCGTCGCACTTTAAGTCATGCCTTCTGTGAGCTTTTCAATATTTAAAATAACTTCAATGTTTATTTTATGGAATTAAACATTCGACTGTTAGACGGCGATTACAGCAAATCTCGAACATGAACAAGTACACAGACGATATTATCACTTTCGAATATTATTGCATCTTAAATCATATATTTTACAAATTATGAACATAGACGTATCGAGAAAGAAATTTTTAAGGGTACACGCGGTTTTTTCTTAAATCTTTTCATTTATTTATTTTTAGAATGTATTTTAAAATTAAAACTTTAAAAAATATATACAGAGAAAGATTTATAAATGTCTTTAAGAGTAATTTTCTGTATTTAACAAAGAAGTTAGTAACTAGTACAGTCGTAGTAATTAAAAACTTTCGTGGGATATGACGGATTCTGTAATGTATTTAATTTAGAGCATATTGGGAAACTATAGCTAGTCTAAATTCTGATATTTTATTTTCTTAATACTAGAAGAAAAAAAAAACATGACAAAATTTCACATTTATAACCACTTTTGGTAAAAAGTTACAATTATGTTCAAGCCGGAAAAAAATGAAGGGAATAAAACCTCGACTACACTGAATATCGTTTGGTCTAGTGATCGGATCTTCAAGTTCTAGAACTCAATCTTAATGGTTCAAGAGGGGGACCTCAAATGTGCTAATTAAATAGTGCAGACGATATTTTGTAAATCAGGTAAGTCAACTGTTTTTTCCTCGAAATTCCCCTCCAATCATACTTCCTCAGTAGAACTCCCGCCGTCTTCTTCACAATGCTTTCCTTTGTTCACCTTGTCTACGTGTTGACAGAAACCGTTTTTCCCCACATGGCCTCTTCAAAGTGTAATAACTCTCGGTGAGAACCAATTTTCCACGTTACTGATTTGTTAAAATTTAGTAATCTTCAAAATGCAACAGATTGTGATCCAATAGTCATTTTTGTGAAAAATAGACAAAAACCATTCTTCTCCTTTGGTTTTCATGTTATGTGACAAGTTAAACGACTTAACTACAAACTAATGATTAAAAAAATTGATATTAAATTTGTAAATATAATGATGCAAAACAATACCAACTATGCCAACTAGGCATAACCCCAGGGGTAAGAAGGGATGAAAAAAGCAGGCAAAGGTTTCTGAAATTAAAAAATACGAATATATATATTAAAAGTTTTATCACCTCCGCAAATGTAATCATGTAAATTGCCCAGTTGCAAAACTTGTTAACAACACCTTTTTAGGATGAATGAGCCAAATTGTTTAGTTTTTTCTTAATCACAACAAGAGCTAATACTTTTATCTCAATTTTATTTAACCTCATATTTCAGTCTTTCAAAAAACCTTAATTGAAATTCGTCGTAATCTGATTTGTTCTCACATTTCTTCAATTTCTCACATTTCACTGAAACTGTAATTTTAACTTTTTAATTTGAACTACTCATAGAGGAGAGTTGGACAAAAACTACCCAGTTCTTTTGACAAAAACTACTGCTGCCATTTATATGAAATCACATGAAACTAAATGCAGACGTCGCCATTTTATTTAGAAATAAATGAACGTTAGTGATAACTATTTGTTTTTCAACGCCAGTGTTTTGAAATATTTGATTAGAAAAGTTTTAAATTTTACGTCATGGATTTTACTCTGTTGTTTCTAATCACTCGAAGATTTATTTCCGTTGAAGCTCAATACCTGTTAAAATCTCTTTAAGCTATATATTTAAATTTTTAAATCGAGTTTTTCATATTGTTTAAAATGTGTTATAAAACTAGAAACTTGTCCGTCGGACAAAATCGGGTGCTACAAACGAATATAAGCTTCTATCTAGGCTAAATCTAAATCCCAGGAAAGAAAAATAAAATGCCTCTGTGAATATGGGCAAATATTAAAGTGCTAAACAATATGGTAAACTCCATATTTTACAATTAGAAAAATGAAAATCTTAATTTTTGATGTTATTAAGTTTTAGGAAATACTTTAACATGAGGTCAATAATGAGGATTTTCAAATAAAATATCTTAATTTTTTACCATTACTTATTGTTTTAAATCTACATTATCCAAATAAGACGCTTATATCTAATCAAACGTTATATGTATTTATTTTTATAACACGTCATAAATTTTCATCGTTATCCCCTCCAATATGGTAACTCCAGATTATAAAAATATATTTTAAGATATGAACAATTTGGTTAAAATTATTTAACGAGAGAAAAAAAAAACAGTTTTATTTATAAAAGGAAGATTTCTTACAACTGAAATTATTCTTTACAAATTAACCCCTTAATGATCGGTTAATTTTCAAGAAAACGGTCATAAAAGTGTCATTTTTTTTATCCCTGAAAATTATATGAAACTATGTGTATGAACAATATATATATTCATTTTTAATTTTTGATTTGTTTTTAGCTTGAAATTTAAAAAATTTAATTTTTAGGCAAAGTCAACATTCAGTGTTACTATGACTTAATGTTGGTTCTCCAGCAAGCAAGGAAAATTTTAAAAATATATGTTTTAAAAATATCCTGGTACTGCTATCTGGTGTGTAAAATGAGAAATAAAATGTTTTCCGGGCAAAAAAAAAAAAAAAAAAAAAAAAAAAAAGAATTAGTTTCCAGCCCGTCAATATCACGGGAGCGAGAAATAACGAACGAAATCTCAACCCGTCATTTTCACGGGAACGAGAATGAAGGGGTTAAAGCTAAGTATAACCTCTTGATATCCGAAATTTAAAAAATAACAGGAAATGCAGTTTTTAGTTAAAAATATGTAGCTTAGATGAAATTGAGAGCCAATTTTATTAAAAATCTGGTACACCAGGCATGGTAGGTGGCATTTTTAATTTAGTCGAAATTTTCGGGATATGCTCATTATGTAAAATTTTTAGACACGCGTTTATCATTATTATTATTATTATTGCGAAAAAAAATTCTTAAGATTTTGGATGGCCAAAGCTGATGATCCCCTGGAATTTTGAGAAAAACATATCGATTTACATGCTGCAATACTTTTTGTAAAATGAGTGAATCATGGCAAAGACCATTATTTTGTGTTCTACTACTTCCGCACTGAACATTACAACATAAATATTTTCTATGGACCTTTCCATCGAAGGTCAAAGGTCATTCAAATATATTCGAAATAAGGGTATTTTTTAAGACGTTGACCGTCAAAATCTATGAAATGCAACAGTGAACCAAAAAGATGCATAGTTCTGTGAATACATACTAATGAGTAGTACCTTAAAAATCGACATATGTGTGTTGTACATTTAGCGTGATCTTAAAATTAACCAGCAAGAAACGATAAATTTTGCACAACTTTCAAGGTCAGTCGCCAAACCTAGACAAGTATGAAATTTGCCTGAAAAGAAACTTGATATATAGCAAAAACAAAATCAATTCTCAGATCGATGCTTATTGATTCATATAATAAGAGGAGGCTTTATATCTTCAAAAAGAGAGGCCGTTAAAAGCTTCATATATAAGGCGGCAAAGTTTAAGGACGAAACTTTTACGCCGGTACTTGATTAACTGAATACAGAAATAGTAATAAAAAAGCTGTAAATTGTTTTAAAAATGCTAATTAGAGCCAATGAATACTTGAAGTTAATATCCACCCCCGAATTGAGCTTGTCAATTTCTGAGCAATGTTACCTTTGCTTAAATGATGTAAAATAAGGAAAATTATTCTTGAAATTTCTTAAAACTATAATTATTTATTATGTAAATTATATTTAAACTAAGCAAGCGTTAAACTGTTTGATTCTCATTATAAATTTTAAGAATAAGCAGAAATAATCAAAACATATATGTTGGTAAGAAATATGGCTCCCGCTCTTAAAAAAGAAAAAAAACTTGTTTAAAAAGAAATTTGCATAATTTTCTTAGAGATGGAGTTTCGAAAACATTTTCGGTTAGAAAAAGGCTTGAATAAAATTTTTCTCCTGAGAAGAGAACGAATTTTCCTTTTCTTCAGTTTCAGGCTAAGAAACTTCCTTGTCATAATCGCCATGAATTTTTAAAATTTTTTTTGCCTGGAATGCTTCCTAAGAAAGTTCACAACTGTAAAATTTCATGCTTGCAAGTTAAAGGATCCTTCATAAATTAAAAAAAATAAAAAAAAAATAAATAAATAAAAAATAAAAAAAAATCCGTTTTTATTGTTTTTTCTGCATAAGAACCAGATGAGTCATAATTGAAATTGTCAGCAACCTCCTCACTGGTCAAGTCAGTATCGCATACTGGTCTTTTTAACACTCCGTGACACATGGTGAAAGGTGACCAAAGTAATCTCAATTTTTCGGAAAGTTACGGTATAGTATTGGTCAAAAAACAAAAAAAAAGTATATGAAAATTAATGTGTGAAAATCATAGGGGCTTAGTTGCTATTAAGGTAAAATTTTGTGACAAATATTCAACTTTCTGACTGCCAAGACAGTAAATGGTTACTTTAGCTCTGGCTGCAGGCTCATCTTCGGCTGTCATGTAAACGCTCGTCACACAGTGTGAGGTAGCAGTGATTGCAACCGGCTGGGGGATGTGTTAATGGACCATATTTTACTTTATAATTTATTTGTCCTTAATAAAGGCGATGAACATACCTTTGTTATTCATTTCTAGTTCTGTAGATTACATATCTTATTGGAAAGTATCTGATGCAGTCATTACTTCAAATCACCAAATAATAACTTTTTCTGTTAAAAGGCCTCAATGCAGTGAAGGTTATGAGGTGGAACACCAGATCAGTCGATTGGGGTTCGTTTAGAAAGCAGTTGGGGAGGAAGCTATAGGCAACCTCTCTGGTAAGTACAATAATGTCCATAACATGGAGTGGACTGTTGACCAAGTGCAACAGATCATACTCGAATCATATGATGTATCCTCTACGAGCTCCCCTAGGCGAGTTCCATGGTAGTCTTCTGAGCTTAGTATAATATGTAAAAAGTGTAGGAAACTTTTTAACACGGCAAAGAAATCTAGTGGATGGCAATCTTACCGTAACGCTCTCACTGCCTATAACAAGGCTATTAGAACGGCCAAACGTCGCTCTTGGCTGACTTTATGCGATGATATTAACACAATGTCTGCCACCGCAAATTTTGCAAAAATTCTCAATAAAGACTATAGCTGCAACCCTAATGTTATCCGGCTTTCAAATGGAAAGTACATAGAGTCGGGGAGGACGCTCTTCGCGAATTACTAAGAACTTACTTCCCTGGGTCTTATCTTGTTTTCCCTGGGTCTTATCATTACAGTAACCCCTCAATTACATGTTACATGTAGTATAAAAGACTGGGAGGCCGTCAAGATGATGGTCTCAGAAAAAAAAGTATGATTTTGTAAGCCCTATAAGTAGCCGGACATAGATGACATCATGTCTGTGATGCTTGTTAATGGTATTGATTTGACCCCTATACTTATTGACCCCTATACTACGCAAGATCTTTCGAGCTTGTATAGCTTTTATGTATATACCTCGTTCTTAGAGGAATTCCAGGGTAGTTCTCATCCCCAAACCAAGGAAGGATAACTATTTTGAGACTAAATCATTTAGACTAATCAGCTTCACTTTTTTTCTGTTGAAGGCTATTGAAAAGCTTATTGACAGATATTTTAGAGACTCTGTTCTTACTGATAAGCCATTGTCACCTTTACAGCATGCTAATCAGCCTCTCCTTCTTGCTTGAGAAAACTCTCTCAGACAAAGAGATCGCTGTGGCAGTATTTATTGAAATCGAAGGTGCATTTGATAAAGTCGCTGAGGAGACCATCTTCAATGCATTTAAATTCAGAGGTACCAATTTGGTTATTACCAGGTAGATAGCTAATCTGCTGTCCTCCAGGCACGCTTGTTCCTCTTTATTGGGTGCTAGCATGAAGCTTCGTGCTACCTCAGGCTGCCCTCAAGGTGTGGTTTTGTCTCATATCCTGTGGTGCATGGCTATTGACTCATTATTGGTTCGATTAACTCAATCATAAAATTCCTTGTATTGCTGATGATGGTGTTATTGTTGCCAGAGGCAAATATGGCAAAACAGTCTTTGAAATTACGAATGGTGGACTTTTACAGGTAGCTAGATGGTGCTCTGATTTAAGCTTATCAGTGAAACTTTCTATGATAAATATTGTTGCCTTCACTAGGAAAAAGCTCCTTAATCTTGGTGAAGTGTATTATCTTGATCATAGGTTAGAACTCACTAAAAAAGTCAAGTTTATTGGGATTTTCTTTGACTCCATACTCAACTGGGGAAATAATTTTGAATACTATGTCCACAGGGCCAAGAAAGTTTTTTGATCTTGCAGGAACGCTACTGGTAAAACATAGGATTTAAGCGCTAAGATTGTTCACTGGATTTAATCAGTGATCAATGTCACATATGGCGCCATTGTCTCATGGTCTAGGACTAAATTGATTTCCGTCAATCTGGTCTTAACAGACTGCAAAGAATGGCCTGTGTAGCCTTACAGTCTGTCGTAGGACCACTCCCAGGGCTGCGCTTGTGTGCTTTTTGTCCTCCTTCCACTATACCTGTGCATTGAAGCTGAAGCTCTGACATGCATAAAACGCTCTGTGTATCTTGGATTATGGAAGGAATATTCCAGACACTTGTCATGGAGTTATCTCGTGTCGTAGGTGACTAATCTTCCTCCTTTTATCACGCCTAGTGATTATATGTCACTAAGATATGCTTTTCATAAGCCTTTCAAGACCCACTTTCCTTCCAGAGATGAATGCCTCAAATCTCCTCGGTGGCTTAAAGTCATTTGTCTGGTATGGTACACCAATGGATCAAGGCTTGGTTGTAAATCAGAGGCAGATATTTACTGTTCCAATATGATGGTACCAAACTTCACTTTCCTCTTGGTAATTAAGCTACTGGTTTTCAGGCTGAAGTCTATGCATGCTATCATCTTGTGCTGTAAGGTGTGTCGAGACAGGAGTTATCTAAATATACCTATTCATATCTGTTCTGGCAGTCAGACTAATTTTCTGTCACTAACAAGATGTAAATTTACATCTTCTTTAGTGTGGGAGTGCTTTTAAGTTTTTTGTAATATTTCTTCCCGTAACAAGGTATACCCACACTGGGTGTTTGGGCATAAAGGTATTCCTGGAAATGAGCTGGTTAATGAATTAGCAGTAGCCGGCTGTAGTGTGATTTTCTGTAGCCCGTAACTAGCTTTGGGAATTTCTCTCCTTTCTTACGGGATCTCTATTTTCAAACTCTATGGCAAGATTGCCTATGAGCAGTGACGCAACTCGGACGGTTGGAGACAAGTTAAGGAGCTAAATCGTGACTATCCCGGAGTGCGTCAAAAATAACTTCTCAAGCTTAACAGGAGTGGCTTGAGGAAGATCATTGGTCTTCTCGCTGGTTACTGTATCCTCAGGAGATATTTCTACATTATGGATATTGTATCCGATGCTCTTCGTCATACTTGTCATCTTGAGGAAGAGACTTCATGACATATTCCTTGTGAGAGGCAAGTCTTTTTTGCTCAAAGACTTGACCATATGAGGCAACATTACGTTAAGGCCTAGGAACTATAGGACATTCTTGTCAGGTGTTTGCTGAACTTTCTTTCAGCCTTAAAGTTTTCCTGTAAGTCATGATCTAGGATTTCGGTAAAATAGACCTCTAGTCGATATGTCTTGCTTCTCAGAGCTACCCAACGTCTAAGTTTAAGGTTTAAAATTTCCACAGTAATATACATTATGTAAAGTTTACTAAAAACGGTTAAAAATGTAAGAATTTACAAGTTTTTATCAAATACGTTAAATTGATCTTAAAATATACTGAGTGTTTCGTAATAAGGACCCTTAATATATAATTTTAGAATTACTGTTAAAAATGAAACAGAAAAAGCATGTCTATTAGAGTTCACGCATTTATATATATATAAGCAAAAGAGAGGGAGAGACAAGAATGCTATATAAATCTGTCGGATTTCTACCGAGGAAAATAGGGATGAAAAATGTCAGAACTAGTTTGGTTGTTTAATGAAACTTAAAGCATTTCAATAACCTTTCAACTCATCCCTGTTTCCACCGGCAATTAATTATATTTTTATGTTTTCACTCTCGCCTTTCTTGATGCTTATTTGTTAGTTTCGGTAGCGTTTTTGTTTAATCCCAGCTTAAATATCTCGTGATCCCTAAAATACATTCCCTTTTACTTTATTTTCAACGAGCATTATAAAAATATGTATTAAAAGTGATATATTTCTGGGTTATGTAAGGTGATTAGCACCAAAGTACGCAAGCCTTTTTTTTTTTTTTTTTTTTTTTTGGCTGATTTATAATTTGATTTCAAAGTGCAGATATGTACGAAAGAATGCATTTTTTATAAAATTTATGTAATCCGTACTAATCGCTTCCTTTATAAAAAAAAACTCCAAAATATTTTTAATTTAGATTTTTTTGCCATAAGGAATGGCTCTTGTTCTACTGTGCATTGTGAGGGTGGAGTAAGTGGAACATTTAGTCAGACCTCCACACCAGTTATATTTTCTTTAAAAAAAAATCAAATGTAAAATAAATAAATAAAATTTACTTTTAATATTGGAAATTGAAAAAAGAAACTGTTTTCTGTTCCGATTATCTAGGCTGAGAGCGTAGGACAGAGGCATGGCTTTTGCATTCAGTCTTCTTCATCTTTACTTCTAAGGAACCCAAAAAAGAAGAATATTTGTAGAAATCAAAACTACAGAATTGAAATAAAACATACTTAAAAATTTTAGAGAATAATTGAAGCAGGATTTTTAAAAACAAAATTTATCTATTCTTCTTTCAATAGTCTAATACTTAAAATCATGAAGAAAAAAACTTAAACGAGAGCATAATTTCAAAAAATAATAAATAAATAAACATAGAAAAGGAAAAAAATTGTGAAGTTAACCGCTTTTTGAAGTAATGAATCATATAAAATATTTCAATAGTTTAGGGACAAATCCATTGATGTACCTGTTTGTTGGAGTTACTAATGGCATTTGGATGAGTCAAGCCCGCGAGCCATTGGCCTTTTGCGAATTAGGAAAGAAATGCACGCCTTTTATCTGACAAGAGAGCTCCACAAGGGTGAAAGCACGTCTTAGCTCAAAATCCCACTGATAGATGGCAGGACACTTCCTCAATTTAGACATAGATATGAAGAGGAAGGAAATTTTCTAAAGATCCCAGAATCTCAACTGCTCAGCGATCGACCAGAGGACTTTCGATTGAACAGATTTTACGAACACGTAAATCGCATGAACTGAACTCGGTGGGTCTTAGCGCACTCGAGGATCGATCCCCGGATCAGGGACCGATCAAGACAAATTAAGGCCCAAGGCCCACCAAATCTCCCGGGCCCCTTACAAGACATTTTTGAAATTAAATTACTGAAGAGTAGTCCTAAAAATAAAAAAGAATCTATTGAACTGCATGATTCAAGAAAAAAAATTCTAAGAAATTTTGAAAGCAGACAATTGAAGATTATTTTTCTAAGAAAGAGTTTATGTATCTATAAATTAAAGCAAAATGTAAAACAATGATATATAAAAATAAAAATAGTTAGGTGACCACAAACAATTGAAATCAGCAATTTTTGCTAAAAGTAACTGATCAGCGTAATTATTTTTTATTGTAAGCTATAATTATTTTTTTATTTAGTTCTTAAACCAACACAAAGCTAGCCAACCTTTACTAATTTACGAGGCCCCTCAGGAATTGTGGGCCCCAGGCCCATGCCTATTGGGCCTAGGCGATAATCAGGCCCTGCCCCGGATTCGACTCTCTAACCACTGGGCTACCACGGTCTATGATGCACATAGTGATTCCCAATACTATGTTCCCTACACCAAGGATGTAGAAAATACTTACAAGAAAAATCCTATGGTTATTGAAAGAAAAGAAAACATTTTTAATGTCTCCACCCCCCGCCCCCCCAAAAAAAGTTTTCACGGTCATCAAAGTCATAAAAGTTGAAAAAAAAATTAAAAAATTCAGACGTGGTCTTTAAACACCGAATTCCTGACCAAAGAACCTCAATATATTAAAAATTAATTCAAGTTGAAAATTTAATAATTAATATTAAAAAGTATAATAATAATCAGGGTATAAGTATAATAATAATATGGCTGCCAGGTTTCTACGCTTTTTGAGAAGATTTTTCGTTGCTTCTTAAATTTTATTTAAAAGTATTTTTCCAATCTCTACATTTAAATAGCCCAGAAATTCATATAAAATGCTACTTCATTCCAGGTCTACTCCATTCAGTCTTTTAAAACGTTGGCAAAATTACCAAAAATTCTGACCATCTATAAAATTATGCCTACCTCTCTATAAAATATTTTCAAAAAGCGTAGTATAGTTGGCAGCCCTGTAAAAATCTCGGAAAACCATAGCAGGGCCCCACATTTCAGTAAAATATTGAACAAATAGATGACTTACTTTCGATTCCGTAGCAGGTTGAGTTCTAAAAATTGCCCTTGACTTTTAGATATTTTGAATTTTTATAGATACTTTATAATAATAATAATAGAAAAAATGGCAAACAAATACTGTATGTTGAATTCGAAATATTTGTTAAATAAATATTAAATTCGAAAAAAAAATATTATAAATACCCATAAAAACCCATTTTAAAATTTCGGAAAAAAAAGTTTAACTGAGAACTCTAGAGGCCTTATGAAAGGGAATATGAAAATTTAATTACGGTTTTCATTGGCTTTCATTTTATAATACAGAGAAAAAAGCGATATTTTATATATTTGTAATATTCGATTGTTGTGCTAAAAAAAAACATAGAATTTTCATAAATTGTGATGTTATGTGCTTTTTAGGGCGGCTCTTTGGAATGTACTATATATATCTATTGTTATTATTATTCTTAATTATAATATTTAAATTATTTGCTTTATTACTGAAATTTAAAAACTCACAGCTCTCAATTGTTGCGTATTTTTTATAAAATTTGCATCTGTGTCCCTGGTAAATGAGGGGTCTTTTATGACCTGTACGGATCCCTGAATAAATTAATACAAAAATGAGAAGAAGTGTCTCGGCTACCCGCCAAATAAGTCCACCAGACAGATTCAAAATAAACGAGAAAGTAAATGACGTCATCTTCCACAAGACGGGCACAAATCGATGCATTCAGAAACGTCTGGCACTGCTCTCAGACGACCTTGATTCGTAAGAGCCGACGAACAATGAACAAACGAAAGAAGTTTTGCTTTTTATCACTTTTTTATTTATCATATTTTAGGCAATCGATGCTGCTTCCGAGTCAAAATACATTTCATTTGCAAAAAATAGTAATTGTTGACAGTTTTTTTTTTACATGAAAAAAATGCCTACGCGTTAAAATGAATTTTGTTTTGAATGAGAAAATATTTTCATTTTCAGTGAGATATTTTCGGAAACTTACATATAGAATAATATGTTAAGAATTTCGCAAGGAAAATATGTTAAAACGCTGTCTGTAATACATAATGAACAGTATGCATTTTTTAAGGAAATGAAAAGGAATTTTTTGCGTATAAAAAATGTTTCCTTTCATTAAAGATGTTATGTGATAATTTAACTAGAATAATTTCCTTTACTACAGCAGTAAGTGTAGTTGTGGCGGGGGGGAGGATGTCAGAGAGATTTCGTAATGAATGCTTTCCAAAACTTATAATTTACATCAATAATGTTTTATTATTATTACTTGGAACATTGAGAAATAATTTAAGCAGTACTAAGTGCATTTTTCATACATTATTTTTTACTTTCATCTATCTGTTTGGTAACTTTACCATGCTCTCTGATATATATATATATTCAAATTTCGACTATTAAAAGGAGACCTTTGCACGAGACTAGAAACAAAACACACTAGAATTAACTAGAAATAAAAAAAAGTTATCAAATAGTGTGCAATTCAAGTTCAATGGAAATTTTCTATTGTGTGAAATTAATAGTAATAAATAAATGAGGTAATGAAATAATAAATCTAATAAAAAAAATGTATTCATATTGAAAATTAACTATTTTTTAACTAGAAATTTAAAATTATTTTATTTAAATTCTAGCCGTCTGTACGGAAGAAACTGCTTGTGTAATACAACCCCTAGATATATACTTTTTTATTCAAATCAAATTGATAACAGCTTGAATGGATTTAGAGATTAAACTTTATATACTTCAACAGCAGATAAGAAAAGATCATTGGTCGTTAAAATTATTCGTTTGTGTACAGCCAGATTTTATCAAATTGTTTTGAGACACGATCATATATGCTTTTAAAAAATTCAAATTTGCTGGAAGATAATCCAGAAAGCTTTTTTTACTACTGTTAAATTCCCCCCCCCCCTTCATCTTAAATAGAAACCTGTTGTAAAGTATTCTATTTCAAACGAAATAGAAGGATTTTTATTTCAAATAGAAATCTGAATGTTTCGGAAAAGGGTATTTCGCCAATTTTCTGCATCCTGCCAATTCGCGTCAGTTATAAAATTTAACTCCCTCTTAGTATTGCTGTATTTCAGTGTTTCTCGCTATTCAGTGCTGTATTTAAGTGTGGTACGCGTACTCCCAGGGTTACGGGAACAGTTTAGTCGGCGTACGCGCTCTAATGCGAAATATCTTGCAACAAACGAAAAATTCAAAAAATGTTATTTAAAAATAAAGCTAACCATGAAAATTTATGATTACGTATTTTTCTATTGACTATTTTTTTGCAGAGTTAACAGTTAATTAGTGTTATCAACAGCCAGTTGTGATTTTTAACTGTAGTGCAATTTTTTTATAATAAAAAACGCAAGTTTGGGAAACACTGCTGTAGTTGAAAATATAAATCAATTTTTGATAAATTTGCTTTCTTGTAAAATTTTCCAAGTGAACTCTAAGCAGGATAAAAGAGATTCGGAGAAAAGAAGGATGATTCCTGCACTACTTCGCTATTTTGACTCCTTTATATCTTAGGGATCGTTCAAATATTACGTAAGCTTGTGCTTGGCAATTTTTAACCCCATCTCTCTTTTTGTTAACAAAATGAAACAAATCACAAACTCCTCGTATGCTTTAAAGTGGCTATCTCCTTTTTTTTTTGTCTTAAATTTGAGTTTTACTGTAGTAATCTAATTCTATGATTAACTGAAAATATAAAATGTAACTTTACATAAAACAAAATTTATGTTTCAATTATTTTTATGAAAATTCGAGTAAAATATTCTTTTCTTTCCACGAAATTAGCTTATATTTAAAAAATAAACTTTTTCAAGAATAATTTTTTCTAAATTTTTTTTTTTGCTTAATTTTTCTTTTTTGAATTTTACTAACAATTAGAAAAATAAGGGTATTTTGGCGTCCTACATATGCATTGCTCATACCTCCCCTCCCCTTTGTCAGCAAAAATAACCAAATCACCAACCCCCTCACCTCCTTGCGTGCTTACATATTATTTGAGTGGCCCATTACATATATATTTTTGTCTTTATATCTTGTTTAAAGTCTAAATATGAAAAAAAAAAAAAAAAAAAACACGTTCATTGATTCTAGACTTCAAATATATGAATCTTTGAATTATGAATTCAGCCCCTCGGGGAGTCAGACTTTTTAAGATAATTTAGAGTTCCACTCCCTCAATTTAAGAGAACCATTTTTATTATAAATTAAATGCAGGGAGATAAATATTTTTATCTTAAAAATATTTCAAATTTTGGAAAAGAATAGGTAATATATATTTGAATAAGTTAAAGCATTTTAATTTCTTGAGAAGTAAGGAAGAACAGGCATAAAGGCGAACTTAATTTTTATGTTCTAATCCATGTATTGTTCAAAATTTTAAACAAAGAAAGTTTTTGTAAAATATTTTAATATTCTTATTTTACAAGCCCCAAATGTTCACTGACTTTTATTGTATACAGTACAGTGAAAAGGTTCAATATTTTCAGAATATTTGTAAATTTTATTTCCTTTGTTAAGCATCAGTTGACGAAATATTTTATTTCTCATTCATCACATTGCCGTTTTCATTTGTTAATTAATAAATAAACAAAAAATATTTAACATTTCTTATTATATCATTCTCAAAATTAAATTGGAATATTAAAAGAAACGAACTATATTTGCATGTGCGTTTGCAACAATTGAAATGATTATAATAGTTCACATAGTCGTCGTAAAAGTAGTTTAGGCAGGACGTTTGCCCAGGGTCCTGCTTTTCTAGAAAAAGAAAGACCTGTACCAGGAATATTATACAAAATTTTATAGCAGGCATTAAACAGCCCGCTCAGTTTTATCAGTTTTCTACTCCGTAATCAGAATATTGCAAAAACTTTGAAGACAAGGAAATCCCTGAATTAGGCATTGGAACAAACCAGCTTTAATTCAGAACTTTTTGATAGAACTAACTCACATTTATGTTGCATGGAGAGAAAAAACCACAAAAACATCCCATGGTTAGCCTGACGGCATGAGCATTCTAACCCATGATCCGTCTATCACTGAGAATATTTTAAATTAGCTCTGCGAGCAGGAGAAGATTTCGTATCGACCAGTTAACACTGGGATTCGAACCTCAACTCATTTGAAAGTGAGCGCTTTGTCCCCTGAAGTACCGCGGTTCGTGACAGGAATATATATTTTTTTTAAATGAGTTTATTTTAAAATTATTACTGAAAATTAAATTAAATTTGATAATTCACTTATTTACTGAGGGCTGTAATCGTTCCATTTCTACTAACCTCTCACAAGAAAATTATTTAGAAAATTGCAAAATAAGATGTATTTAAACAAATTTCTATGAATATTTTAATGGGACATGTTAAACGCAAAGTTTTCCACTTTAAAACCGCTACGCTAATACAAACTTATTTAGGCGAAAATCTAAATCCGTAACTTAATTACTAATTTTCTTAAAGTTCCTTCAGAAAGAGAATCCCGGAAAAATTTATGTCTAGGGCCACTTATAGTCTAATGATGGCTCTGAGAGGTTCAAAGCTGAGGGATTTTAGACTAAAAAGAAAAAAATTATCTTAATGCATCTTTGCTTACATATCTACATAAACGCACATTACTAAATACTGAAATTACTTTTTTTTCCCTTCCATGATGAAAGCGCCTGTTAATTAGATCAAATTTATCAAAATTAGGTTGATATTTTTATTTCGATCTCAATTTCTCTGAACTGAAGCGAAATATATTCGTTAAGTAATGTTTTTAATCACTTCATAAGAATTGCAAAGCAGTCGTTGAACATTGTTTCGGACCAACAATCCACTTATAATCAGGGATTTCTATTTCTTTCCTGATAAAATAGGCATTTACCCTATTATGCCCGATATCATCATCATCATTTGCGTAGGAGCTGGGCATCTGAGGCCCCTTTTCCCATTCATCTTGAAATAAAAGAAGAGAAAACATACATAGAAAACAACTGAAGTAACAGGGCGCAAAATGGAGTTCATGAGAGGATGGCTCTTTGCTATATTATTGGAATGAGTTACAAATTGGTATTGAATAAGATAAGTTACGTAAAATAAACAAGTGAAAATGGCCAAAGAAAAATTATATACAATAATGGGGAGATTAAGAATAAGCATAGGAAAAAATTATATATAATTATCTATATACAAAAAGATGATTTTGGATTTAATCAGAAAGTGAGATTGTTTGTGTGCATTAAAAGTATACCTCAATTATGCCCGGCTTCGAAATAAGATCTATGTATGAAAAACATTTATTAAAAGAAAGTGGTAGTTCATATTATTTATACCAAATGAATATGTCTTTCTGTTTCTTTTTTTCCTGTTACTATCTTTAAAAAAGCACTTTAAAATTATTTCAAATCTAAATATTAATATTATAATTATATTATGGTAGACAAAACTAACTTGTTTCTGGTAATAAAACACTTGAGCTACCACTATTTTTTTTTTTTTTTTTTTTTTTTCGGAACAGGCCACTCTCCTTTTATACGAAAAGCTAGACGTAAATGAGTAAAACATTCAAAGCATTGTTGACTGATTCTGAATTTTTAAGAAGTGATAGATAATGCACATAAACTTGTTTCCTGGTTTCAAATTATTAAACATAACTGCTTATTAATTTTTTTATTTACTAAGCAATTATGAATTTTGAAAATTTTTCATGAACGTTTGTGAAAATTTTTCTGGTAATATAGCAACATTATATAAAAGAAACGTGTAAAGTTATTTCTCTATTGAAAGAAAAGTTTCCGCATACGAGGGGGATGTATTTTAAAAAAAAAATTAAAAAAAACTGCCGAACGGTTGATTTCCAAATGACCTATTCCTGCGGTTCTCAATTTTTTATTATTTTTTTTATCGTCTGTTGAGTCCTAAATAATCGACCTTAATTTGGCGGAACCCCGTGACTTCATGAATAAATTTCACAGTGATTGTTAACATATTAATTAACGAAAGAATATTAATTATTATGAAAATATGTAATGTTCTAAATGACATATATTATTTCGTTAATAAAGTAAATTAATAAGGAATGAAGTTTTTTCATGTCATTTTACTAAGATCAGTCTTAAAATTTTGTTTAAAGTCAGACAATTGAATTCACCGGTCTAGAGCGGCATCTTGTCTAGTTCGTAATTTGATTTTAGTGCATGCATAGAATGAAAATAAATGAACTGAAATATGGTTTCCGTTAAAATAAAAACGAAAATGGACGAAATGGAATGAACGTGGAGAATGTTTATCAGAGAAACACACTTCTTCATTGCTCAGTTTGGTTATTTTTATTTGAAGCGAAATACTAATGCAGTTTTTCATGAATGCATATCCTATTCCTAATTCATTCATTATATTATAATTAGAATAAAAACATTGTTTTGAACTTTCTTCCTAAGCATTAAATATAATTTTATAAAAATAACAAGAATATTAAATAAATGGATTACTAATTCGATACAAGTTTAGTGGTTAAAAAACTGGTTAACTTGTTAAACCTAACTGGTTAAAAAAAAATTCCTAAATCTTGGAACCCTTCCCCATGATCCTTCCACGGAACCCTAGGGTTCTGTGAAACACTCTTGGGAACCGTTGGCCTAGGCCTTGTGGAAACCAATTCCTTCTGTCCTAGGCCTTGTGGTGATAAAGCAGCAATATTTGGTGGTGATATAGCAGCAATTCCTTCTGTCCTAGGCCTTGTGGTGATATAGCAGCAATATTTGGTGGTGATATGGCAGAATTGGTTTCCACAAGGCCTTGTGGAAACCAATTCCTTCTGTCCTAGTCACTTCTTGAATTTTTTTTTTTATAAATTCAATGCAAGAAGATAAATATTTTTGTTTCTAATAACATTTTAAATATTTATAAGCTGCACATAAGTTTAAAGTTCACTTAAATTTATGAAAACGAACAAATGAACAATAAATCAAAATAACTTTAAAAATAAAAAAGAAACGTATTTTTCTGAAATGCCATACTTTATTCCATACTACTTTGCAAGCCATTTCACAAACGAAAATTTAAGAAAAAAATTCTCTTAGAGCAAGTTCATAATTGTTAAGCAACGAAATTTTTACATAAAAATAAAATAAAGTAAATGTTTGAAAGTTTGTTCAGAAGAATGATGGTTGTGAATTTTCAACCTATTCACAATCAATCGAAACCTATTCACAATCAATCAAAACCTATTCACAATCTATATGTTTTAAACTTGTTCACAATCAAATCGTTGTGCTAGCAAACATGAAAAATTAAAGGCATATTGAGTTTGCAATCTTAAAGTTCATAGAATTTTTTTGCTCTTCCAAGAACTTATAACCCGAGAAGTTGATTTGTGTAACTTTTTTGTCCTTGTTTCAGAACTCATTCGTTCGAAAGGACTAGAGATCAAATCGTTGTGCTAGCAAACATGAAAAATTAAAGGCATATTGAGTTTGCAATCTTAAAGTTCATAGAATTTTTTTGCTCTTCCAAGAACTTATAACCCGAGAAGTTGATTTGTGTAACTTTTTTGTCCTTGTTTCAGAACTCATTCGTTCGAAAGGACTAGAGATAATTGCTCCCAAATCACTGAAATGATTTTTCAGAAAAATCAGTCTTCAATAAGAGCCAATTAATTGCAATAAAATAAAAAAAATCTCATTAGGTTTCAGGATAAGGTGTACTAGAATAATTTATTATGATTCAAATGAACTTGCTGAGATATCGCATCGCGGCGAAAACAATGTAACATTTAGAATAAAATTAAATAATAAAAAACGCGTTTCGTAGTGCACTTAAAGTGAAATTAAAAAAAAATCATATTTAGTTATAACTTAATTGTCCTACCCAAATTTTATTGGGTATGGAGCGGCTATACGAATAATTACAACTATTAATTCGAAATTATTTATTACACTAAGAATACGAAATACTAACATTAAACCAACCATTCATCAAGAATTTCTTGCTGAAATCCGCGATCTCGTTAAATCAGATCTCGTAATAAACGAGTTTGACAGACATATTAAAGAAACATAAAAAATTAATATTTTTTCTCTTCAGAATTATATTTTGGAAGCTTCTTTAAAATGCAAGTGAAATAAATTATTTTTAATAAATAAATGTGTTATTTAGCTTTTGCTTTTTTCCCATTAAATATAAAAATAAGTATTTATTTTTTTATTTTATTTATAGCAATAGTTTAATAAATAGTAAGTCAGAGTTATCAGGGTGAATGTCCAGAAGTTATTGTCATTGTACCCGATCTCCCATTTAAATGTTTACATTTGACAAGACAGCAATTTGAAATTCTTCCTTAGAAGTCAATAGAACCGGTAATCTTTTGAATTTGAATGAAAAAAATTTATTGCTCGGTTTCAGAAAAAATTTCTAAATTAAAAGTGCAAAAATTAAATTAACTAAAAGTGCAAAAATTAAATTAACTAAAATTGCAAAGAAATCAAGGAACTGTCGGTACAAAACTGTCAAGGCTCCACTGCACATAATATTGTACATAATTTACATCTTGTTGAGTACAAATTGCTTATAAATGATTTATAACGTGAGAAAATTAAGATACGTTAAACTAATTTAAACTTATATTTATTTGAATTTTTTTTTAAAACTCGGAATTTTAACAGGCAATACTTAAAGGCAAAAAATATAGTTTGTTAAATTGTCATGCTAATGATAAATCAGGAGACTCAAAGTTAAGGCTTAATAATATTATTTTTTAAATTGAATAAAAAAACTTATAAAAGTTTTTAATATTAAAATAAAAGTTTTATTAAATGTTTAAGTTTTATTAAATGTTTAAGTTTTGTTTGAATTTACTATAATTCTTTTATAGTCGTTACCTCAAAATCTATGTAAACAATTTTTTCGTGTTCGCTCCATGCTCATTTAAATATAGCTAAATTAATCTACTTTTGTTTTATTTTAATATCAAATATATTATGAAATTATTCGATAGTTATAGCAAATAATTTCACATTTTAAAAGCAAACATGTACTTTGTAGAATTTGTATCAATTGAAAATCTAGTAGTCAATAACCAACGAGAAACAATCATTGCTATTCAGGTTTCATTGCTTTATGTCTTTTTCAAATATTTACTTCAGATCCTAATTAAAATCCATTCAAATGCTCTTTTTAGGAACGAAACTGTTCTAAAAATACTTCAAAGGCATAATACTTTATATGCACGCAAAAATTACTTTTTGCACAAAAAGTAGAAATAAAAATACTTTTATAATTTTCCATTCTTTGAAATTTCAAGCCTGGCGTTGAACAGCCATGAACAGAAGATAAGGGAACTTTTGAATCAAGCATTTTATTCAATAACCAGCGTTGAATAGTCAATTTAATTCTAAATTTACGACTATCAATGTTCAACTCCGTAGCCTTGGAATTTTCAACTTAACCTAGAAGACAAGGGAACTCTCAGATCAAGCACTGGAACAAACTAGCTTTGGTGGAGGACTTTCTTTAATGGAATTATCCCGCATTGTCGTTACATGTAGAGGAAAACAACGAAAGCCTCCTACGGTTCGCCCGACAACAAGGAGATTCTAACCCATGATCCATCCACCACTGAGGATATTTTACGTCAGCACTCTGGTTGGTGCAAGTCTAGGGCAGAATTCAGTTCAGCCAGCCACAGCTGGGATTCGAACCTGGGAAACCTCATTGAGAGGCGAACGCTCTATCCTCTGAGCCACCGAGACTCTGGTGGCTCAGAGGCATTTGCCTTATATGGAGAGAAAAACTTCTCAAGGATAGCCCGATGCCAAGGGGGATACCAACTTAGGATACGTTTACCTCTGGGAATATTTCTCGTGAACACTGTGGTTAGTGCGAATCAAAAATATAGAATATCAAATATAAGCGGTATGAAACAACGTGATAGAAACCATTGATTTGCAATCTCAAGAGTTAAGGAAAAATAATGTTCATTGCTCACCTCTTTATTCAGTTAAAATAATAATAATAATAAAAATAACAAATCATTCTTAAAGAGTGTTTTAACAGTCAATTTCTATTCATTTCATTTACTATTTTCTCATTTGGGTTACTAACATTTCTTAAAATAGGAAACTTTATTCCTAATTACTAAAAATAAAGAACTTCATTATTTGAAAATATGATACTTGTAAAGTGTATTTTATTAAAAAAATTAAATAAATAGAAAATTTATGCTAAACACAGGAATGGTGTAAATATAGAACTGCCAAAAACCAGTTTAATTCATAATTTGAATCGAGTTGGTTTAATTTTGAAAGTGAAGTACTTCGTAACATTTAAAAAATTTAAATTGCAGTTGAAATTATATATTTTCAATATTAAATTATCTATAATCATGTAATATTTTCAAACGTAATTGCAGTTTGTGTTACATGTATCCGAATTTCAGCATCCTTTTCTAGTAAGAAATATGAAAATGCAGCTACATGTGTTTTTGTGTCACCTAAAGCCGCTAAAACCCTGGACACATACCTGTATAAAAAGACACTGAATGAAAATTTTACAAGTTAAAACACAAAAATGACACACTCTCTCTAAAGAAGGCTGTATACAAATATACCCATATTTTATCTAATAGTTGTGGGCCGCCAAAACGTATTTAAAACTTTTGGGGCGTAAAAAAGTTTTTCAAACACCTTTTCGTTTTGTTCTTTTCATTTCGCGATGTTTTTTTTTCTTTTTCCTTGAAGTCTTTCCTAAAAGCAATTTTTCGCTATATCAAAGAACAAAAAAGTGCTGAAATTATTTAAATAATTAATAACTTATTTTTTTCAGCAAATATTTCAGTAAATGCGGATGAAATAATACTTTTTTCCCCTCGGAATTGTACAAAGTTTTAGATCTTAACTTTTAAAATTGAAAACTAAAATTTAAAGGATATTTTTTTATTCTTTTCAAACAAACAAAAAGTTTTATTGATGAATTTTTCTAAGCAATTTTCTAGCAGATTTCACGACTTTTAAATTTTTTTTCAGACAGCAGAGTGAAAAATCACTGACCTAGTAAAGTTGTGTACAATTAGTAGAGTTACCTTTCACTAAGTTCAGTTTTATTTGAAACTTATAATGGTGTTTATTCTGACCGAGGGTGTCTCTAGTGTAGCGCACCGCATCTTTCAATGATGTCACAACCGGAAATCTGCTACACGTAGCCAATCGTCGTTGCCGGTAGTGGAGACGTCACCCTTTCATCCCGCAGCTGTGTTGGCCGTGTAGCGAGCGAGGTGGGTCACGACCACAGCAAGGAATGGGTTCTGTGTAGACTATGTTCAACATGTTCAGAAAATGACAGTTGCAAAAAAGTGAATTTTGGTGTGTTATGATTAGTATGGATCACATTTGAATGACCGGCATTAAAACTTCAACAATACAGCTTACAATAAATTTGTGTGTGCTGCTATGGCCTACAGCAATGTCAACAGATTTCTTCTGCTGTCTGGGCTACAGGAGTGGTCCACTTCTCTCACAGGTTGTACTGCTCCATATTTCATCGAGGAGCTATAGTAAGCAACCGCTCTATATAGCATGGTTTTTCTTACCCAATACAATAACTATTTTCTAACGTGTGAGTAGGATTTCCTATTAGTGTTTACGAAAATATATTACATTATTAAAGTTAACAAATTGAAAACTAGATTTACTTTATTTTTTTCCAAATATATTTTTAATTAGGAATATTTAAATGAGTAACTATTTTCAAACTTATTATTTTATTATGTTGCTTATTATACTTATGTTTCTAACTTATTATGTTCTGTTTAGATGGCATAAATACGCATCTACTTTAACATTGGTTTGGTAGTATACATTTTCATAACATCAAGCTCATTGCATTTATTCATAATAAATGTAATGAATAATAAATGAAAGATATTCTACTTATGTTTTCTTCCTTTATTTACTCCGAGTTATACGTAACTGCGAATTACAATCGCACAGATTTTTATTTTGATATAATTTATTTGTTGGTGCATGATAATCGTATGCAATTATTTTGTTCAATTATGTTTATTTTTCTCGTGTTTCGATTTTTTGTGTAATGTCTACTAGATATAATTTTTCAGTACGTTTATGAATTAATATTTTTAAACGATTTCAATGTTCGTTTGTTATCAATTTTTATTAAGCATCTTTATTACGTTCGTTTACATTCATGTCAGAGATCTAGTTTCTTACAGGGCAGCGAAAAAAGAAAATAAAACTAAAAACCACCAATAAGTATTTGTTTAAAATTTCTGTATGCTTAATTTTAGGACAGGTTATGTTTATATAAAATGCATTAATTTCATAAATTTTTAAATAATGAAATTTGAGTTGTTGATAATTTTTAATGAAAATATATTGAACATTTTTTATGAAAATATTTTGTTTGACTTTTACATTAATTTAAGGGTGAGTTCTTATATAATTTGTTTATATATTTTATTTTCTTAAAATGTTTTTTATTTTTTTATAAATTTCACTCATTTTGTTTTATTCCATAAAGAATTCTAATTTTTGTAGTTTAATATTTTATTACAGTATTTTTCAAACTTTTAAGATTCGTTTTGAAGATTTGAAATAATGGATATTATGTACAGAAATTTGACACTTATCAGCACATAACTGAATTCAGCAAAATAACTTTTATTTTAAATTAAGTTCTGATCTCTTGTAATTGCTTTAGTTTTTTTTAAAAGTATAAACAATTTTAATTTGACATTTATGTATATAAAATATATGTGAATTTAGTAATAAAAATGCACCCAGTAATAGACAATATGAATATGTTTAATTGTTAAATGTAATTAATGCTAGTGTTTTTACATAATAGAAATTAAATATAAAGTCAAATTACTAATATACTGTTTTTGAGAAAGTATTTTGATAATATATTTAAAGTACATTTATTTTATCTATTGTATTAAAATAATTCAAATTAGAAAAGGTTGGTATAACTCAAACTGCAGGGCTGTTTTTTAATACCTTGTACCTTTTTTGAGAAATGCTTTTGTACTTACAGTGTTTCTTAATATATCATCATACTTTTTTTATTAAAAATATTCCATTGACCTTATTAGAAAATCAGGTATTCTGTTGCATAATTTTAGCTTGTGCATAGTAGGCCTAGTGCATACATCAAGCAAAATAAGAAACATACTCTAGTAATTTATGAGGTAATTTTCAATAATATTCATTTTTCAAAAAACCTACTAACAATATATAAATTAATGATAACTACTAATCCCTGTGGCAGAATTTTTTCTACCTATCTGCGATGAAACTCTCCAGTACTAATATCTTTCCGCAAGATACTTTTAATAATAATAAACATATATTATTATACTAATTTAAAATAACAAAAGCACTGTGTTTACAAGAAAAAAACTATTTAATTTTTTTTAATTAAACATGCAATAATTTTTATTCTAATATTATGGGTGGTATTCTAGCATTTTGTTGGGGAGGGGTGCACAAACTATTTTCTTCTTTGCATTTTGTAAATGATCATCACAATACAGTAAATTATTAAAAATCATGACATCCGTAATAATAATTGTCGAAAAAAGAGCGATGACGAAATCACGAGAATCGTTTCGAGATTGGGTTGTTGAAATAAATTATAAAAAATATCGGATTTAAAAACTATGGAAAAATAAATAAATGTAAATGACAAAAATTCAACAGAATTATTACATTAAAAAGTAAATATTCAATTGCACGATTCGAATTTTCCATATTTGAAATACATTGAGATATTTAAAATCCACGTAAAAATCAATATAGATAACTGCCAAAAATATAATCGAAGCATTACTTTGATTTACGATACTATTAACGTAAATTGAGTGTGTCGAAAAGTGATTATCTAAGTGCACGATTAAAATATTACGTGTAAATTTCTGTAGAAAAGAATTTTTTTTTTTTTTTTTACTTTTCGAATGAAAAATCTTACTGCAAAAACTCTGTAGCGTTCTGTGACGCTAAGATTCTGCCCCAGGGGCTAAGTAAGTTGCAATATTGGATATCAAATGTTTCCGCATTAACTTATCTTCTTTTTTCCCGATTCTTTAATATCTGTGTGCATGGAGATAAAATTGCTTGATTATAAGAAAAATAAAAATTAGGTTTAAATTGAAAATTAAAGTTAACTCTTTCTTTTCAAAGGACAAGTTTGTATTGCAAAAGATTTGGTTGATAGTTAATTCACTATAATTTCACAGCATATTAGTTATCTCAGCATTATTTATTAGTAAAATAAATTTTATTTTGATCTGATATTATATTTCTTTTATCAATTTATTTAGTTTGATTAATAGTGACAAGTTAATAATAGACAACTTCCTCTTAATTGATTGCAGGGTGCGTAGTGTTTTTAAAAAGTGCTTATTTTCAATTTTCTTTTTTTTTTAAGCCCTTAAAGGTGTTTTTTTTTCATTGGGTGTTTTTAAAAAATGCTTAATTTTCCCCTTTTCAAAATTACATTTTTCCTTTACCATGTTGATTTTCGCTACGAATTATGCAAAAAGACTCAGTTCACATTGTTCTATTCAACGTTTTCACAATTAATTCAACCCCTATCTATTTCAGCGTATTGTCAGAGATTGTATGAAAACGCCACCCGTTTTACATGATTTAAAATTTCATGGTTTTTGGCAATTGTCAAAAGGTTTTTGTTTTTACATGACAGTTAAAACAAAATAAAACCGTCAATTATCAAAAACTTCCCAACCCTGCCTAATTATATATTTTTTAAGTGCTTAAAAATATTTTTGAGTGCTTGAAAAGTGCTTAAAAGGTGCTTATTTTTTGTTGAAAAATTTGGCTACACACCCTGTTTAACTTTTAAGTTTACATTTATTAATAAAAGTTAAGTAAAAGTTTGACTGATTGTTATCATTTTTGATATTGAAGTTTTTACTAATTGTCATGACAAAATATTTTCTGAAGAGTAATTCAATGATCTTATGAAACAGATGTATTTGTTATTTCTGAAGTAATTCGAAATAAAATGTTTTTTCTGAAGTAATTTAAAATAAAATGTTAGGGTTTAAATTTACAAATGACCTTTGTCTTAAATGCTTATGGTGAACAAAGTGGTTGTCTTTTTAATGCTTATGGTGAGCAAAGTGGTAACAAACTACTATTATGGCAAAGGAATTGAGTGGCACCCCATCCTCTTGGGTGTCTGTTTTATAGATTAGGAACAGAACTGAAATTTTGAATTCAAAAACCATTTTTTGATTTTGTTGAAATCTTTAATTTAAAATCATTTATATTAATAATTCCGTTTGATCTAAACTGGATTTTGATCGTTTGCTCTCAGAGCACTTTAAAATGCAATTAAATTAAAGTAAGCTTAAATCATTTATAATACAAATATATATATTTTTTTTTATGTATAAAATGTGGTTACTATAGATTATAGATTAAGGTACAAAAAAAAAAATAAAATACATTTTTAATTTCAGAGTAGTGACTTTTGATGTCTGAAAAAAAAGAAAAAGCTTTAAAGAAATACTAAGTTTAGCTGGAATCAGGCTAATTTACAAATGATATAGACTAAAAACCTGATATACTATGTGTTAAAATGAATTGGTATAATCTCCAAGTTGGAATACCTTCTGGACCAAACCTATTTCTTTCAGGACAGAAAACAGTGAAAAAAACTTAAAAGTGGAAAGAAAATAGGAAAAACTAAAAATATCCAATACAGTTGTTTAGCCATAAGAATAGTTTCAATTTAAACAAAATTTTATGTAGTACAGAAGGTTAACCTTCCTTAAAAAATGACTATTTTATCTTATTTATCAATTTTTTTAAAATTTTATGTTATTTATTATAATAATTAGTAATTTAGATTTAAGCTATCCTAATTTTCTTAAATATGTACTCTTAGATTTAAGACATTCATTAAATGATTAATCCAAAGAACTTATTCAGCAAGATATACTAATTGTAGAAACTTCATTTGCTACAAAAATTATAAAAATGGAAGCAGTCAACATGTTTCGAGCATTCAAAATTAGGTGCCCTTTCATATAGCCATGAATTTAATTTTGATACTGCCTTAATTTCTTTCCATCCCTTTCACATTAGCTCACCTTGATGTTCTGGAATCTTGTTTCATTTGCATGAATGTAGATTCCTTTTGTTTATGACACTCTTTCCCTGCCATCTTTTCATAGCATATCCTGAACTAATTTGATTGTCTTTTTTCTACTTTTGCTTTGCACCTTTAATTTCTATTATTTCATTCATAATTTTACTTTTTCTGTTTAAATCTCTGTTTCCTTCAATCACGTCTGGCAATTATGAATGGGAGTCTATTTTTTAGCGCTAGAAACAAGTCTACTTTCCTTCGGGTATACATTCTTTATTCTTAATTTACTGAGTATTCTATTTTAAGATGGAATTATGTAAAAAATTTTAATATTTAAAGTATTAATTGAAAAATTTTTATTATAAAAGAATTACTTAGTCAAGATTTTCTAGACTAGTTAAATTTCTATTATATTTTGTTTCATTGATGCATTATTTAAAGACTCTCGGTTTTACGCTTGTTTTTAATTTGTAGCATAATTTTTTAAAAAAATACATAGATATGAATTGCATTTCAGTATTTCGCAATAAAATATCAGTAACTCATTTGTATAAGAAGAGTTTGTGACTGTAAACCTAAAGAAAACAGAAATCTAACTCTAATAAAAAGTTTAGCTAATAAAGTGTTGATATCCCTAACAAAGAAATGAGGAGTGCTCCAAATCTAGGTCTGCATAACCAGACCTTCATAAGTATCGTAAACTTTTAATAGTTATCAACTGCACATAGAAGCATTAAGTGCCAGCTTTTTTATGATACCTAGACTGCTAAAGGAGGTTGAAACATAATGTTTTTCCTAATTCTTTATGTTAGTTATTAATAAGCCGAATACTTTCAAGTTATTGGAATGTGTAAAACCTAACTTTTACTTAGCTAATGACATGTTCCACTGGTTGGACAATAAAAAAATAACAAAAAACCAGTTTTTTAAAATAACCCTTTATTTAAAAACACCCTTTATTTATAAATGCACTTTAATCTGTTGATCTTTTCATAATTCTTGCTTAGGATATTAGTTTTTTCGAATTTTATAAATTGTTTATAATTGTGTTATTAATTTTTAATTTCAATTCAATGATTTATGAAAAAAATTAATTACGAAGATAAGGTTTACTTTGTGCTATGATAATCAAGGAAAAGGTGAATAAAGCCTTCTGTATATTAATTTGTATTTTATTCAAGTCTTGCTTTATTAAAAGTTGAGGGTTTTCCATAAATTATATTTGATTAATTCTTTATTTGCATAATCAGGTAAAAATGATTAATATGATTTAAAATATCTATTTAAAAATACAAATTGCTTATTATATTAGTACTTTTTTCATATTTAACAGTATTTGGTTGTGAAAATTGACTATTTCTAATTGAGTGCTTGTAACTTGAGAAGAAGTGAAGTGATTAGGTGCCTAACCTTAGGATTTATAACGGATTTAATTGGATGCCTGTAAGCGACATCAAACATGTGTATCGAATCAGATCGCATCAATTTATTATAACTAATGTCTGCCAACATTTTATGACGTGAGAGGTTAGTCACTTCCCACGTTATTAATGTTCGATGAAGGTACCCAGAAGTATGTAAGCGTTTTTAAGGTTAAATTGCTCTCATTAATTATCCAATACTAGTAGCTATAACTTATGGTTCTGGCTTGATCTTAGTGATGCATACATTTCTAAAAGAATGTTATAGCTCATAACAGAAATTTTCAAAATAATCATAGGTTTAGAATAGGATGTCCTGCCACTTTCTTCGTTCATAGAGAAATCAAGATGTTTCAGTGAACAGGAGATGAGGCTTCATGTATTGGTCATATTGGAAGGGTCGCACTAATGGCGGGTGGTATTAAAGAGTGTAGATTGTATATAAGTATATTTTTTCTCTCGTTTTGATACCTTAACAATATTTTTACTAAAATTTACTAACTTAATTTAAGGCGATAAACTAGTTCTTTTATAATTGTCTTAAACTATTCAGAAAGATAACGTAGGTAAAACAAAAAAATTTATTGAAAATACATTCAATTACCAAAAAATACATCAATAGCCTTGCGTCTCAGTTGAGTCATGGCCTCAGAAAATCGCAATTAAAATTTTACCAAATGAATAAAATTTCAACTAAGTAATACATTTTGAAGTAATATATTTTTAATTTTTAGATCAGTCATTAAATAGAATATTCAATGAATAAACTGAAAATAATATAAGTAAACAATACATCCAGATATAAGTGTGCATGCTTATCAATTATTTAGGCAAATAAGTACAGCATAATTCAAAATAAAATATTTCAAGAATTTTTATAGATTTTAAAATTCTGTGCAAATTAAAAATAAGGGAATAAATTGTTATTTCAAAAAAAATTTTTTTTTTACTATATTAAATTTTATTTGTTTTACATTTGCACTATTCATTTATTAATTATTGTGAAATAATTTTAATGGTTAATTTGTGTTTTTTTTCTGAACTGTTTTTTTTTTTCTTTCTGTTCTCTTTCTTTTGTGAAGGAAAAACTGGAATTTGCTGCCTAGAAATGCTCGAATTGTAGTATAGCAATACCAAGTACAAAGCTAACAGATTAAAATTTGATTTGTATTAAATAAAAGTTAAATTATTTTTAAGTAAGCTAAGTTTTCATTAGTCAACGGAGGCTGTCTTCTCCAAAAAGAAAAGTTCAGTATCAATCACCTATGAATGAAGTGGCTCTCAACCCGTGAATTTAAATCTCTTATTTTAAATGTCTGCAATTTTTGCTCATTTGAAAAAAAAGAAAATATCCAAATTTCGAATTTGTTTCAAATTATGCTTTCATTTCAAAAAAAAAGAAAAAGAAAACCACCATTTTTAGCTATTGTTAGAGTTTAGTGAGAATTTAATAGTTTATATTGGTGATTATAAAACTTTCAAAAGTCTCTATAGTATTTCCAGGAAGAGAAAGTATATTCTTCTCATTTAATAAACTTATTTATAAATTTTTTAATCTCAATATTTAAGGCTTTAAAAAATAAAATTCGTTATTTGGATATTTATCCCTGTTTAGGCATCTTAAATTTTATAAATACTGATTCTTTGCAAAATTTGAAAGAATTCTAATTTGGAAATATTTTATTTAATCATATCCAAGATAAAATTTGAATTTTTGATTTTACAATAAGACTGTATAAATCTGAAATTTACTAATATGCGTTGAAGTGATTAGAATTTCATTTTACTGTCACTCCATAAAAAAATTGATTCCTTTTTTAATCCGATTAAATTCTTAATTTCTAAATATATAATTTATTTAATCTTAAAAAAAAAAGTTACAAAAAATACTAAGTACTCCAAGTATAGTGTTAAAAAATATTTTGTATTAAAATGAAAAGTTTGTTTTTAAAATATATTTGAATTCTACACTAAATCATTCTAAAAAAAAAAAAAAAATTTAAATTTAAAGATTTAATAAATTAAAAGAATAACAATTTAGGAAATAGTTTGTGTATTAAATATTAGAATGCTTACGGAAGAAACCTGCTATGTAATATGCTTTATAAATTATCTATAAAAAAAGTTAAATTTAAGGAACCTACTGACAGATTATGATAAAAAACTGGTTCTCATGAGAAAGAATACAAAAAGGCGCTCATTGAATATGCAACTAACACAAGGAACTGCTCAATACAGGATGCTATACCAGAAAAACAACTTTCATGGAGAGCAACATATGCTGATTTAATAGAGCATCATATGTACTAAGATCCAGTGTATGCACATAAATAGCTAAGTGTCAGTCAAGACTTACTTCAATTGGATCGGCTGTTGTTAATTGGTAATTCTCACCCTCTTACGTTTTAATTCTTTCATTCTATCTCAAAATGGGCTAGCAGATATAATCAACCTAGATGATGTAAATGATTTCTCAAAGAAATAATTAATAGCACTTAACTAATAACTTTACACAATTAATAACTTTTGATAGTGTAAAAATGAAGTAATGAGGCCTACTGTAAATAAAAAGAAGAAATACTGTAAATAAAAAGAGAAATTTCTTTACTCCAGCAGAGTTTAGTGCAAACTCATTTTAAGGCAATATTCTTTTCTGCCTCTTAATGTTGCCTTTTCCTTTATACACTAGGCCTGTGCGAACTTTAAAGGGATAAGTTTACTTGTATATGGAAGCTAGTCTTCTTTCCTTGGGTATATTCTTCAATACAGTTGAATTTTTTTGTTTTTTTTGTTCATACAATAAAACCTTGGTTGATCGTTTCTCATGAACCATTAATTGAAAATAATAAATTCGAGAAAGTCTGATGCAAGTCGTCAGCATAAAATAACAAATAATGACTTTGAATATGTATCAAAATTAATAAGTTTTGCATTAAATATTTATAAATTTTGGTTTGCACTTATTCTTTTATCTTAATGCAATAAATAAGTTATTGACATCTGCAGTAGATTGTTGTTCATTTTCTGAGAGTCCAGAAAGCTCCTTATAGTCTCAAAGGCTTTGAGGAGTTCCATAAATTGCTCATGGGCTGCAATGGCGGCACAACTCAAAAAATCATGTTTTGAGATAAGTGGGTTTAAAGTTTTCATTGCTAAAGAAAATGCTTTAGTTTGCTTAAACGAAGATTAGCTTCAAGTTGAATTATGAGTTGTGCTAGTATTGCAGCTGAAAGAACGTGTATTTTCATATTTACACCTGTTCTTAGTCCAAAACTCATGTTTTTTGAGCTGTGCCATTATTGCATCCCATGAGCGAAATGTTGACACTGCTTTTGCTGCCATTTCTCAGTCTTCATCTGCTTAACTTGGCACTTCTTCAGCTCTTCAACCAACCATCACAAATTTAAATTTTTCATCAGTTGATGTATGAACATCAAACATGACAGTTCATCATCAACATCAGAAGTTACTATTTTTCTTCTCAAATTTTTTTTTTTTTTTTCCCTAATGTATCTGTAGAATTTCTAAATGTTGGATGCAGGAATCTGCTTTTTCAAAAGAGATATTATTAACATTATAAGAACATCATTTGTGATGGAACCATTAAAGCAAGACTATACATATGAGGAAAACAAGAGATTAAGGTGGTTTGACTGCGCTAATTTGCGATTCATTTTATATATAAAAATATCTGCTTCTAGTTTGGTTGTTTTATCCACACATTTATGTTAAATTTAAAGAATTACAAAAGCAATCTAATTTATTTTTGAAAATATTTTTAAGTGAAAATGAACATTTATTATAAAGTTTTGCAATATCAATATTTCTTCAATTAAAAAAAAAAAACTCTCCTATTAATATTTCATCACATATTTTTGTGCTAACAGACAACAAATGTATTTGATGGTTACTCTTTTGATTAACCTTTTCTTTTCTGTTATCTACCTGATTTTTTTTTTTTTTTTACCTTTTTTATTCTAATAACAATTGAAAAAATTTTTTCTCCATATTTAGTTGTGATATGCCGTGTATTTGAACAATACTAATGCCGTTTTTCTAAACAATACTAGATCGTGTAAGCAGTTTTAAATAGCTGAAAACTTTTGTATTTTTTATAGTATAATTGCTACTTGATAAAAAATTAATATATGTTTATAATAATGTTTATATAGTTATCAAGGGTATAAAAGATACATGTCAGCTTGAAATTTTCACCATTAAAGCATGATAAGTTGTTCCAACAGTGTTAGCAAGATTTTTCCAATGTGGAAAAAACTGCCTAGAAGCTGCTTGGAAAATTGCCTGCTTTTATTATTATTATAATATAAAACTGCATGTTTAATTTATTGAATAAATTCTAATTTTATTAAATATTGCATCTTTAAGTAATTTTTGAGAACACTCAAATTTATTTTTGCAGAAATGAAATAAAAAAAAGAGATAATAGTAAAATAATCTTCAAATTATTTATCTGCTTTTAATTTTAAAAACTTTTATGCAACTTAAATACTATAAATTAAGGTCAGATTAAAGAAATTATATTTACAAAATATCGTCAACAAAAGCATGCAATAATGTTGAACAATTATATTCAGTGTCTTGGAAGATATAGGTTTCTTCTGAATGAAATGCCTGCATTTTTTTTTTTGTTAAACCATTTCTCTTTTCAACCAGTAGACTATCACTTTCTTTTTATCCTCGTAAAGTTTATTCATGTACATTATTTGTGATTCATTTTTTTGTCTTTGTGATAGTGTTATTTTTATTATTATTATATATTAGTATATTAGGATTAGTATATTTTTTTTAAGTATATTATATATGTTGTGTATCATTTTTCAGTGTAAAAAGTAGATTTAAACATTAGTTTCTTTTATTTATTGACTGGCGTTTATTTATTTTATTTTTTTTTTACAAATTTTTCACCAAATACTAAAATTGACAGACAAATGATGTAATAGATTATAAATTTCTTTTAGATATAAAATATTTATCTAAGGCACTTTTTATTTTGTTTAAAAAATTTATTTTGGGATTGAAATTAATAAAATGTATATAAAAATTCATTATCTCTTATTTTGTAATTTAACTTAGGTAATTTGTAAGAGTTAAAAAATTTCTTAAATTTTAAATCTGGGTACTTTTGGTTTCTTCAGCTTTTTTTTTTTTGTTATTGATGTACTTAGTGTGTTTTCTTTTTCCAAAAACTTAATAAAATTGGTAAAAAGTTGTCACCTTTTTCTCATAAGAAAATTTTGAAAATTAATTATTTCTTTTTTATACTTGAAATAAAAAGTGGTTTTAATTTTTAGTTAAAAGTGGCATGCTGTCTTTTAACCATAATTGTTTCACATGTACAATAAAAAAAGATGAAAATTTTCTTAAAAATGGAATACATAACCTCAAAGGAAAAACTTTTTATTAAACGTCTTAGACTTTTTATTGTAGTGTTATTTAGTTAGCCTTTTTTTATTATTTATTTGCTGATTTAGTAAATGGCAAAATATCTGTTAGTCCATTATAAAAATATTTGTCCCCTTTCTTATATGCATTCACAGTGTACCTTAATTTTTTTCTTCTCTAAATCTGAATATTATTATATAATACTATATAAATGAAGCATTTATGGTATTGAAGCATTTATTTGTCTCAAACTGTTTTGATTCAATATAACCTTGCAGTATATTCCCAATGATCTATCACATTCTTGTAATTTATAACTGTTTTATATAATTTAGTAAATAAATAAAAGTAATTTGTGTGATTTTTATGCTAGCGAAAAACCTAAATCATTGATAGTTTCCTTTCAATATTTTGAGTATATGGCTCTGTTGATTATCTGACTTTGAATAACACTGACGAAAGTATCCAAGAGTAAACACCAACTTCAACTTTTAAAAATTAAAATCCTCCACTTTTTACTTAACTTTGAAACTGCATTTTTGTGTTTTCCAAAAGATTTTATTAAATAACTTAAAATCAAGTTCAAGAAAGATCAAGTTATTTCTAAAGAACTATTAAATTTTTTTTTTTTTTTTTAAATTTTAGCATACAACCACTTAACATGGTTTAATGTAGTTGAAATAATTTTTTTTCATAATCATTTGTTAATATTTGAACTATATTTAGTTTAAGAAGTTTCATAGTTTTGTGGATCATTGCAATTACTTCCTTCAACTTCACAAACTAGAATGAAGAACGCTTCTATAAAAATACATTAGTGTAATTAACATTGGCATAATGAGTGATATTTTTTTTCTTCTTAAACTTGTTTCAAAGTTAAAAAGATAAGCATTAAATATATGTTTAAATATTTATTAGCATTAAATTGATAGTATGCAAATTCCATTGCTGTTGTTAAATTCTTTTCCCATATCATAGAACAAATATTTTTTGGAGCTATATTCTTTTTATTTTTAAATCTTTATATTACACCATGATATTCTTTTTGTCTTTTATATTTAAAGGTTACTTTGCTAAGTTGTTATTTGATCTCTCTTTTTTTTTTTTAGTGTCTGCTGTACAGATCCTTCTTATTGTGATAACCATATTATTCGCCGTAGGACTTATTACATGTGTCCTTAGTCATTACAAGATGGGAGCAAGATCTTGGAGTGACCAGCGAAACAGACAACTACAAACAACTAGGCAGCCTCAGCAGCAGTACACAACACCCGTTAACACTTCAGTATGTTGCTTGTTTTAATATTGTTTGCATTCACAGTATCTCTGAATGACCTTTCATCTATTTAACAGATTTTCATGTCTTTTGAAAATTCAATAATTAAAGGGTACACCTTGAACACAATTAATTTAATCTAGGATTTTCAATATGTGGGGCACCTCCACTGCTCTTAAGTATCTGAATTGCTAATCCAATTCTTGAAGCCAGTGCCTGCAGAAAATGAGAGGAAGCATAACATACTCAGAATTCTAGCATAACTGTTGTGCTGAGTAAATGGTCATCCATTGATTCTTAGTGATAACTATAAAAGACAAGTAGCAAAAATTTATTTACCTACATTTATTAAAAAAGAACCATTATTTATTTTAATATTGTAATAATTTAGAATCCTGATTAAAGAAATGCTTAATAATCTATTTCTTTTTTAATTGAAACAATCTATTGGTTCTAAAATATCATTTTTAAAGTGCATTCACGACCATAGATATTAATGCTAAAAGTAATAACTGAGCATAATCAAAAGATGCTGATCAATCTCTTTAACATTGAAAGTTGGCTCCCAAAATGCTTCATTAAAATTATTCTTGCCTTTACTGATACAAGTTTGAAGTGATTTTTACATAGCCATGTACTTGAACTTCATTTCCAACGCAACTAACAGTCATAATGCATGCTTTAAAATGGTTAACTTTTATTTGCTTGTAAATAAGTGATGAGAAGCACCAAAATCTATTATTTACGATAAGTTGTTAAGGTTCTCTGTGTAACAATATCCTCTTTTGTTAAGAATATTGACATGCGAGGAACCAACTGAATTGCTTGAAAGAGTTTTCATGTTTTGTTTTTTTAGGAACTGAGGGGTTATAACTTTTTCAAAATTATCTGGTCCAATCAGGCACGGTGCTAAAAAAATAAATAAAGCTATGAGTAACTTTTATTCTATGATTGGATTTCCACGTATTAAATGTCAATGCTATTGGATTTAGGGAAACACTTCAATTATATTAATTAATGCTACCTAATAATTAAGTTGCAAAATCAGACACAAAACATCTTTTCTAATAAGTATATATATATTTTTTGCATAATTGGATTCCTAACCCTCAAAAAATAGGAAGGGGTGCATAGACAAAATAGTGGGGGGGGGAAATTAGATCGTAAATCAGGAGGCTGTGTATATTTAGTGATAGTCCCAAAAGAAGACCAAACAATATTGCCACAGCAAGTGGAGCAACTTAAGATACTGTAAAATACTGAACAAGCTCCCAGATTTGATTAAGCCTCCGTCCATAATTTCATACAAATATTGACCTGCACTAAAAAACCAAATAAGCTCCATCCAGAATTAGATAATATAGGTGCACGTCCTGCACTATGCGCATGTAAAATTCTTAAGTTTTGCAGATACTTTTTTAAAATTCCTGGAGTGTCCTTACGATTTAAAAAATCAACTATCTAGATTTAAATTTGAGTGATTTAAAAATCAAAGGCTGTGATTTATCTATATGCGGTTAAATAATCACATATTGTGATTCATATTTACTTGATTTAAACATTTAATATTGCAATTCATATTCACGAAGTTTTAATATCAAACATTGACTTAAATGTTAGACAACTCGATTCGTATTCACTCAATTTGTGATTTGTATTCGCAGGTCTTTAAAATTCAATATCTCAATTCATGTTCACGTCAGGTTCAGGTTCATTCAGGTTGCACAGTTAAATAGATGAAAAAAATGCATTCCCGTAAAAATTGTGGATTGCACAAATTTTGCTACTTCTACATTACCCTCAGAAATTACAAGAGAAGTAGTGAGAGAGTTAAAACTATAAGCCTAACATACCTGTTTTAGCAATAAAATAATTTGTAATCCAAAAATTTCTTAATATATCTTATTTTAGTAGGAAAAAAAAATAAAAAATTAGAGAAAGAACAATTTTTTTAGATGATTCTAAAATTTTAAGTTTTGTAGTTGATTTTCCCCATACAAAATATTGTCTTTATTTGTCAATTGCCCAGATTTCTAGCGTTTTTTTTTTCTTTCCCTTCCTGATATATCAGTTTTTTTTCCCTGATATATCAGAATTTTATCCCGTTTTCTGTAGCATACTTCTCTAATACTAATTTCTTTCTGCAAGATATTTAAAAATAAATATATATGTTACTAATTTAAAGTAATAGAAACGTTAACTTAAAAAAAAAAAAATAATAATAATAATTAAATTAAATAAATAAAAAAAAATTTTTTTAATTGAATATGTGATTTTTTTTTTTATTCTAATACTATGGACACTATTCTTGCATTTTGTAGAAAAATAACGCAATAATTATTTCCTTTTTGCAATTTTTTAATTCATCATCTCATTAAAAAAATTAAAAATCTGTAGCAGTAACTGCGGGAAAAAACACAACGAAATCTCACGAATCTCACTCTTCAAAGAGGGGTTACTAACTGCGTGTTTTCATTTCGAGATTTAGTTGTGATAAATAATATCGGTTTTAAAAAGCTATGTGAAAATCAGTAGTAATAACTGCGTGAAAAATTAGAACGAATATTTCCACAGAACGGAAAACCAAATTTTTTACTTCATTGTTCTTTATTTTTCATTATTCTCCAATGAGAATAGAAAAGACACAGGCATTTTTTCCCCACTCCAATGCACAAGAAAGGCATTTTTTGAATATGATTCTGAAGAAAAGATAAAATTTTTCAAAAATTTCAGCAGAAGCAAAAAATTTTTTATTTCCAAACGGAAAAATCCTTCTGCAACAACTTGGTAACATTCTGCGACAATGTCGCTGTTTTGTCCTGATTCTGCCATGGGGATTGGATTTTTTTTAAAATTTAAAGAAATAATAAAGGAAAAGACTATGCTTATCATCACTGTCAAAGCTAATATGTTTTGATCCAAATCATGTTTCAAATGAAAAGAAGTTGGCGTGAAAAACAGAATCCTTTCTTTATCTTGCTCTTTAGAACAAATAATTGCTGAAACAGTATTGGAACAAATATATTCTAATTTAACACTACATTTTTTTATATAAAATCCTTTTCCATTCTCTTCTAAATTAAATCAAAATAAGCATACTACTTAAAAAGAACATCGTATTTTATAATTTAAAAAAATAGTAATTAACTACCAGCAAAAAATCATGAATGAAGTTTTACGCTACTTGTTAGTTTACCACATTTAGGTATTAAGTGTTCCACTTAAATATCTTTTCATTGTTTCTAAATTATATGTTTAAAAACAATTTTAATTTTTCATTGCTTCTTATAAATCAATTTAAGTGAAACATTAGATTTCTCTATAGAAAAATGCATGTATTAATATGGTGTAAAAATAAAATCATGCCTTATAATTCAAAATGTTTCTATCTACTATAAAATTAAATAAAAAATAAGTTATTAATTATTTTTGCTTGAAATTGTCTTTTTGTAAACTGGTTTTATCAGTGGTTGCAAATTTGTTTGAGATATGCTCAATTAGTTTTAAGGATATGTCCAAAACACAAGTGAAATGAACATTTAAGGGTTACAAATTTTTCATCTGCTCAGTTCAGTTCTACCCGCCTATTTCAAGGGTCAAAAATTCAAGTATGTGAAATGTATGTAAATTCAGAGAAAGTAAGTTTCTGTGTCAAATTTCATAACTTAATCAATAGTTAGCACTAATTAGCATATTTGATGTCACCTCCCATTAAACAGACATGTTTTTCAGTATTTTTACTGAATTTAGTTATTTTTTAGAGATATTTTCATATTTTTATATTCTAATTCATTAAGATCTTAAAGTATATTAGTAGCTTGACTTTTTTAATGCTATTTCAATATTTTTATTCGAATTGGGTCCCATGTCAGTACATAGTTCTTGAAAATCCAATTATTAGAACAAACCTTATTCAGGGTGATAGCTTTTTTTTCACATTCAATTTACATTGATGGTAGAATTTTCTGTTCAGACTTGTAGGCATAAAAACAGTTTTTGATAATATTTGAGTACTTTCACATTTCAGTCTATCATAAGACAAAAATAATCTGTGCTGTAGTTCCTGCATGGACTTTCATCCTACTGCTGGTAAGTGCCACAGGCAAGTCTGTAAGACAATAATACTTGTCTTATTTTCTCTAACTTAAATTCTACATGGTTAAACTCATACATTCATAACATAGAGACTCTGCTTCTTGCTTGCTTGTCTTGAAGCTTTTTAGGGAGGAGATAGCATGTTTAAGATAGATGAGGGGCTTTGTGGCTATTTAATTGAGATAAGTAAATTGTTCACAGGTTTTATAAAAAAAATTTCTTTGGGACATAATAAAATAATTTTTACTGCCAATAATAAAATCAATTTTATGACAGGTTCATTGTGTAATTCAACGAAAATCTTTGATAACAAAAAATGTTATGATACTCATTATGCACAATAATCTTGCATAGGTTAACAGTTGTCAAGTTAAAACTATGAATGAAGTTACATGAAATATTGTAGCAATAAATGTGTTATAGTTTGAATTCAGAGAGATAAAGTTCTAGATTTCATTTTATTGTATTAAGCATTTTGTTATTTAACTGAATAAGTTTTATTTTGTTGAACAAACTGTGCTAATTACTTAATATTAGGAATTACTAATACAATTCATGTTTTTTACAATATGAATACTTTTATTTTATATTTTTTGTTATCATAATAGATGATGTATTCTCCTACTACTGTTCAAGAAAGACAAAGACTGGAAAGTGGAGCTCATCAAGATCAGCTTGTCAGGCTTCATTCTATTCAGACTGATTTGGCCTTAAATCTGCCTCATTCAATTGCTTTGCCTGATGGTGAGGAAGGTCCTCATTGTGATTCAAAACTGCTTAAGTTGCATAACCCTGATCAACATGCTGAAATAACTCGTAGTTTTATTAGGCCCCCTCCTAACCGCACTGTTCCAGATGGTAATACAATTCCACCATTTCGTTCAAATTCTGTTGGTCAAAAACCTTCATTAACCTTAGCTGATGTTTTTGTTGCACGATCACACAGTGTGAGTTCTAGTGATGCCCAAAGTGTAAAATCTGCCCGGTTAAAGTGTTCTGTACCTAACCCTAATATTACTTCTCAAATTTGGTTACCACCTGCTGCTATAAACTTGGGTGCCAGTGGGATCTCAAATAGGACGTATGAATGTACACAAAATGATAGCAAATATGATAATAATGAGCCACCTCCTCCATATAGTGATGTAATGAACCAGTGGGATGTAAATACTATAAATAGACAACAGCATAATGGTATCTGATGGTATCGTAAGTCTTTCATAAGCCTCTAGTTGTGATAATCTTCCCGATAAGGAAGATCATCAACAGCAAAATTGCTCTTCCTGTGTTCAACAAAGGTGTAAACAACCTTTGTTTCATCTTGTGTTTTGATAGGCTAAAATGTTCACAGTGCCTCAAAGTTATACAGTTCTGTTGTTGAAAGGTTTACTTTTGTTAAACCAGCCTTGGTCCCTTACCTGTCATAAGTCATTTTTTCTTTTTATAATTTCACTGTCCTGTAAACTTTATGAATTCTGTTGATTATAAATGCGCCCAGAGGCGTACTGTGATACATCAATGTATTCAAAGAACGGGCAGTTATAAAGAGTGTGTGTGTGCATTTTAGAGTGCAGTCAATAAAGGAAAGTGTATTACTGTTTTGAACCAATTTCATGAAAAGGTATGGTGCTACACACATTCATATGAGTAATTTGAATGATAAATTGTATTTCAAACATAATTGTAAAAGTATGTCCCAACTTGAAACCAAAGATTGTGGCAGTCTTTTATTGCTTGCTTATTGTTAAGTTTTGCATAAAATTCTGAAACCTGTATTTTTAAATCTAAATTTTGCCATTTTTTAAAATATCACTTAGCAAATCAAAATAGTTAAGCCATTTTTCAATTGGGACACTACTTAAAATTATCTAATTTATCTACTGGTGCTATAAACTGTAAAATAACGTTTGAAAGTGTTGTGATTATTTATAAATTAATTTATCTTGAGTGAGTGACTACTTTTGTGCTTCTGTTAAATTACCATGTAAAGTCATTTAAATTATTTTCTATTGAAAGTTAATATTCTATGCTTTATAATATTGTTTATACAAATCTGAAATATAATATTTTTTGTAAAAAAATAATATAAAAGAGATCACTAATACTTTTGTAGTACAGGATTGTTATATATAAACTAATAATGAGTTTTGTGGTTTATGTTTTCCACATTCGAAAGGGAAATCTATAAGCACATTTTTGAAGCAAAGAAATTAAGTTACAAAAAACAAAGGAAAATTATCTTTTCTGTTTTAATTTTCTTCTTTCTAAGCTGTTGATTTTAATTGTTTTTAATTTTAAAAACTGTTTCAAAATAATTTTTATATTCAAAAGAATTGTAACATGTTTCATAATATTTAAATTTTAAAAAAAATACTTGTGTGCTGTTTAGTTGTAACCACCCTGTATTACGAACTAAGGTAGTTCTCTTTTGGCTACATGGTATAATATTTGTCATGCAGTGAAACCTCTCAAATTCAAAGCAAAATTTGCTGTGTTAAATATCAGAATGGCAATATTTTAGTTATAACCACCCTGTATTACTAACTGAGGTAGTTTTCTTTTGTTTACATGGTATGATATGTGTCATGCACCTCTCAAATTCAAAGTGAAATTTACTGTGTTAAATATCAGAATGGCAATATTTTAGTTATAACCACCCTGTATTAAGAACTAAGGTAGTTTTCTTTAAGCTACATAGTATAATATATGTCATGCAGGGAAACCTCAAACTCAAAGCAAAATTAGCTGTGTTAAATATCAGAATGGCAATATTTTAGTTATAACCACCCTATATTATGAACTAAGGCAGTTTTCTATTAGCTACATGCTATATGTGTCATGCAAGGAGACTTCTAAAATTCAAAGCAAATTTTGCTGTGTTAAATATCAAAATGGCAATATTTTTGTTATAACCACCCTGTATTACAAACTAAGGCAGTTTTCTATTAGCTACACGCTATGTGCATCATGCAGAGGAACTTCTCAAATTCAAAGCAAAATTTTCTGTGTTAAATATCAGAATGGCAATATTTGGAAGAGTGGCAACACACGTGCATATTTATGTCAGCCATTTTTCGTCCAAGTCTGCAGTTGCTTACTGTTTCTCAGTGGTGTTTAGGAACATCAGCATTTATGAATTCTTATCTGAAATTTGTTATTTTTTCAAAAATCAAAATATTGTGCTAAGATAAATGTTTTAACTAAATAAGTGTTTTAATTATCATTTTTATCTTGTACTATGTTATAAAAAACTTTTTTGTTTCATTACCTTATTAGAAATGTTAATTAAGCACAAGCGTATTTTTTAAAACTTCTACGAATCCCCTAAACCTTCAAACATCCTCAACTCCTAGTATTATTCAGAAATAACTTAGTTTCTTCTGAAAATTATTTAGTTAAACTGTTATTGTATAAATTATACAGCAAAATTACTTGGAAAAATGATTTTAATCATTAAAATTATTTAGTCAAGAAAATAATTAAAAATTATCTTTTGATCAAATTAAAATTGTTTTTAAAGATCAAATTTGCATTAATGTCAAGGGTGGTTTGAAGGAAAAACTATTTTTATATATTAAGTTGTTATCCCTATAAAAAAAATCTACAATTCTAAGAATTTTAATTTTCTTTAAAAAAATCTTTTTGCAAATTGCCTTCTATAATAGGTTAGTTAATTCATGGAACTATTATTGAGTTTTACATCGATCACTCTTTTGGCCGAACAATTCCCAGTTTTGTTGATATTTCATCTGGGCGCAAAGGACAAAATATTGATAAAATTAACCGTCTTAAACCTTTAATATCAAGTACATACATACTTAAGAGGAATCTGAAAATTTTGGATTTAGATCTATTACCAAAATCTTTAAAAGCCTTCATCTTATAACAGAACTTTTTTGACATTGCTACAAGTGTTTCTTGGGAATGATTATTTTAATTTTTCCTCGTGGTAATTTTCCTTCTGTGGTTTTTTTTTTGTTTTTGTTTAATTTTTTGTTAAAATCATTTTAATGTAGTTTTTTTGTTAAAAAAAATAAACTTTTTTTAAATTCCTCTTCGTTGTGATATTTTTTAAAATCCTATGTTGCACAATGAAGAATACAATTTTAAACAAGTGTTTAAATGTTCTTTAGAAACAAATTGATAATTAAAAAAAATTTGTGTGTTCTAGCTTTTTTTAAAGCATTTTAAGTACCTTATTTATAAAAAAAAAATTTTAATCCTATAGTACACAATTTAAAATTACTATTTAAACCAATAAGCGATTAAATTGTCCTTGTTAAGCAAATTTATAAGTAATTAACGAAAAATGTAACAAAATTTTTTTATTTAAATGTTTATTTTTTGTTAAATACTATTTTTTTAAAAAAAAAAAAACTTAAATTTTATTTTTTAAAAGAAAAAAGTTACAACAAGTGGTTCTATTGCTCTTGACAAACTCATTTAGTTAAAGAGTTTTTGAATGGCATTAAAAGATTTTGGTAACTCATTTAATAGTTGCAATTTTCATCATATGCTATCTTTTTAATAAGAAGAAAAATCTTCATGGGAGCATTTGTGATTGTCTGGTTTGTGCAAAACAAAAATAATGTAGTTTTTGAATTCCCCAACTTGTCTTCCAGTTTACTTTAATTTTAAGCTGTCAAAAATATTTTTTAAATAATTAATTGTATTATAAATTATAATTAAATTGGTTAATTAGGGAGTTGGATTTCAATAGAATTAACTTTTAATTAGTATGAAGTCATAAGAAAGGATCCATGTGTTTGATTTTGCAATGGTCAGATTTTGTAAGAGGGCTATTAAAAAGTCCTTTTTGTTATTGCACATGATTTTGAAGAAATATATATATAATGAAGAAACTGTTTAATACCTTTTCAGCATTATAGAAAAGTAATGTTTTTTTCCCCTTCTCTTTATAGTTTTTCCCCCCAATTGCTTTGCAGATTGGGCCTAAAAGAACAGGGTGTACTAATCTCATGTAATATTAAAACATTAATTTCTACACATTTCACTTCTAGAAATTTGACCTTATTAGAAAATTTTGCACCAAATCTTAATTTTTAATAAATTTTGCTGAATTTAATTTGTTATAACCTTACTGAAACACTAAGTGTAAGCAAATTACTTGATGTAAATTGTTTGTCTTTCACCAAAATAATGCTATATCAATCATATACCTTTCCTATTTTAAAATCTATTTTGCTTCTAAGGATACAAAAGTTCAGAAATGTTTATATAATTAAAAAGCACTATTGTGAAAAAATTATTAAATTCAGATTTTTTAAACTTTTTTTTAAAACAATTGTTATGTTTCATAAAAGATTCTACAGTTTTTAAATTTCCCTCTCATTACATGTTTGAAAGCTATTTGTATTATAATGATCTCTTACTTACATGCAATTCCTGATTAAATATGAAGGGCACTAGGAATAATTATTAAAGCTAAGTTTTAGTTAAGCACAATTGAATAAATATTTAAAACTGGAAACAATTCAATGCAAAATTTATTATTGATTTACTAATACATTTTAGTTTTATAATTCAAGATTTGTAATCATTAGTAGTTTTTGTGACTTCTGAGCACAAACTTACGATGATTTTTTGTGCTTTGTTCAACCTTATTCTCTAGGTGATTACTGCCATAAAAGCTTTCAAAAAAGTAAAATATGTAGGCAATTTGGAAAGTAAGTTTCTATTTTTGTTACTTAAGGGCTATTATGTACGCTTGCCATTTCTGAAAATTTTACCAAGTAAAGAAACAGATTATTATTTTATTTTTTTTTTGGCTGAAGATTTGCCAAGGGTTGACTTTTATAGTGAAATTAGTACTGTGTACAGTTTAAACATTGCTAATTGAGATATTTTATAGTACTTGATGAGATTTTTTAGGACTTAATAAACATCCAGGATGAATGTCAGTAAAAATTTCTGATTAAATTATCAATTGAGATTTAGTTTTCTATGTACATTCATCTGTTTTAATTGAAGGTAGGTTCAAGAAGTTCTATACTTGGTTAGTCTGAGTTTTATGCAGAATAGAGTTTTTATAGGGGCATGATTGGTGTTCACGTTCAAAGCATATTGATTGCCTTTAAATGATAGTAAAAGATCTTATCTGCATGAGTGCAGCAAAATAATTACTTTCTGAATTGCCATCATAATCTATTTGCAGAAAGTTATTCGCTGGAATGTGATTTTTTTTTTTTTCTTGTCATAATCATTTAAGAATTAACATATTTTCAATCATAAAAATGAGAAAATATTTATAATTTTTGTGACAGGTTTCTAATAGGTTTTTTATGATAGAGCTTATAACCACTCTTCCAAGCATAGACATAGCCAGGACGTGTGTTGACGGAACTGATGCCACATCTGAAATGAAAAAAAACTAGAAACAGTTTTAGTACAATATTGTATTTTTGTTTTAAAATTTACATTTGTAGAATGTCACCCTCTCTAAAAAAAAAATTCTGGCCAAGTCTCTGCACTCTAGAATAAACAATATTATTGAAAAAAAATATTTAAAAAATGAGATGCTTCACTTATATCTTTAAATTCTTAAATCATGATTAAAGGTTTCTTCTCTTTTTTTTTTTTTATTTATTTTTTTTATTTTTTTTTTTTTTTTAAGGATTTTCCTATTATGTCATAATTGATTTAAGTTCTAGAACTTGGAGTATTTGTTTTCGGAAACATATATTTCAATAGAATTACTGACACTGTCAGTTAGCTTAAAACAATCAAACAATAACACTTAATTTTATAAAAAATTTCCATTATGCTATTTTTAGTACAACAGTTTATTTTGATAGTCAAAGAAAAGTTTAATATTTTAATCCTCATTTGCAGATTTGGAAAATATTAATAGTAAATGTTTTAAAGTAATATTTCTGTGTCTTTCCCTAATTTGTAGTTTATTTTCGTTAACGTTTATTAAAACAATGAGAATGTGTTCATTTAATATTTAATGAACTAGCTTGGTTTTATCTTCAGAGAGCATTAGTATTATTACTTTTTCAACATTTAGTTTGGAAACTTTTTTTACCCAGAAAAAAATCAATCCTTATTTTTTATCTTAAAAATTTTTTACTCAAGATAAAATAATTGGATTACTAGAATTTGTGAAAGTATGGTCGCTAACTTGAAAAAATTTGGGTATGATTAAAAGCGTTTAAAATTACGCATGCTCATGGCGTAATTTAGACCAATTCATGTATACAAAGTGTTCCATAATCATTGCCCTCGATGTATAGTTTTAGATTCTCGAAAAGATGAAATAAAAGGTATTCTCATTTGAGATAACAAATAAAGTGACCTCAATGTGAAATTTTTTTTATCATATTTTGACAAATTTTAATCAAGGTCGATAAGAGCAGAAGCTATATTGTACTGAAAAACCAGTACTTAAGGCAAGTCCTACTTGACACGTGAAGTGAATTTTAAGGATATTTCTCACTACTTTTTGCTTTGATTGACCTAAATTATGATTTGATTTTCACTTAAACTTATATTTGTATCCTTTAAAGTGAATATTTTACTTCTTTTATGAAAGATTCTAAAATATATATAAAGGGGAATGACTACAGATCCTTATGGTTAAAATAAAAATTTTGCTTTCAATACTTGGGATCATATCTTATGGAGGAAGTAATATAAAACAATTTTTTGAGATAGAAAAAAAAGGTACATACTACTATTTGCAATTTAGGTTATTCCTGATTGCCTTCTTTACAATCTGGAAAAACGTAACTATTTTAGAGTTTTTCTTTGTTTATTGATATGCTACTTGTACTTTTTGTTTATAACTATGAGGAAAGAAAGAATAAAGGTGGCAATAATTAGTTGTACTTTTTTCATTTTTTTTTTCCCTTTTGAATTTGTTAGAATGGATGATGTGTGTCCGGGGATCATTTTAGTTGCACGTATTATGCTCCGACTGCAACTTTAAATTTTCATTTCTTTGATTAGTATAATTTAATATTGTGCTACAATTATGTCCTTTATTGTATATATATATTTGACTTTATAAATGAATTATTGATTTGATATTTTACAGTTGTGTTATTTTAAATGTATCAATATTTGTTATTTATTTAATAAAAGAAAAAAATCATATTTACATGTTTGATTTAGTAATTTTTTAAAATTTTCCATAAAGAATTATGTATGTGTATACCATAAAGTCAATCTTAATGAATACTAGGTATCAGCTCATATTGACCCACTTGGTCTTTCCCGCAGCCAGTAAAGGGACATATATATATATATTTTCGCAATGCCCACCTGTGTTAACATTTTTCGTCAATTCAGGCATTTACAGGGCAGTTTTGTTGGCCTCTCTTTCAGGGGCAACATATTAGGTGGGCCGACGTTGCTCCCACTGTTAGGACAGATAATATAGCGAAGGAAAGAACATCCATACCTTGCCCGGGATTCGAACCCAGAACCTTTCTGATGCAAAGGCAGTTCCCTAACCCCTACTCATGCTGGTTGGCAGGGACATATATATTGTGCTTGGTATATAACTATTGAATAGAATGGTGTTTACCATTTGGGTTACATTAATAAAAAATATAAAGTTCAAGTTTTTTGGTACTGTGGCATGCAAATGGTTTGTAACATAGCTGTTGCAAGATGCTGTAGAGGGTTAAAGTTTATTGCAATTTTTTACTTTTCTTCAAATTTATTTACAAAACTTTTTACTTTCAATATTTAATCCCATTAAACTATTTAAAGATTGAACCACCCAAGTCGAAATATAGTTTTTACACAATTACATTTGTTTATCCAAAGAAAAGTCCATGCACACAAACAAACAGTTTTTAGCAATTTTTTTTATTTAATTTTAAATTTTTTACATCTTATTTAATGTAACAACAAAGGCCCAAAATTAAGAAATTCCAGAGAAATAAAATTTTACAGTTTTTAAATTATAGTTCAGGAACTTTTCAATCAGTTTTGTTTAAATTCTGAGTTTTGTCAATTTAATATACATAACTCGGAAGTCTTGAAAAAATTTGTATATACAATGAAAACTATTACATAAGATCATTGTTGTCTTGCCACAGACTATGTGATCAGTAACCACGAACCAGTTTAGACTTAAATTGTAAATATTTGGAGAAAATTTAAGAATATATATAGAAGGAAATTTAAAACTCCTTTTTAATCAGGCAGAATCAATATTTATAAATTAACTTGATAGTTAATTACTTTGTTTAAGTGTAAACATTTGGAAAATTTAAGAATAGATACATTTTTATTGAAATAATATTTTTTTTTTAAATTGGACATAATTCAATAAACTTATTTGTTAATTCATTGTTTTATTCAAATCATTCATTTCGTCTGAAAAAAAAAGGCAATTTTACAACTTTGTGCAATTTACATATTGTCCTCCCAATTACACTTATCTAAAGATAATAATATTGCATTTAGTAGATTGTTTTTTCTATTATTTTGTATAGGAGTTTCTTGTACAAGTTATTTGTGTAAGAAAGTATAAAAGAAATTAAGTTTGAAACAATTTCTGATGAATTGCAAACGCTATTTGTTTTGGTCAACTTTTCACGAAGTGACATCACACTGGTCATCAACAGCGTCCATTTGAAAAATGTGGTTTCAAGATCGTTCTAAGTAGTGTAGAGTAACGTTGTACAACATTAATGTTATTTCTGTTACGTGCAGAATGTGCTAAAATGAACTCCTGGAGATATTTAAAAAGAACATTTTCTTTATAAGTCATATATTCAGATTAGAGAAATCGATTCTTTGAAACACACTAAGAAAGAACAGCCGCTATTGTACTCAGGTGTTCTTGTGTCTTTGTAATCGAATTGTTAAGTGCAAAACAGAAGAAGCAGATGGGCACTTCAAAATTTCATCATGAAACTGTTCACATTCTTCGTAGTCTAAAAGAAAACCACGCCTTTTTTATTTTTCATCTCAACACATTTGCTTTAATAATGGAACAATTATTTTATCATAGTAGTCTTATTACGAAATCATAAGGGGACGAAATGAGAAATAATTATACCATGTAAATGTGTTTGAGGAAAAGAAATATATTCTTATTTTTTAAGTTGTTTATACACTCTTTATATAGTAAATCTTTATAAGAAAATTCTACTACAAAAGAATAATAATTTTAAAATAAATGAATTCAAAAAATAATTAATTTGAATTCAAAAATAATAAATTTAAATTCAAAATATAATTTAAAACACGTTTCTAATTTTGAAAATCAATTTTAAGTTTATATATGAACGGTCAATGCTCTAAATAAAATGATATTAACCTGAATAGCTTTTCTTCTAACATCGGATTTTCACAAACTGTCAATTATAAAGTTTCAAAAGAGTGACCTCAAATATGCTAATTAATTATTGCTAATTGTTGAGTAAAAGTACAGAAAGAGATGTGAAAATATTCTTTTCCTGACTGAAAATGCCTTTTTTTTGGAGGGGGGGGGGGGTGGATTTGGATTTTTTATATCATCAGAATATGAGGGTTATTTTATTTTATAACCGTCGTTAAACAGCCGATCCAATTTCGGGTATAAGACTCCGTAGCCTTGTAATTTTGAACCAATCCAGAAGACAAGGAAACTCCTGGATCAGTATCCCCTGAGGTATTATTTGTTATGGGAACATGGAGGACTTAGTGACTCGACAGATTTAACGTGCATCAGTCACCATTTACTGCACGGGGAGTCTTCGGCCGACGGGCATCGAACCCACGCCCTCTTAGACATGGTTCCAGTGCCCTACCAACCAGGCTATCCCTGCCCTAAATATGAGGTCGCAATCGAGAAAATATAGGCCCAATAGTTTATTTAGGAGAGCTGACAAAATTTTGGTCTCCTTTATGTTAATTTCACTTTCAGCGTATTTATCTATATCCCGGGAATTTTTAAGCGAATTTAAAAACTTTTGTACACAATTATAAAATGTGTTTATCCAACAATAATTCCATAAAAATTATGTTTTTTTAGTAATCGTGCCAATCCTACTAGTTTTTATAGGTTACTTCAAATATGCTAATTAATTAGTGCTTATAACTAATAAGATTACGAAATCCGACACAAAAAAGTGCTTTCTCTGAATAAATATATTTTTTCAACGGATTTGGATTTTTGGATTTCAAAATACGGCGGTTTGTCGAAATCTAGAAAATATGGTCACAATAGTTTCGTCAGGTGAGCTGTTGAAAGTTTGGGTCCCTTAATGTTCACGTTTTGCGTATTTCACCATACCACCTTGATAAATATCAAATAATTTTTGCATCCAATTAGAAAATTAGTTTATTATTATTTTATTTAAGTTGAGTTGTAAGGTATACAAGTTTACGTTTCTTTTTAAACTTAGTTTTAAATGAAACAGTTCAAAATTAGTTTCTTAGTTTTTGAGAAAAAAAAAGTAAAAAATAATTTTGTTGTAATTTTATGACTTAGAAACTATACAACTGATTCACCAAAATTTTGATAGCTCTCCTAAAGAAACCATTGGGCCAACATTTTCCAGATTGCGACTACCCCTCATATTTTAATGATAAAAAATTAAAACCCGCCATATATATATATATATATATATATATATATATATATATATATATATATATATATATATATATATATATATATATATATATATATATCATGGTGCGTAGCGTTTTTTAAAGGTGCTTATTTTCGATTTTCATTATTTAAAAGCCCTTAAAGGCGCTTTTTTCATGGGGTGTTTTTAAAAAGTGCTTAATTTTCCCTTTTAAAAAGTTTTTGGAGATTTTTTTCTTTACTATGTCGATTTTCGGTACGTATTATTCAAAAGCGTTCTTTTTACATTGTTCTATTCAACGTTTTCACTATTCATTTCGGCGTATCGTCGGTCCACAGCGTATGAAAGCGCCAATCATTTTACATGTTTAATGAAATACTTGAGAGTCCGTATGTGCGTCTATATTACCGCTCACGTCAAGCGAAAGCGTCCGTCCTTAGAAACCAGGCCTTGAGCTGGGTTCGGTGAGATTATTGCCTCCTCATAAGCAACTCTGCTGCATCTTGCAAGATATTCTCAATTTCAGACTTCATTTTCCACCTTCTGATAGCGAACCGAAAACTCTCTTGATCATTTTATAAAAGCTATTATAATCAAGAAAAGAGTTCTTTGTCAGAAACTAGTTATTTTCGCGTGATCATCTTAAGTCTTTAAAAACGTGTTTGCATTTTGTTAATGTATATAGTGCTTAAAAATATTTTTTGGTGGCGTGTACATTTTCAGAAAAAGAACGTTTTCATTTCAGTTTCCTTATTTTTATTCATAGTTAGCAACAATTAATTAGCATATTTAAGGTCATTCTTTTGAACCTTTAAAATCAGCACTTAGTTTGTGAAAATCCGTTCATTCGAAAGAAAAGTTGTAAAAGCTGATTTTGTTTTTTATTCTGCGCACAGTATATGAAATGTAATAATTCACACAATATGAAATAAAAATGTTTTCTGATGATCTTGGAGTTATCAGCGATGAGTTTAGTGTTTAAATGTCAAAGTTATAATATCATCTTTATAGATCAGTAATCACGTTTCAGGAAAGAAAATTGAGCTTATTTGAAGAAATGATTAAACTTCATCTAACGCTAGATTCAAAGTCAATAGCATTTTAAAACAACCAAACTTTCTAGTTAAAATCAAATCCTTTGGAATTAGAATCGACTGTTGGAGCATTACAAACCTATTTGCAGGGCCCGACTTAGCCTAATTGGGCCCCGGGGCTAAAACCTCTTTGGGGTCCCCCTCTGCTTCACTTTTGCAGTAATGAAGAACCTAACTCTATGGAAGTATTTAAATTTTTCACCTCATCAAAAATAACAAGAAAAATGACTAGAACCTAAAATAGCTATAAAGTCCACCCCCCCCCCCTCCAATGGTCAGGCGAAATATCATTCTGTCCTTGTTATTGATTTTCCTACAATTCTATGTCGATCATGCCAAATGCATTTTTCTGATTGTTAACTTTCTCATCTAACTGTGAAAAATTCATATCCTTGCTGACATTAGGGCAGAATTCGGCAAAAATTTCACAATTACGGTGGCTCAATTAAGCCTATCAGAAGCCTGTATTTTCGTAAGAATATCGCATTTTGCGAAATGTAAAAATACAGGCTTTTGATGGGCCAAATTTGTCCATCATAGTTGTGAAATTTAAGCTGAATTTCACCCTAGAAAGCTATGGATTTACGAAATATAGTTTGTGTTCATACGATAGATTAATGAAGAAGCTAACATAAAACTGACGGATTTTACTTTGTACTGATATTTTGTTTAAAAAAAAGTTCATTAAAGAAGGAAATGCAATATAAACTCTTCGATTTGGGGCCCCCCTTAGATGTGGGGGCCCGGGGCGGCTGCCCCGTATGCCCCTGCCTTAGTCAGGCTCCCCTATTTGTTAATTGGTCTTTTTCATATTATTGACTAACTTTTTGCGAGAAGTTTTTTTCAGATATTTGAAGTGATCGCGAAATTTAAACAAATTTTTGTTTCAAATACCTAGTTTTAGATGATTTTGACAATCAGGGTGGGTACAAACATATACGAGATACTCAATAATTACCCCCCTTAATTTATATTGATGGAATCCTTGCTAAATATGAAGAAATAATATGGTAATTAAAGGTCGCACATTTATATGTGAGCGAAATTGGAGCAAAAAAAGCTAAATTTTGGTTTTTCCTTGCCTAAATATTAATAATATTAATAGCAAATTGAGTTTAATATATAAAAAAATATATCCAAGTATAATGAATCACTACTAGGAAGGTGGGATGGAAAACATTAAAATCTGTTTGATTGTCCAATGAAGCAAGGAGGAGTTAAAATGCGATTCCTAGAAACACCTCCAAGGTTCACCAGACAATTGAAAAGGTTTTGGTGTTTATCATCCCGCCTTCATCGCAAGACATTCCTCAAATGACATTCCTCCTTTTGATTGCGTTTCTGTTTCCTTTGTACATTCTTTTTTACTTCATTTTCGAAATGGAATCTGAAAATATACATTAAAGCTAATTATTACGAAACATCCTGTATATCACTATATGTAAAAACAAAAATCAACAAAAAAAAGTATCTTGGTAACCTAAATTTGTTTTTTTGTTTTTCACAACCACTTTAAATCTTGTTAGAAATTAGAAGTTCCAGGTTGGTAACTAAAAAGATTTTTAAAAAAAATGTTTTTTTAACCTTTAACGAACCTTAATCAGACATGCAGATACGCGATGAAGTCGGTTCAATATAAAGCCGGGCGCAGCTCCGGCTGGGCTCCTTAACTGGAAAAAGTATTCGGGCTCTTGAGAAAGTTAACATAACATTTCGTGTCGTAACAAAATTTTCAGATGTTACTTTCAAATAGAGATTTATAGCGCCCACGAACGAACTCAGTTTTTGCATCCTTTGCAATATGGTGTAGGACTTAAAAGAGGCTTTTCAGGAAAATTTTGAGTTCTAGGTAAATAAATAAATAAAACATATTTTGGTTGGTATTTTTATTTTAAATTTTATATCAAGACTTTGCAAGTTTACATAATGTTTTTTTTAAGACAAAGTAATTCGATAACTTCTTAAATTTTCACTCGGTTCGGTTTAGAAATTTAGCAACACATGCTTTATTATTATAGATGTTTTAGATTGTGACTGTTTTTTATTAAATGATAAGCATTTTTGTTTAAGGCATTTTTCATTCATACATCGCTAATTTGTTAATAAATAAATAAATGCTGTGTGTAAAGCAGACTACAATATTAATAGACATCTTATTCAACTTTTAGGTAAATGAAATTAAAAATTTGACAAAGTAATAGGGCCAGCAATTAGTAAATGAAACTGGCGACAGTTGAAAGAGAAAAGAGTTTTACTCTGGATTTTTTATTTTTATTTTTTTTAATTATTTTTCATTACTTAGACGCTTCACTTACGCGTTCGTAGGCAGAATTTTCATTTAATTTTTTTTTCTAAGGACTTTAAAAAAAAGACTTCATGGGGCTAGTGAGGACACATAATGGTAGGACTAAAGTGGATATGTTCATTTTAAGCTTTTTGCAATAAAGTAAGTATTTATTAACGCATCATTTATTACGGCGTTAATTTACAAAATTAGATTACTTTTGTAGAGTATTAAATTTATTTATATTTTCTTACATTTTATGCACTTAATTTATTTGTGCATAGCTAAAAATTTCGGAAAAATTAATGCTTTAATACATTTTGAGTTGTTTTTTTTTTTTTTTTTTTATTAAAGATGTTGATTACTTTCAAAATTTCGTTACTAAAAAAAAAATTAAAAAAAAAGAACCAGTTGTACAATGTATATAATAGTTGTATTATTAGAGAAGCGTAAACATTAATTGATAACACTGGAGAAAAATTTTTTTTTTTCCTTTTGTCACATGAAATTTTGTAACAGATCTTAGATACTTTCGTATCATTGATTTCGAATCTGCAATCTGTTTCTGTTCCCAAGCTGCAATTTTTTAAAAACACTTTTAATCTATTTTTGTCAAAATGTAAACGTAACAGGGAGTCGCATAAATGTTACGACAATCTTCTAAGGGAATGATGACACATCAGAATAGGAAATCAGGATTGCATAAGAACCCATGGCCAGAAATGCCGTCATACGCCACTAGGGGTTCTTCCCTCATTATGAACTGTTTCTCCGATTGCTTTTGAGCACGTCATAATGGAGAAACGTATCTACCGGCGTATGGCGACATTTCCAGGCATGAATTCCGATGCAATTTTAATCCTAATGGAGTGCCTAAACTCCCCTAGAAGTTTATTGCAGCATTTTCGCGACCCCTATTATATATAACGTTTTTAAACTTGTACATTTCGACAAAAAATAGACTTAAATGTCATTTAAAAAAATCTGTAGCTTTAGGAGCAAAATGTTTTTTAGATTTGAAATCCCCAGACCCGAATTAGGAAAGTTCAAGTGTTTGTATAAATGCAACAAAAAATTTGTTCCCCAAATAAATCAGTAATCATACTGATAAAATAAATCAGTAATTATTACTGATTTATTTTACTCAAAATATTTTTAAACTAAAAATAAATTTAGGAAACAAGTAAAATTTAAACTATCGAGTATATTTATTTGCATTTTTAATCAATACACTTATAAACTTTATATATATATATATATATATATATATATATATATATATATATATATAATTATGTAAGCTTGTTGTGTTGAGGTATTAATTTCTTTTTACATGTGTTATAACAAAACTGTAATCATTGCATAAATAACCCACGAAGTTCTAATAATTCCTGTATTGATGAGATAAAAGTTGTTGTAATGGTTTCTGGAATCCAGGACTTATCGTTGATAAAGTAACAAATTTTATGAGAAGTGGATGCCCTTCAGATCCAGACAAACAGGAAGTGACAAGAAAGGAAAAAAAAAAAACAGTTTTATGCAAATCAGTTGCGTCACCAGTCCCAGTCTCAGACAGGCATTTCAAAATAGATTGTTTTGAAACAATTAGTGCGACTTGTTTGATAAAAATAGAAATTTTTAACGTGTTATTTTGTGTTTTTTATAACAGTAAATAAGTTAAATTTAAATGCTGATTAAATTAATTTTTATTTCTATTGCACTCATGTCACTACTGACCCTTAGTTAAATAAGAGTAAAAAATTAAAATAATTTTATTATCTATATCACTTATAAATTTAAAACTAATGAAAAATTCATATTCTTGAAATATTAAATAAGCTTTGAATTTTGTTTAAAATTAATTGATAAAATAAATTTTTATAGAATATAAATTAAACATTTATAATAAAATATGATATTTTTTCATCATACCTAAGATTGTAGAAGTGAGATAGTATTTTATTTTGAGCGCTTGCCTCCCAATCACAGATGTCACAGGTTCGAATCCCAGGCGTGGTACGAATTTTGCTCGTTGCTCACACTGCTCATAGTGCTGGAGTAAAATATCCTTAGTGGTAGACGGATCGCGGGTTAGAATCCCCTTGCTGTTGGGCTAACCATAGGAAGTGGTTTACCTCTCCAAGTAACGCAAATGCGCGTTAGTTCCATCAAAAAGTTCACTACGAAGGCTAGTTTGTCTCAAGGCTTAATCGAGAAGTTCCCTTGTTTTCTGGATTGGGTTCAAAATTTCAGGGCTATGAAATTTAACATCGGTAGTCGTAAACTCAGAATCGAGTTGGCTTTTCATCTATGACTGTTACAAAATAAAATAAAAACTTGTTTGTTTAGAGTCGCAGTGTCTCTAACATAAAAAGAGCAGCAGTTGCTCAAGGGATAAAACGTTCGCCTTCTTATGACATGAACCATTTTCGAATTCTAGTCGTGGCTGGTTGATACGAGTTCTACTGTCGGCTCGCACCGACCACAGTGCTGACGTAAAATATCCTCAGAGGCAGACAGATCATGGTTAGAATCTCTTTGCAGCCGAGCAAATCATGGGTGGTTTTTCGTGGTTTTCCTCTCCATGTAGCAAGTGCGGGTTAGTTATATCAGAAAATCCTCGATGAAGGCTAGTTTGTCCCAGTGCTTGATCTAAGAGTTCCTTTGTCTTCTGGGTTGGTTTCAAAATTACAAAGCGAGTTTACCATTGATAGTTGTAAACTCAGAATTGGGTCAGCTGCTCAACGCGATAAAATTAAATATAAAACTTATCTGTAAAATTTTCTTCTATTGTTTTAAACAGTCAATCTAAATAATATTTTTGTGCTAATAATTTCATAGGTCAACTGCTAAATGTTTTTTTTTCATTTATGGTGGAATGATTTATCCAACAAATAGTAAAAAGTATAATGGGAATAGTAATGACATTTTCTTTGTCATAATTAACAAAATAAATTAATTGATTTATCAAATATAGTACGTAAAGTTAGCGAGGAAGTATGTTTCATGATAGTCTACCGTGTGTAAATTAGTTTTAAACATGCTTTATAAATCATGTTTTACAATCTTGATTTCGAGAATATAAAGCGTTAATATAAAGATGGATATTTTGTGAAATTTTTTAATTTCTTTTTTTCAATGCGGTAGTATTTTGAAACCTTATTTACATTAAAATATGAGTGCCATATTTTTCAAAAATACCTAAATATATCTGAAATTTTTTTAAAAAGAGAATAATTTAGATAGAGATGCTTCAGAAAATTTTATTTAATCTAAAACAGGCGAAATCAAGCGCATATACAACGCAAATATAAAGAGGGATAATTTGCGAATTTCTAATAGTTTTTTGGAGCATGAGAGAGAGGTTTGATTCTGGTTTAATATTAAAATATAGGCTTCATATATATTTTGGAAATATTTATAGACGTCTGAAAATATTTATTGAGATTTTTTTTGAAAATTCTTATTTAGGGTAAAATAGAAAAAATCTTTTTTAATGATATTTTGAAAAGTGGTATTCATTTGAAACTGTATTTATATTTAAATATGAGTGTCATATTTCTGGAAAATACTAATATATATCTAAAAATATTTAAATTATCTTAAAATACCCATATGGATCTAGAAATGCTCATAGAAAAGTTTAAAAAAATTCTTATTTGGTCCAAAATATGCGAAGTCTTGAATATATATAGCTCTAATATAAAGGCTATAAATAATTTGGTAATTTTTTAATAATTTCATCTATCCAGAGATTTATTTAAAACTAATTTTATGCTAAAATATGTGTGACTTCTTTTTCGAAAACTCCCATATATGTCTATAAAGTTTCATAGAACATTTTTAAAAAAAGTCTTATTCAGTCCAAAGCAGGCTAAGTCTTGAAGACATAAAGTGCTATAATAAAGATGGATATTTTATGATTCTTTTAAAATTTTTTGCAAACTCGTTTCATATTAAAATATTAACATCATTATTCTGAAATATTTCCATTTTAGTCTAGAAATATTTATAGAAAGTTTTAAAAAAAATTATTACATTTATTTTTAAAATTTCAAATTGGACACCGATACGTGCTTAATATAATTAAACAAGCTCGAAAGTTTTGGAGCCTCTGAATTCCTATTACTTAATTCACTTTGTAAGAGACCCCGAATTGTATTTAAATACATAATGCATCATTGTTGACATTGTTACATAAATGTAAAGTGACAATGGCAAAATGATCCTAATAACTTCTTGTTGTCTTGTAATCATTGACCCTAAATAGATTCAGATGATAATGATAATTTTAAAGTTTCAATTATTATTCCTGAAATCAGTGAGTGGTTGGAAAATCTGAAATTTACAAAAAGTCTGCTTTCAACCTATAAGTTTTTAGAGAAAAAATTGAAGCGATTTCATCTCCTTTCAAAATATAGCAAATTATTATCTTTCCTTAAAATAGAACTTTTTGTCACCTTATTTATAAGGTGGGATAAAACGACTAAGGGTAGTAGGTGTATGATGTTTAACAAAATTAATCAAGATAAGGAAAGTACAACAATATTAATCGAAAAAGAGAGATTAATTTATAACAATGCAGAGAAACAATTTTAGTTACTTAGTGAAAAAAGAGCTGATTATGCTAAAAAATACAATGATAGTATATCCGTAATGTGACAGAGATAATGTGTTAAAGAATTATATACAAAAATTAAGAATAACCTCTGGGAATAAAGTTCATATTCAAAAATTACATATTCAGGGTGCGACTTTCACTTTATTATTATTGTTTCTAAAAGATACTTTAAGCACTGATACCAAATTTCGTCCTTTACTTCCTCTTCGTAAATATTCATCTCGTCATTTTATTATTATTCTTGCTGGAACGCTTATCAAGTGCTTACTTGAAGCACTGATACCAAATTTCGTCCTTTTCCTCTTTTGCAAGTATTTATCTCGTCATTTTTTTCTATATCGCTATTTTAGTTTTAAACTGTCTATCAGCATCCAAGCTTACCGAAAATAATTTATAACATACATAATTTTCCCCTTCACGAAGTGTATTTTGAGAAAATTTTATCGAAGAGAAACAATAACTTATCGTATTGCAGTCTGATTTCCAAAATCGGCAAATATAGAATAAATAAATGCATTTGAATCGCCACAATTTACAAAACTTTTTCAATTTATATTACTGGTAATGACCTTCATAATCCAATACCAGAATCTTAAGAATCGCTTGGGCAGTAGCCTCGATGTATAATTGTGTCGGAGAAATGAGAAGTCCTTTTTACCATCTATATTTTTAGAAACCGTATTAAAAAGGAAGAAAAAAAAAGTTTACTCGTTAAGGGTCTCAAATTAAGGAGAAGGTACAAAAGCGCTACTGAAATCGGCCGAATCACTAGTGAGAGAGGCGGTTGAAAAACCATCGAATTGATTGCTTAATGAAACTTGGAACAATTTTTAATGATCGCCTTTCAGTTTTTATCTGTTTCCTGCGGCAATTCCTTCCTTTCCAAATTTCTGTAGTTTGCTATAGATTTGTTTTAAATCACCTGGCGGATAATTTTCAAAAATATCTTTTTTTAGAACGAGAGTCGTTTGAAACCAGTTTCTAGGAAAGAATGGGTGTCATAATTTCAGAAAAAAACCATAACTGTTGTGATAAAAAAATATTCGGGATGCTTCTTTAATATTTCATCTGAAAAAGATATAGTGTGCAAACTTTAAACAAACATTTTTTATACATTTATGAATATTTGGAGTACAGTGGCAAATATATTTCATTTTATCGTCTGAAAATAAATAAGTTTTTAATGAGAAAAACAATTCCAAGATGGCAAATGTTATTAAACAAAGTTTATGTAATAAATTTTCTTGTTACAATGAAATTTCTACTACAAAAGCATATAAAATATTTCAAAAGGCTTTTAAATGTGACTGTTTAATAAAACCTACACTATTTTATTGGTATAAAAAAGTTCAAATGTGATAGAAAATTTGTTGAGGTAGACCAGCAATCTGGCAAATCATTCTCTATGAGTGATGATCAACATATTGATCAAGTCAGAGAATTGATAATCGGTGATCGTCTTTTAACAATAGGAGACATTATTGAAAAAGTTCCTATATAATTTGGCTCCTGTAAGGCAATTTTAAAGGAATATTTACGCATTTCGATTTGTTCTAAGAACTTTGAATTTGTTCCAATAACTACAAAGTGTTCATGTAACCCCAGATGTTCTTTTTCTAGACGATTCCTTTTAAAAACACATTATCACTCCTAATGGAACTTAGATCTGTTTTTGATAAAGAATATAGCTTAACATTTAAGTGAATAGTGCTTGAAAAGTGAAGTAAAACAGAAAAGACTCAGTCAAAGCTTGTTAAAAATCAAGATAATATTGACTGTTTTCTTTGATTCCGATTGGCAAGACAGTCAATAAAGATTATCACTTAAGTGGTTTGAAGCATTTTCGCAAAGCAATATATTAAAAATGATCTGTAATGTGGCAAAACAACATATTGGTTTTGCACCATGATAAAGCACCTTCAGTTAGTTTTTTAAATTTAATTTTGCATCCGGCATTAAACAGCAGGCTCAATTTTTGTGTTTACGACTACTAATGTTCAACTTCGTACCCTTGTAATTTTGAACCCAATCCAGAAGACAAGGGAATTAAGAAAATTCGCCTTCGTCAAGGACTTTTTTGAGGGAGCTAACTCGCATGGAGAGGAAATCCACGAAAACCTCCCACGGTTAACTTAACAGCAAGGGGGCTCTAACTCATGATCTGTCTACCACTGAGGATATTTTACGTCAGCACTGTAGTCAGTGTAAGAATTCAGAATTCGTATCGACCAGCCATCGCTGGGATTTGAACTCATTCACCTCATTGGAAGGCGAACGATGTATCACCTAAGTCACCACGGCTCGCAGTTATTATTCGTCAATTCTCGGCAAAGCCTTAAAAAAAAAAAACGACCTCATAAGTACTGAATTCTCCAGACATGACACCGGGTGACCTTTTCTTACTGTCAAAAGTTCGTTAGGAATTCTGAATGACATTTACAAAAATTATTTTAAGGCATGTTTTGATAATTGAAAAAATCATTGCAAAAGTACAATGAAGTAGAACAAAAGTATTTTGAGAGGATTGAAATACATCGTGACGTACAAATTGGTACTTTTTGTGTTCTATGCCACCATTCTGAGTACTCTTTGACAATAGCAGTATATGTTAAAGCTGAATTTTAAAATACATAATAAAATAATTTTATGTTAGATCTGAATTAGCAAAGAGTAAGCATAAGCAGCTCCAACATATAAGGAAACAAAATGCACCTAGACTTACAAATTGGTACCTTTTGTTTTAAGCCACCTTTCTGAGTAATCTTTGACCATAAAAATATATGTTAAAGTAGATTTTCAAAATTCATTATAAAATGATTCAGCATATGATCTGATTTATCAAAGATTAAGATTACGTGGGGCTTCATTATTTATTAAAATATATGAAGAAAAGAGTGAACCATTTTTTTTTGTTGTTTTTTTTTTTGTTTAAATAAAAATCTTTGTTTTACATTTTGTTGCTCCATTTGATTAATGGTGAATGATCGTAATGTTTTATCCATCAGACAATTTATAGATTATTTAAATATCTTTTGTACAATGTGACTTCTTTGAATTTGATTTCATGTGAAAAAAAAGGCCTGATAATATTAAATATAATCCATATACGCTAAAAATTCTATATTAATAAAAAAAAATTTAATTTTAAACTCAAGAACAAAAGCGTTTCTAGCGCTACCTTTTATGAAAATATGTGATGAAGAGGTTAAAAAAAACTTGTGACTGTTATTATTTAGGATTTAAACTCGAAATTGTTTTCTAAAATTTCCTTTCCAAATGCAAAGCAATTAACGTGCATGTAAACTGATCACTTCATATCGTCAGGCAGAGACTGATTAAGGCAGGGGCATCCGGGGCAGTTGCCCCGGGCTCCACATCAGGGGGACCCCAAATCGATTAGAAAGTTTAATTTACGTTTAATGAGCTTTTTTAAACAAAATATCAGTGCAGTGTAAAATCCGTTTCATGTTAGCTTCTTCATTAATCTATGGTATGAACACAAAAAATTTATATTTCCATAGCTTTCTAGGGCGTAATTCAGCTAAGTTTTCACAATTACGATAGACAAATATGGCCAAACAAAAGCCTGTATTTTTACATATCGCGAAATGCGATATGTTTGCAAAAGTACGGGCTTCTGATTGGCTTAATTGAGCCATCGTAATTGCGAAAATTTAGCTGAATTCTGCCCTAATGTCAGCAAGGATATGAATTTTTCGCAGATAGATGACAAAGTTAACAATCAATTATCCCATTCTTGACTATTTTGTACTTCTTTAATCCAGTTAATGTAAAGAAAATAATAAATTGTGACTCTTCAGATGTGCTATATCCTCTTAATGATGGTCATAGAACTGTTAGAGAACCAATAAAATGAACAGAACGATATTTCGCCTGGCCATTGATGGGGGGGGGGGGGGGGGGGACTTTATAGCTAGTTTATATATAATGAGGTGAAAAATTTAAATACCTCCATAAAGCTCGGTTCCTCATTCCTGAAGTAGTAAAGCAGAGTGGGGCCCCCAAAGAAGTTTTTGCTCCGGGCCTCAATTGATTTTAGTCGGGCCCTGTCGTCAGGAGGAAAATTTAAAAATTTATTAGGATTTTTTTTTTGAACCGCATAATTTGTTATAAACTGGTGTCATATGAAAAAATGTGTGCCAAGCAATTGTGATCTTATCTAACTCCTGTTTTTTTTTCTTCTTTCAGATATTTTTTTCGTATTTTAAATTAATTTTTCTTACTCTTTCTTTTAACTTTCTTTAAAAACATATATATTACGAATATTTAAAAATATTAAAAAAAGTTCTAATTTTTATTTATTTTTTTACATATTTATTGTTATCATTATTTTAAGAATACAGTTTAACCCCGACATAAGAGTACCCCCATGTAGCATAATACGTAAATTGAACGTAAATTTTTGGGAAATCGGTAAAGTCAATACGCTTTATACGTAAATTTTACGTAATATTGACGGAATGATATTATCATTGAAGTATTTGGTGAAAAAGCTTTGGTATATTTTACGTAATATTAAGAGAATGAATTTTACCAACTACCCTTCGGTAAGATTGCTTTTATATATTTTACGAAAGATTGACGAGAGAATATTTGCTATTTTGATTTAGCAAAAATGATTCTGTGTATTTTACGTATTATTGACAAAGCAAATTTACTGTTTAAATTTCGGTTCGAATTATTCACGCAAATTTTTTGTTTTTTCGATAAACAATTTTTTTAATAAATTCGTACATTTTACGTAATTTACGCAATTAAAATTTCGTAAATTTTACGCAAGTTTACCATTTAAATTTCGGTTTAAATTATTAACGCAATTTTTTTATTTTTTGGATAACCACTTTTTTCTTCAATTTGACGTTTCAACTTACGTACATTTTGACGTACCGTTGACGTAAATAATATGTACAAAATAACATACTCATAACAACGTAGTAAAAAATGGTTGGTAAAATATTCTGAAAATAAACAAATTTATTTCCGTAAAATTTTACGATTTTTGGATGACTATGTTTTGCTATAATTCGATATTTCAGTTTTACGTAAATTTTAAGAATGGTTAGTTAAATTTAAAGGTGAAATATACGTATTTTTGAAGTAAAATTGATGGTTCTCTGAGTTAGTTACTTCTGTTAAAACTTGCTAAAATTCATAAATGCAATTAATTTCCATGACTATCGTTCAATCAATGTAAACTTTGTATTGTACTCTATTCGTGATGTTTGCTTTAATCATATCCTGAAATATTTTTAAAATGAGTCACTAAGAAATTCCCTAAATGCTTGTTTGATAGATGACAAAGACATTTACTAACAATGGCACCGGAGTCGGTAACTTCTTTAATTTTTATCCAACTTAATTAAAATTTAACAACATATACAAGGTGCTCCATTATCACCACCTTTAATGTATATTTTTAGAATCCTTACCGAAAATGAAATTAAAAATTCTTGCAAATAAAATTTAAGTGAAGAAAAAAAAATAAAAACGCCATTGAAATCTGAAGAATCACTATTAAGGAAAATGGGAATGAAAAATCAAACCCATTTTGATTGACTGCTGAAACTTGGAGGTGTTTCTAACAATCAACTGTCAGCAGTTCTGTGGTAATCAAATAGGTTTTGGTTTTTTTAAAAATTTCCATCTTCATTTATTGTGATTACTCATATTTTAATAGCGTTTTTGCTTTTCTTTGTTTTTATATTACCTTGCGACCCTTAATGAGCACAATTTTTAATTAATTTTTGACAAGGATTCTAAAATTATACATCAAGGATGATCGTTAAGAAACATCGTGTAAAATTGTACAATAGGGTGATTTTTTTTTTTTTTTTTTTCGTATGGAAAATACGCAGCATGCAAAATATGTCGTATATTTTTTTATTTAAATTTGTAGTCTTTTAAAACAATGTTCATAAAAGTGAACAGTATTAAGTTAAAAAAAAAAAAAAAAAAAAAAAAAAGTTAACATTGTTATTCCCCATTTGAAACTCAATTTATCTTCTGTATGGGTTTTACGCTATATCAATATTTTGTGTGAAATGAATTAAAACGGAAATTAATAAATAATTAGCATAAGTATAAGTTCAGCGTAATTTAAATTTTGTTTCGGATAAAGAAGAGTTTTTGTTTAATTTCTTAAATAACAAGTTGCGATGAATGAGTGTTTAATTATTTATTTCTGCTATTAGATATACTTATTTACATCTAGATTTTAATTATATATTTCAAAACTTGTCAAAAGAAAATTTTGTTTTCATTTTTATTTCGTCAAAGTATTGACGGTTAAAATAAAAGAAACATATGAACCCGATGCAAAAATGAATGATCAAAAACCAAATATTAAAATCATCTCTTTGCATGCTTTTCCGGCAAAGCAGCTCTGCTACCTCAAGACCCGGTTGGAGCCAATGATGAAGCCCTTCACGTGAACCAATAGAATGCTCGCTTTTCTATCACGTGGGGATCTACAGGAGAAGATGAAGGATTCAGAATGCAATGGGAGGATTTCCAATTAAGTGTTCGGTATAAAAAGATTCCAAAATATGTGTTTTTAAAAGTCCTTTGTGATGTGTATTAATAAATAAAATAAGTGAGGGAAACATAAACGAAACGAGTGTCACTTCACAATGTGGTCGATTTTATGGAATTCTTTAAATGTCGTTTAATTGTCATTACTTTTTTTAGAAACATGTTGAAATACACCTTTTTTGAAAAACAAAATCATCTGGACGGACGGGAAATGTCATCAAATTTTATAGAATAAAGATGATAAAATATAAAGAGGCCAAATGAGAAAGAAAGATGAGGACGGACCAAAAAATATGTGAATCTATATTTTGAAATGATGCTGTGGAATCCATTTTGTAGTAGGATCGAAATTTATTATTTAGATACAAGTGTAGTAACACTATCAAATGGTAAGTCAATTAATTATTTCTTTGATACTTATTGATTCTTCATTACGAATCTCATTGTATCAAAAATATTTTTCTTGTCACTCTTCGAAATTTTTTTTTTATCTCAGTACTATTTTAAAGGCCTCAAATATTTCAAGATTTAACAAACGTACTCAAATATTTATTTGATAAATGCATGTGCATTAAGAATGAAATGAATTTTTAACATAATAGCTGCTGGAAACTAAGTTAATTCCTTTGCTTTCTGTGAATGGTTTGAAAATACTTTTTTTTTTTAAATTTCCTGATCATGTATTTAAAAGGGTTTTAAAACATTGCATGATTCTGATAAATTTACTAAATAACCAATTTGCTAAAGAATGCACAAGCATTGCGAATTATATGAATTTCAAACACAATAGCTGTTGAAACTAAGTTGATTCATTTGTTTTCCAGATTCTTATAATGATTTTATAAAATTTTATTTTTTGCATTAAAATTTCTGTTCATGTATTTTAAAGGATTTTAAAAGATTCTGTGATTTTTTTAATTTTACTTATAATTAATTTGTTATAGAATGCACAAATATCGTGAGTTATAGGAGTTTCAAACATAATAGCTGCTTGAAATTGAATTGATTCATTTGCTTTCCAAATTCTTAAAGCGATTTTTAATATTTTATTTTTTGCATTAAATTTCCTGTTCATGTAATATAAAGGATTTTAAAAGATTCTATGATCTTTATAAATTTACTTCAGAACCAATTTTTTAAAGAATGCACAGACATTGTGAATTATGGGAGTTTCAAACAGAATAGCTGCTTGAAACTGAGTTGATTCATTTGTTTTCTAGATTCTTAAAACAATTTCAAAATATTTTTTTTTCACTAAACTTCGTGATTATGTATTTTAAAGGGTTTTAAAAGATTCCACGATTTTGATAAATTTATTCAATACTGATTTGTTAAGGAATGCACAAAGATTGAGAATGATATGAATATTAAACATAGTAGCTGGTTGAAACTAAGTTTATTAATTTGCTTACCAGATTCTTTAAACCATTTTAAAATATCTTTCCATTAAATTTCCTGATCATGCATTTTAAAAGGTTTTAAAGGATTCCATGATTTTGATTAAGTTACTCAATGCCAATTTGTTGAAGAATGCACAAACATTGTGAATGATTTCAAACCTAATAGCTGCGTGAAACTAAGTTGATTAATTTATTTTCCACATTTAAAATATTTCTTTTCAATACAATTTTAAAATATTTTTTCCTTAAATTACATGATCATGTATTTTAATGGATTTCAAAAGATTCCATGATTTAGATAAAAATTTACTTAGTGTTTAATGTTTATTCGGTGTTTAGTGTGTAGAAAATTCGTTAAAGAATGCACAAACGTTGTGAATTATATAAATTTTAAACATAATATCTGCTTGAAATAAGGTTAATACATTTGTTTCCTATGTCTTTAAAAAAAAAATTTTTTTTAATATTTTGTAGTAAATTTCAGGATTATAATTTTTTAATAATTTAAAAATATTACATATTTTGTTAAAGTAAGTAAGTGACTAATTTGTTAAATATTGTACAGACGGTGTACATAATATGAATTTTATGCATAATAGCTATCTGGAAGTAATTTAATTTCTTTATTCATAGAACAATTGAAAAATATTTTTTCATTAAATTTCTTGATTATAATATTTCAATCACTTTAAAATATTCCATAATTTATATAAAATTCTTTCATAAAATATTTTTTCAAAATTCCCAAACACCGCGTGTCATAGTAATTAGATATTAATAAAACAGAAATACATTATAATAGTAAAATAGAGTAAATACCACTAGTGGCTTATGTTTAATGAAAAGAATTATCATTAATGATTTATATATCAAATTGTAATTTAAAATATTACCCCCTCTAAATAAAGCAGTTTTATAATTATTTGTATCTGAATCTTTACGAAAACAGATGAAAAATATTGCTTAAAGTCAAATGCCTGATTGATAAAAATTATTTTTAATATGATATAATATATATGTTTTCAGAAACGTCATGATTTATGGTGAAAAAACGTTAGAAATTTTTTTTTACACATTCTTAATGTAATTTTTAAATGTAAAATTACGTATGTTTTGTAAGTAAAAAAACATAAAATAAAATTATTTTTCTTATGTTATTAACACGGACTGAAAACAGTCAATTATTATTGTTATTTTTTTTAAAGAAACTAAGCAAAAACAACCAATCGCATTTGTCTCTTTGTGTTTCTGTTATGCATATAGGAAATCACACACACATACACACACATATATATATATATATATATACAATAGTTGGGCAAAATAATAAAAACATTTTTACACAAATTCATTTTTAAAATTTCTCAAGAAAGGCTTAAAGAAATAGTTTTAAATTTTTTGCTTTCTTACATATAAATAAAGTGTAAAGCTGTTAGAGGCTTGAGGGACCGGCAATAAATTAAAAACGAAAAAAAATATTTTTGAGCGGACTATGCCAAAAAATTTAACACTAAGCTTGTAACTTTTATCAATTACTTTCGTTATCATATGCAATAACTGCTCAAAGTTTCGTAAACCTAGCTTAATTATTCATGGAAATATGGACATTTTTATTAAAATTAAAATAAAAAACTAATTTTTGACTTACGCTTTATTACTATAACTGCAGAAATATTCAATAAAATTAAGCAAACTTTAAAGAGTAATTTTTAACTAATAATAAATATATCATTTTAAAATTTGAAGAAAAAATTGGTTAAAAGAGAAAGATATTAGTAATTAAAGATACTAGTTCATAACGCGCATTAGCGGAAATTTTTTTTTTCCACATAATTTTGGTTTGAATCGTATTTGGTATCTCATGAAAAAAGTTCGTTTTGAATATCTTAAAAATGCAAAAAGTTTCTAGCACTTTTTAAGTAGTTTTTGTATTTTTTTATTGAAAGCTCTAAATGATAAGGGGTCGTCCACAAATATTTTGTATCATACTACAAAATTTAATAATAAATGATAATACCCAAAAATGTTGATCCAGACTAGGAAGTGGGATGGCATTAGGAAAAAAAAAAATATGTGAAATAAAACAAAATTTAGTAGGGGATCGTCCTATTTAAGGACGATGTCATTTTTAATATATCTCGCCAAATAATAGAAAATAAAATGCGTTGAAAACCCCTTACCATTCAAAGCTTTCTTTCAAAATTTACAAAAAGTACTCTGAAAATCGTTAGAAACTTTTTAAATTTTCAAAATATTCAATACAAATTTTTTTTCATAAGTTAAAAAATTCGATGCAGAATAAAATTATGAATTTCTTTTACAATGTTTCTCATGCATGCGCAGTATAAAAAGATGAATTTAAATGCTCACATCTTGCACATTTTTAAAAAAAAAAATTTCAAATTTATATGTTTGTTTTTAAGTAAAAGTTACGCAAATATTTTGTTTATTTTTATTGAATATCTCATCAGGTTGAATATTCTTCAATTGAATATTAAATATTTTTCAGAAAGAAAACGCAAAGTAAAAAATTTAGTTTTTTTTTATATAAAAATGTTTAGATTTCCCTGAATATTTAAGCTACGTTAGGAAATTTTGTGCAGTTATTACATATGATAACCAAAGTAACTGATACAAGTTACAAATTTATTTATTTATTTATGTTTGGCATAGTTGTTCAAAAACACTATTTTCGGTTCGTAATTAATTGCAGATACCTCAAACCTTTAAAAGCTTTAAATTGTATTGATATGTATGAAAAATCAAATTGCTTAAACACTTCTAAAGTTATTAAATATTTTTTGAGTATTTTTTTAACAAATATTAAAAATTTAGTTAGTATAGAATATATATATATATATATATATATATATGGGTGATTCTCACGAAATATGACAATTCACTGTCCCTTGCTCCAAGATCTAATACTATAATACTAAAAGAACTTTTTGTAAAAAAAAAAAAAAAAAATATCATTGCTGTTAGCATTTTAAAATAACTTTGCACTAGCAATGACTGTTTTGTATAGTTAAAAAATTTAATTGAACTTCAAAATGTCTTTTTCCTGGCATGTCCCAAACAATGTTTCCAACAATAACTAACTTCAAAACTTCCTATAAATTTTTCAATATTTAATTTTTTTTATCTCAGCCGGTGTAAGCATTTCCAGAAAATACGCAGAGGGTATTATTTACAAAAACTTCGTTTTAAATTAATTTGTTCTGTCAATAATTTGTTTGTCCCAAGAAAATTTTTAATTTTCCTGGTTACTTCTATTTAGTGGTTTATAACCAAAATAGATAGAGCCAGCAATCAATATCTTATGTTAATAGATTGATTAGATACCCTCCTATATGAACATGTCTTGTTACATGAATAAAGAGCCAATTTTCTGATTCAAAATCTATTTCAAAAATTTTTTCAAGGTGAGTAGGTTTTTGTGTTGTCATTTTCCTGGCTTCTTGAAACTATTAATGACATGAACTACATAGATTTATCTGAGTTATTTTAAGAAATCCTGTTGTTTTCTACAGAATATGAACATCTTAGGCCAAAATATTTAATTAAAGTAAAGTTATATGCTATAAAATGGCGAATTTGTCATTATCCTGGCTGTCATTTTCCTGGCTTACGAATGCCAGGACATTGAAGTGCTACCTGAAATTTTTTTAAACTGCTAATACTGTAAGGAGGGAAAGCAAATATTAACCCAATACCAAGTTTATGTATGATTGTAATATGCTTGGATGTAATCAAAGTTATTTATTTATTTAATGATTGATTATTATCCACAATTTTATTCTGTACATATTAGCAACAAAATTTTTTTTGATTCGTTCTACAGTGGATAAAAAGAATTAATTTAAGCAATTTATGGAAGAGAAACAATCTAACATAAAGGCTTAAGCCATCTAACATAAAGGCTTAAGTTGAGTTACTTACTATTAACTTAAAATGACTGTTTTTTAAACTGTTAAGCTAATATGTCATTTTCCTGGCATTCAAGATTTAGTGAATTTCTATTTTATTTTTTACCTCGAGCAAATGTTAATAAACTACACTGCTGTCTGTAAGATATTAATAAGTGTAACTAAAGAATTATACAAAAAAAAATTGAGATTATTTTGACGACTTTAAATCTAAAGAAATTCTTTGATCCGAATTGTCATATTTCGTGAGAATCACCCATATATATATATATATATATATATATATATATATATATATATATATATATATATATATATATATATATATATATATATATATATATATATATATATATATATATATATATATATATATATATATATATATATATATATATATATATATATATATATATATCAAAGTTTTCAGTTTATTTTTCTTCAGCTTGCAGTTCTTAAATACTCGGAGTTTTTATATTATAGTTTTTAAAAATAACTGACCTTGCACAATTGTGCTGTATCTCAACAATGAAATTATGGTATAAATAATGCAAATTAAGGAAATTGCGAATTGTTGATGGTTAGGTCATTGATTTGCTTAAAGAATTAAATGGTTTGAAAAAAAAAATTTACTATTGCATTAATGAAGAGAACACCTTAAAATAACAAAGCAAACACCTTGACAACTTTGGCTCTAATGAACAGAATGTCAAGTAAATAAGATTGAATCTTGATGGTTTAAATCTTAACCATACATATGCTTCTTAATTAGTGCAAAAGATATTTTAAGTCCCGAACTAAGACACAGAAACGTTAATTCTCCAAATAGACATAACCTTTGTTTCAACAGATATAGATTATTTACTCTAAAAAATTCTAATATATATATATATATATATATATATATATATATATATATATATATATATATATATATATATATATATATATATATATATATATATATATATATATATATATATATATATATATATATATATTATATATAGAGAGAGAGCAAATGCACTTGATTCTACATCATTAGCCCTCATGCATTGAAGATGAATAAAATTGGAACCGTGACAATAAGATAACAAAGATTACCAAAAGATAAAACACTAATTAAACTTCGAAAAAAAAAAAAAAAAAAACAGTAAATACATACAAAAGCAAGAAAACTAAAACATTAAAAACAAAAGAAAATGAGTTTCTGAACGTCAACTGCATTATTTCTCTTGCCTCCCAATATCGATTGTAAAAGTTTTCTTTTTTCAAAGAAGGACACTTTGCTAAATGGTTTTCGTCCGTTTCGAAATTCTGTTTGCACAAAATGCACAAGGGACTAGTATAAATGTTAATGCGGTAGCTCCTTAACGTTAATTTTTACTTTTTTTACATTTCTCCATCTCTCTTTAACTCTTTGAGTGTACTTTTTATGAGTGAACTTTTTCATACAAAGTAAAATCCGTTTATGAAAAGATGTTTTTTTATAATTATTTATTATTTTTATAATTTATTTTACTATTGGTCGAAATAATTTAGGTCTACAAACTTTACAGCATTTTAATTTTCAAAAATTTGAAAATTTGATTGGAATTGACCAGCTAGAATAAATAAAAAATTTTAATTGCAACATTTTTGAGATAGCAAAAAAAAAAAAAATAATAATAATAATAAAGAAATAACATCATGGGATCTATTTATTTTACCTCTTTCTTTAACCAACTATTTAGTCCATATTTTCCAGATTGCGGTTGTCCCTTACATTTTAAGGGACAAAAATCCAAATCTATTGAAAAAAATGAAAAAAAAAAGGTTTGTTCGTCAAAAGAAAATGCGCTTTTATGTTTGATTTTGTCACTTAAAATATCGTCTGCTCAAAATTTTTACTATATTTAAGGTTTGTCTCTCAAACCATTAATGTAGCATCTTAGTACAGTGAAACCTGCCAAGTTGACCACCCTTGTAAACCTGCATAAGTTGACCTCAGTTATCAAGAACGGAATTTTTCCTATATAATATAAAGAAGCAAAACCTTTGTAACTTGACCACTTGTCTATCTTGTATGTTGACCACTGAAATAAGTCAATTTTGTCTAGGAGTATTATGAAATTCTATTCTAAAACCCTCATAAGTTGACCAGAAAAAAAAAAAAAAAAATTCAGAAAATGTTCTGTCATTTTGCAATGTATGTTAAAATTTCACTTGTTTGGTGAAATTGTGTAAAAAGCTAATCTAAACCCTTTTGTGAGTTGACCATGTGGAGAAACTGTAGGGGGGGGGGCAGCTTCTGACCATTTCTTTCATTCATTCATTGAAAACAGGTGTGTTAGTTGAAAAGTTGCTCTTCCAGTTGCAATAGTGAGCAGATAGTAAGTGTAGTAATATCAGAATAAATTTTTAAGTGTTCAAATAATTTTGTTTTGTCAAAGTTTTCAAATTACATGTCTTCGTGTTCTGATATTTTAAGAAATTATTTTTATTAAACACTTCACATGCATAACTAACGAAATAATTTTTTAAAAAAGTTAAGTAAATATTAGAATTATGTATATGTAACAAATTGAAGTTCATTCAGGTTTAAACACATTTCTTATGATATTCATTTGTTTATTTGCTAAATAAAATTTTTAAGTCAAGTAAAAAAAAAAAAAATTTAATATATAGCAACATGATATAGGAAATGAAAAAGTAAGCAATGACCCGCCCCCTCTATAGGTTGACCACTTGTCTAAGTTGACCACTAAAACAATGCACCACAAGTGGTCAACTTACACAAGTTTTACTGTACATGATAATCTGATCATTAGATAAAGTCATTCGGGTGTTTTTTTTTATACTTTGTGCTTTATGCATTAAAATATAAATTTGTGATTCAGAGCTTTTATCTGGATAATTTTTGTAACAAAGGTATTTTTGAACTTAAATATTACTTTACTAAATAATTATAAGAGATAATTTTTCATTTTTATGCTGGTAAATTGGCGAAGTAAGTATTATTGAAAAATATGAAGTACGTGTACATGGAACTTAGTGGGCACGATGGGAAAATTGAAGCTATGATCAGGACATTGTAATCGAAAAGTGGTGGCAGAAAATATTATTATTATTTTTGTTAAACTTTTAGAATCTTATGAATGGGAAGTTTGTAAATTTTAATTTATTTCATGAGGGAAAAACGTTTCAAAGCAAAAAAATAATAAACATGATAAAAAAAAAATTAAACATATAAAAAAAAGGGAAAAAATGAGCTATTTTTCACTTTGGTTAGGTTGGTTTTGGTTTTAAAACATCAAAAACGATTTTGATTTCATGGAAAACACACGTTGGAAAATGTTAATTTTTATCGTTAACGAAGAATTAGTAAAAATTATGAAACTTACAAATTTTCCTGTGGTTTAATACAAGTTACTGAGAGTTCGCATTAAAACAAAAATTTGTTCTTCAACAAACAACACTGGAATTTTAAGTGAATCGAAATAAGTGCCAGTAAAATTTACATCCAACTAAAATTTCTTTCATTTCAATTTAATCCCTAATACTTATTTTTAGTGGAGCTATGGCACATTTTCTTACAAGAAGTCAAATATTTCTATGTTATTTGCACAACTAAATTCTTGGTGCTATTTTAAAGCAATAGTTTTTTTTTTTAATCCAGAATTTTAATTTATGTCTTATTTTTCATTGTCTCTTAAATTACTTATGAATCATTACTCAATGATTTTAAATAGCAGAAACTGTTGTTTCCTCTGAGTAAAATGCTAAGTTTTTCATTTGTTTTCGTTTTAAAATTTGCCAAATTTTTGAATAATGATTTAAAAATGCTATTGTTTACTTTTCTACTATTGTTGTAATTCTCATAAAATGATCAAATCTATGAGTTCTGTTTTGTGAGTTTAGTTTAAAAAAGTACTATGGTTTCAATGCATGCTATCTAAATAAATACAGAATATATGAAATTTAGAAAAAAAAGCTTGTAAAAGAAAAAAAAAAATCTCGGATAATAAAGGCTATAAAGAGGTTCATATTTTAAGGATTCTGGTGAATATACCTTAGCTAAGACATTTTAAAACTAAAATTTAACTAAAATAATCGTATATAGACTCTTGTAGATTTTTCTTATTGATAAAAAATATTAATTTCAATTTAAAAAAAAAAATTTGAAAAATTTTCTTGACAAATCAATCCTTATGCAACAATAATGTTTCGGTGATGTTTATCACAAATTGTACAAATAACAAAGAAAACAAAATTAAATATTTTTAATCTCTTATTATCCTTTTTTCAAATATTTTGCAACAAAAAAGTTTCAAGTAATTCAATTTTCTATCATTCATTTTATGATGATAAAAAAAGAAATAATAAAAAATATTTTTCTCCGCATTGTGACATCTGACTACTTTCTCAGACTCTCAATCGATTGCATTTTATCCTGTTTTGAAAGACAATATTTGCAAGCATTTTTGGAAATATCAATTTTTTGGTGAAAGAGTGATGGTGTTTTTAAACGGGATAAAAATATCAGTTTCCAGTTTTTTTTTTTTTAAATTTAACATAAAACTGAATTAAAATTAATAACCGTATATTTGTTCATTTAACCTTTAAATTTCAGAAAAAAGATTATTCACTTTAAATCTTTCTTGATAAAAGATTTTCTTTAGACAGTTTGAAGATTTTATTTTCTTCATTAGAATGTCTGTAGACTTTTCATAGGCCTTTAAAAATCCTTTTTAGTCTTTATTTTTTAAAAATAATGTTTGTGAAATCTTCACCTCATTGCTACTGTCATATTTTCAGAATTCATCCTGATAATTTGATTCTGTACAAAATAAATTTGCAGACGATTAAAACTTTTGACGTGATTTTTATATTTTCTATCTTTTGATATTTAGACACTTTCGATTCCAATATTTTTATATTTTGATTTCCTTATATTTAAAATACATGCAATAACATGTAGAGAAATTGATACAAAAATAAAAAAAATTTTAATAGTAGAATAAACAGCATTAAAATTCCTTTGCTGAAAAATGTTAAATACAACAGTAAAAACTTTAAATACAAACGTTAAATAAAGTTTTCATACGTTCAGAGCACAAAGGAAAGGTTGAATTCTAAACTATACATACTATTCTGTTGAAAATAGTTGTCAGGATTTAAACCCTAGAAATACGTTGAAATGTTTAAGCAATGTTTAAACTTTTTCAAAAAACACCCATTTTCAGAAATTTTTCCACCTTCATAAAAATCTCAAATTCAATGAAACAATTTTATTCTTAAAATATTTTATGAGCCCAAATTTCGCAGCTTTAGAATATTAGTGTAAAATTTTAACCGCAAACACTGTTAGTTTTTCTAAAATTGAGTTTTTATTTTACTCTAATTCAAATGAAATATTGACGTTTTGCGCCATTTACATTATTAGCATAGAGAGTGTCGGAGAAAGATAGTTAAAATTTTTATAATCACCATAAAAAATTTTTATAAGCAGTAGCAATTTTTTTTGTAATAAATAATAGAAATAATTTCTAAATGACTGATTTTTTACAAAATACGTTCTTTTATATGAAAACATAGCTTCCAAGGATCAATCTTTAAGAACGCACTTTTTGGAACTCTTTTTCATTGGAGTTGATATAAAACTTTCAAGAAAAATGCATCACGTGACGAAAACTCATTAAGCAAAAGTTGAAGCATTTCTCAACATTGAACCATCACAACGACTAAGAGAGATATTTAACATGTACAGTCTCAAAGTTATATTTTAGCTAGGCTAGTATATATTATACATACATATAAATATATTTTTATACGTTCAAAATGTAGAGAAAACACGAAAAAATTACAGAATAATAAAAAAAAAGAGAAGAAGAAAATTATTAAGAAATAAATAAATAAAAGTCCTTTAAAAAAAAGATATAATCTCTTAATCAGCTCACACGCTTATATCCGCAAATATATTTTTCTGTTTTTTAAGTGATATTTATAAGTTAATGTGTTCTATTCTATTTTTTTTTTTTTCCAAAAAAATTTTTGAGTGCTCCGCAGACTATTGTAATGATATATTTTACTTTGGCTATATTGATACAATATTAGAAAGCACTCCTTTACACGGATAGGATATAATCGTGTGAGATGATGAAGAAATAATAAATTTTTTTTCCGGATTTGTATTAATTTTTTTAAGCAATTTTCTTCTTTTTTTTCACTATTCTGTAATTGTTTTCATGTTTTCTTTTCATATATATATATATATATATATATATATATATATATATATTATTTTTATTTTTTTTATTTTTTTTTTATTTTCAAATTTTTACTTATGCAAATTTTTGTTTTTCAGGTGGGTAGAGAAAAGTATGATCTCTAAGAGAGAGGTGCCTTGTCCACCTTACTGTTTAGCTGTTCATACATGGGGTCTTATAACCCATCTATCAAAGGGGCGATTGTTCAGTATCTGCCTTCTTGCCTTATTAACATCATTCTTTTTAGCTTTGCACATAGTATTTCTCGGATATCCCCGGACACCGCTCGTTTGTCTTGATTCCGCTAGATATATACCACAAGGTAAGATTTTCATATTATTCTTAATCAACGTCTTTATTTCACACTTTTCAAAATTTCACATTTAAAGTCACATATTCATATTTGAGCGAGAAAAAATGCTATCAAAATATATCAAACCAATAGTAAAGAAGAAAATACGAAAAATATCAAAACCAGTCTGATTGCTTGGAGTGTTTTTAATTATCATCTTTCTAATTTTATGTTTCTTACGGCAATAACAGATGATTGTTTTAGTCCTGCCTTCTTCAATGGAGGTTTCTTTAAATTTAGATGTTGTTTTCATTTTTTTCTGATTTGATCAATATTTTGTAAAACCTAATATCTACATTTATTGTTAAACTTTTGACGAAATTATGAAAACTTGGCTTTTTCAATTATTTAAAACAAAATATGTTGTAGTATTTTCTCTTGCAAGCTTTAAAAAATTTTTAAGAAAAATATTGTAAATTTGTTTAATTATAATATTTTTCTTAAAAAAATTAATAGAATTGAAAAATTTTATAGAATTGTTTTATGTAACTTTAAAAAAATCACACTTTATATATTCTTTTTAATTCTCGCAAATTCGAAATTTTCAGTGCTTTGTGATGTAATAAAATATAACTTGCACACTTTATAGCACCTTCAATATGAAAATATTTAATTCCGTTTCGTTACGTAGAGTTTTTTGTATATTCATTAAGCTGATTAACTTTAATAAAATACTTAAGTGAAAGAAAAAAATTTCATGAATGTCGGAATTTTATGTAGTTTTTGTTTCTTTCGTACTATTTTTATTATTTTAAAAACTTATAATGGTCTCTAAGATAATGTTATTTAGTTCATGTAAGATTTTAGTGTTTTCTATAGTAATAAAACAATAGTATAATAGGCTTGCATCGTTTACTTTAAACTTAACATTTCTTTACCTTACCATACTTCCTTCATCTTAACTATCTTTAAACCTTTTACCAAAAATTAAAGCCAGCGAGGATATAAATTGAATTTCCAAAAAGTCAGATACTTAAAATTAGATTTATCAGGAACTATTCGACCGATTTGGTTCAAATTTTGTATTTTACTTTATAAAACAGCATTCATTAGAATAATGCAAAAAATTTTCTCAATTCAATTTTTTTGGCATTCTTAAATAAAATAATAAAAAATAATAAATATTTACTAAAAGTTATTTTTTGCATGGAATTATCATTGGATAAACGAAGTTTATAATTGTGTTTAAAAACTCTTCAATTCACTCAAAAAGTTCTCGTGATATAGTAAAATATGTAAAAAGTAAAATTAACATTAAGGGATCCAAATTTTGAAGGGCTCTCCTGACCTAATTATTTGGACCATATTTCCCAGATTGCGGCTACCTGCCATATTTTGGGGATCAGAAATCCAAATCCGTCGAACAAAAGGTGTTTGTTCAAAGAAAGTACGTTTTTGTGTCCAATTTCGTAATTTAAAATATCGTCTACACCAATGAATTAGCATATTTCGGATCACCCCTTTGAACCACTAAGATTGATTATATCAAAAGTTATTTAGGGTGGTCTGTTTTTTTTTGCGCTTTGTGTAGGGTAACTTAATTAACTTTTAATTTAGTTTTGCCTCAAATATTAAGTTTATTAATAGAATAGGTAGATATTAAAGTCATATGACTAAAATTCAGTGAATTGCATTGCAAGAACATTTAAAATTTAGCTCTATTGTCAGCTTTCCACTCTGTTACTCTGTAAGTTTTTTCTTATATAATTTAACAGAAAGCAGGCGATTGATTTACGGTATATATTATTTACTGTTTTAGTCTGTTAATTATTTACTGATAAATTATTTACTGTTTACTGTTGTTTGTATTACGTAAATTATTTACGTAACGGTAAATAATTTAGGGTATAAAAATATTTACTGTTTTTTGATTTACGGTATAATTATTTACTTCAGGTTACGGTATAAATTATTTACTGTTTATTTACTGTTTTATCATTTACTGTTGTTTGTTTAGATATTAATTTTTTTATTTGTGTATTTTTTAACATTGGTAACAGAGAGTAACATAATGCAGATTAAAGTTGATGTTTTATTTTATATTTTATAGTCTAAATGAAAAATGCACTGATATTTTTTGTTTCATAGATATTAATTGCAGCTAAAATTTTTATAAGTAGTAAACCGAAAAGTTTTTCCTAAAAAAAATTATACTAAATGCCTCTCTATTTTGAAAATGACCCATTAATCGCTTAAGTTACAAAGAATTCAGTAATTATTATAATTATTGTTTAAAGTTTTTCTTTGAAATGGCACTTATGTTGGAGAAAAAAACACAAATAAAATTACAGCTAATGCTAAATAAATGCTTTTTCTCAAGTTTTATATAGAAAGCATAGTTTTTTTGATGTATCGGTCATGAAAATTTATTATTATATATAGTATAGATTTACTTTTAAGCTTTATAAACTTACTTTAAATGACTTGGAAAATGTTAAGATTCTTTATTTATATTTTTATAATTTAACACAGAATTTTTATTAAACATATTTTTCATAATTTTGTATTAAATTTGGGCAAAATAAGGGGACAATGTTATATTAAGCATTTTAATAGTTTATAATTGCGTAATGCAGCATGAAATATTGGTGGTTTTTTCTGCGTTAAGGGTAAAACTGTTCCAGAACTAGCTCACTTCCTAACAATAATTTTTCAAATTTGAAGTTATTTACATCTAAGAAAAAAATTATTCATCATTAAAATTTTTTTAATTTACAAATTTAATTATTGATAAATTTTTGAATATGAATGAAAAAAATGACCTTTTTTGGATTTTATATTTTATTACAAACGTATTTCCGATTATCTAACAAATTTTCTTAGTGAGTATTAGACTGTTTTCCATAATTAAAAAATACCAAAATATATTTTTATTAATAATAGTTAGAGCGTAAAAAAAATATATTAAAAGGACATCGGTATCCAATCTGCGACAAATGATTTAGGCCTACTTATTCAAAAAACAATTGTAACCAAAATATTATTTTACAATATTCGTATAAAATAACAAAATTAAATGCAACATATCTCAATTGATTTTAGGCTTTACACGCTTTCTATTACTATTCTTCTTTAAGTACGAGAGATAAATGATACATAAATTTCAAAGCGGTCTCCAGATCCTCATATTGGAATGTATGATAAGTAGAATGTTACAGTTAATGTTTAAGTAAAAAAATTGCCCCTACATTGCCCCTATACATATATAGTATATATATATATATATATATATATATATATATATATATATATATATATATATATATATATATATATATATATATATATAAGTTTAAAATGAAGAAAAAACAAAGGTAAATTAAAGACAAATGAAAAAAGGAGGGGGGGGAATAATAATGACAAACAACTGGGGAAAGAAAAAGAATTAATTAATAATAAATAAAATAAAAAAAAATTTAAAAAATAAAATAAATAAATAAAAAAATAAAAAATAAAAAAAAAGGATAAAGTTTTTTTTAAAAACCGGAAAATAAAAGATATAACCTTTTCATCAGCCCACACGATTATATCCATAAAAGAGTGCTTTCTAATATTGTATTAATATAGCCAAAGCAAAATATATCAATTCAATAGTGTGAGGAGCACTCAAAAAATTTATAAAAAATTACGACAAAAAAAAAATAAATAAATAAAAAAAATAAACACAATAAGTAAAAATAACACATAAAAACAGAAAATAAAAAATAAAGGAAGAGCAGAATAAAACAAAATCTACAAAGCGAGCAGTGAAAAATAGCGAACTTACATGAACGGGAAATTTTTCAAGAATGATTTGAAATGTTTACGTAACAAGATTGCCAGATTGCAAAATATGAAAACTATGAAAACAAAAGCGCAAATTGAGTGTAACTAGAGGAATTAAAGTGCGTTCTTGCTGCATTACTGAAGTCCGTTTGATTTGTTAGTTACCGAGGATGGGTCAGAAAACGGATGTACGCGAGGTAATATTATACTGGATAATTTAAAGAAGTTGACTATAAATAATTTTAGAAAATAAATATTTATTTTATTAATATTTTATAACATTAATACGCCTCGAATTAGTTTAGATTAATATTTATTCACTAATTAAAAAAACTAATTTTTTTAGCATTTGTACATTTTTGTACTATTTGAAGGAAAGATACTAGGCAAAAATAATCCTGGATAAATGAATAAATAAATTTGTATTACGCATTTCTTTTCTGCACCTCCCTGTAAAAGTGTTTCTCCTTTACAAAACGAACAAAGAGGGAAAACTTCGATTGATTTTGTCTTTTATGAAGATGATAGGTTTTTTTTTTAATAAAATTAGTTTTTTTTTCTTTTGATTAAAATACAATTACATATACGTATTTTAATCTTACTTTTCTGCTTATGCAGATTGTTTTTTTTTAACGGAAATAATGAAATTGTACTTATATGCAAAATTAAAAATATTAATAAATCTTACAATGATAGTGTAGTTGAGAATGCTATTAATGCATATTTTTTAAAGTTAATTGATTCCTCTTAAAATAATGACAGACAGGTAATCGGAAGTCGTAACAAAAAAAATCAAATACTATCTTAAATACCTCTTTTAAATACCCCCTATATATAGTATTTAAATACTATCTTGATTAGTGTATAGGTATAGGTAAAAAAAAATTTACATCAATCCCCATATCTATTATTACTTATATTCAATTTTTTAATATGTAAATTTTATGTTCAATTTCATTTTTTAGTATATTTATATACGTGTATGTTAGTAAACATACACCTCTAATTAACAATACTGAATTAAAAACTCGAAATCATAGGCAATTTTGTTTTGTTTTTAAATAAATATAAATACTTATATGCATTATCATATCATTTATATTAAATACCAGTTATACTGAATTAGGTTTACACCATTTACAGAATTTTTTAGCAATGTAAAAATAAGAATACTACATCAATTAAGCTATTGTTTTTTTTTATTCTATTCAGCTCAGATTTAAAATAAGACTCTATTTCACAATCATAAGTGGCTTCAGGTTACAATCTTAATCTGAAACATAAATTAAAAATATCTTAATGTTCAAAATTTAGAGACTTCATAATTTTCTTCGCTCTCTTTTTATACAAACAACATAAGCATTCGAAGTAATTTGTAAGTTACGTAAACTACTTGTTTTAATATAAAACCTACCCAAAAGGCAAAAAAATAAAATAAATATTAGATAAATTTAGGTTGTATTATTTTCGGCCTACCTATAAACTAATTTTACTCATTAGCTCGATTTTACAGTAAATTAAAATTTTCAGACGCTTCGTTATATATTTCATACGCTACATATCGTTTCGATTTTAGAGATTATAGAAATTAGATAAACTTTCATGGTAGAGTAATTTTTAGCTTTCAGCTAGCTAAGTTTAACATTTTATAGACTGTTTTAATGGGAGAAAATTTGCTAGATTGTTCATTATGTTCTTTTTAATAATTTCGCAAAAATTTTAAATAGTCAAAAATGGTTAAATTCTGAAAAAAGTTTAAAATAACAGGGAAAATAAATAAAAATTAAATGTAAAAAAAAAAAGAAAGAAGAGGAGTATGAAATTGGACATAAACATTTACAAGGGGAAAAAATTTATTATTAATCAAAACCTTCCTATAATCGACAATTGTTCCATTTTATGGTGGTTAAAAGAAATCTAATAATAAATTTGTTATAAAATTTAATTTGACACAAAGAAGTTGAATTTCCAAAATAAATAATTAAAAAGAATAATGAATTAATAAAAATCTTAATTTTGGATAGCTGTTTATTACACTCAAAACAAAAACTTTTTTCATTAAATATGAATAACCAAAAATGTTAAGCACCGATAAGTAAGTTCTAAGTATTACAATGTAACATTTAATGACCCCGTTTCTCTTCCCGCCTTATCAAATCAGTACGGCAACCTCCTTTTCCTACTCCTGTTTTATCCTTCCACCCCTCTATAGCGGGAGCGGCACATTATGGAATCCACCCCCACGTGATACGACCCAACCACGTGGGATAAACTAGATCACTCGATCTTAGATAATTAAAAGTAGCGTAGAAAATATAATTATAGGTTGTGAAAATATATTTTGAACACATCAAAAAATCATAAATTATATATTTTCATTTTGTATATTTGTTAGAATAGTTCAATAATTTAATGAAGTCGCTAGATTTTACAACTTATAGATTTTCTAATGTTCCATTATACGTTTCAAATACAAATGCGTTTCATTCATATGCGAAACCTCCTCCAAAATCGATAGCCGTCTTAAGTTTGTAAAAGCGACACCAGGAAGCGCTGAACGTGAAATTCACTTTCCTTGTGTGTGGTTCGATTTTATTCTTTTCTAGAAATCGGACAAATGAAATATTTTTAATTGACATGAAAACGTTTTTTTTTTATTTATTGAATGGCATTATGGGGATTGCATTAAATATTTTATTGATGGATTTTTCAACTTGTCAAAATCTTAGAAGAAAAAGTTTATTGTAGTGAAGTTTGTTTCATTCAATAAATTTAAAAAAAAAGTTTTTTTCTTATTATCTCAACGTGGAAAAAATTTAAGTATAAACAAACATAAAAATTAAGTGGTAGTATTTTAACGTGGCGAAGAAAGCAAACAAATTTATGCGAAATCAAACATGCATAAGACTTACATCACAACCACCAAAACGAAAAAAGAAAGAAAAAAAATCCACAAAAAGAGTAGAATTTACAAGTTATGAATTGACTGATTAAGAATGTTCTAGGCAAAATTACTTTAACCTCATTAATGAAATGCATATTTATTTATATAAACTGAAGCAATGGTCTATTTTTATACAAAAAATTCGATGAACAGATGTTTTTTTGTTAAAAATAGATACAGATAATAGATAAAAATAGATTTTGTTAAAAATAGATTTTGTTAAAAATGAAAAAATCTAACGTTTCTATGCACAATTTCTGATTATTAGAAAGAGATAAGAAATCACTGTTTTCTCTATATTATAATGTAGACATGAATGACTTTTAATTACGACATTGTGTTCACTGTAATAAAATTTTGCAGAAGTTTTCTAGTTTGATACCATAAGCCATGCGTTTTGTGTTATTAAATAGTTTTTTTATTAGTTATATTTTAACGGTTGGAAGAATAAGCGAAAAAAATGTTACTAACATTAATAAACTATCTAATAATTAAGATAAACTTATTAAATTCTTACTGAATAAAAATGAAAGGATCAACCCAAACCACAACTAATTAATATTTTACCAATCTGTAAATTTTTACTCTAAAAACTATGCTCACATGTCTTCAAAAACTCGAATGATTGTAACAAAATGGACTTGACTAGTTTGAGAAGACAAAACCTAATTTATTCCATACCCTATATTTTTTTTTCTCACCTAATTGCTTTAGTTACTTACCTCTTATAATTCGATACGGTATACTACTAATTATAATAACATTATATTTTAAAAGAACCAAATGTATTAAAATAAGTAGCTAAATATATTTAAAAAAAAAACGTACATAAGATACACATAAAGTAATAACTGTTTCTGTATCTATATATCTAATATTCTGTATCCAATATAGTAAATAACGTCTAGAATATTCTCTCATAGTTATTAATGTAACCCTTTAATATTTATTTGTCTGTTTTTTCTTCCTCATAATAATGGCCAAATTTATGAGGTAAAACGTTAAATCTTTCAAATTCGGGCCTTGAATTTCAATTTTTAAATTCTACAGTTGAGTATTGTTATAATTTTTTTTTCTTGTTGTGGGTATTTTTCTTTCTAAACCAGTTTTTTCACCTTTTTCAAGACACCTATTCAATTCTGCAGTCACCTACCTGGTTCTAGAGGTCTAAAAGTTGCTCGTTTACTACTTTCTTTTACTATTTTGAAATGTTTTCTTTTAAATAAATTCTATTATTTTAAAATTTGCGAAGCAGATGAGAATTCTGGGCGTTACAAACTCTACTTTCATTCTTTGACTTTCTCTTGCTTCAAGAAAAAAAAAAAAAAAAAAAAAAAAAACTTTTGTGTCTTGCTGATTTTCATGAATGAAAATTGCTGATTCATTTGAAACAAATATATAACCTTGATTAGTTTTATTGCTAATAAAATGTTTTTTTCTTCACTTATTGTCATAAGGTCAGTTCAATAAGTTAAATATTATCATTTAAAAGTGTTTAATCATCTTATAAACATAGTAATTATTAAAAGTTACCCCACGCTTAATATTTATTATTGAATTTTACATTCAATATTAATTTTTCTTCAAAAAAAATTGCCAATTTCTCTAAAACGTTTTTTAATAAATTTTAAACAATTATTTTTTGTCGAATTTTTTATTTTTTAGATTTTTTTACAACTTTCTTATTTTCGTTAAGAAATATTATCCCCCCTTTTCCCAAAATTTTTAAATTTCCTTAATGATTTTTTTTATAATTAATAAAAATGTATTATATTTTATAATTTAAATTTAATAAATTTTTATCTCTTTATTTAAATTCCGTGTTTTAAAATACTTTTTCTTAAGCCACAAACCATCTGAATCAACTTTTGAATATTTTTTAAAATTACCTTCTTAAAAGAATGCTATTTCTTTAAGATTTTTAAATAGGATTTTTTTAATTAATATCCTGCTCAACTATTGAACACAAGGAATTTTTATTTTTGAAAATATACAACTGTGTTCCCAGTTATTAATTTTTTCATGTTGGTCCATATACAAGCTTTAAAGTCACCCCCGGATCGTTTTCAGTTACATAAACAGCTTCAAAAAAAGCCTAGTGCCGGGTTTTAAGAAAAACAAAATCTTTTTCCCTTTTTCTCTTTTTTTTTAAATGGTTGTGTTAACCGACTTTTGTAGTAAAATGTCCAAGAAATATTATTAAAAACTTCATTTTTCTGTTAAATGAGTGCAATAAAAGTCAGATAAAGTTAACCTAAAAAATATTGGATAGATTCTTCGTTTATTGGATTAACTGATAATTTAGCCAAATTGGAAAATATAAGCAAGTTATTTTATACCTTCTTAAACTGCAGGATATAAATTTCAAGTAGTTTTATTCGATATGGACAGTGTGGTTTTCTTTTTTTCGCAGCTCTTCAAAAAAATAAGGTTAGATTCTATAATTTAAATATTCAAATGATTACATTATTAATAAAATTCATTAAAAAAAGCTATTCAATTTTCATATAAATACTCATTATTAACTCTTTTTTTATTCAGACAAACACAAATCTATTTTCAAGTATATTTTTGGTGTATCTAATCTAAATTTTGTTGCAATAAATATTTATTGAATAGCAAAATAGAACTCACTATTATATTAATGGAAAAATTTACAACAAAAAAATATTTTAAAAGTAAATTTTGGAAATATTTATTTTTCCCATTTTTGACCCCGAAAATATCAATTTTCGTCCCACTAAGCAAAGCTACAATTTTAAATAAAATCTGCGGTGGAAAGAAATAATCTAAAAATTCACAATGGCATGGCGCATTTTTAGAAGAAATTACATCATTATAAAAATTTTCTATTATTATTCTAGATATATATAGACGTTTTTAATATGTAATACGACTCGTATTACACATAACACACGTATTACACAAATTAATTACACCTAATACGACACCTAAACATTCATGTGTAAAACATTATGAATAAATTATAGACATCGGGCATTTTTCCAGAATTTCGTGTGGTTTGGAAAGAAATTAAACTTTTATGAAGCATTGTTTTCATTTTTGTTAGTCAGACTTAGTTTATTGTATCACCTTGTTCACGTTTTAAAAAAAATTAAGCAAAATAAAATTCGAATATAATAAAAGTTGTGTTGAATTTTCGATTTTTTTCCTATACATCGCATTACTTATATATATATATATATATATATATATATATATATATATATATATATATATATATAATATTTGCATTTAAAATGTAAAAAAACATATACCATCATGTTCGAGATAAATTCCACTTATGTTATTGCACATCTCAATTGAGAAGAAATTTTCTTTTCGCATCCATTCTGAAAATTCAATTTTTTTACAAAATTATCCACTTCTTTCGTCATTCCTTCTACTCATAGCTTTTTTTTTTTTTTGTGTTCACTAAGCAAAATTTAAAATTTTTTAAAATTATTTTTGAGTATAATTTTTAATTTTTTTAAGATTTTTACTTCTAAAAAAAGTTGACCCTTCTCTTGAACATTTCCCCATTTTTTTTCCTTTCATAAATTTCTTTTTAAATAATTTCAATTTTTAAATTATTTATAAATTTTGTTTTTCAGTTATTTCCTTCCACCTCGCTATATCTCTTAAAATGACTTAATCAATTTTTAAAGCGGTTTTTTAAATATATATATATATATATATATATATTTCTTTTAAAGAAACCGCTTTAAAAAGCAAATTTAAATTATTTTAATTTAAAAGTCAGATTTTTTATTGAAGTAATGTTATTTTATTGAAACACTTATTTTTTTAATTGAATTTAAATTTAATGAAGTTATAGAAAATATACTTGACAAATTCTGTTTTTTTTTTTTTTTTTTTTTTTTTTTTTTTTTTTTTTTTTTTTTTTTTAAGTTCTCACCCACGTACCCGATAATTTATGGAAAAAATATCTACACATTAAAAATTTTTTTCATCGTTTCTGAAAAGATGATGTTAGTTGACAGACATTTAAATTGCAGTCTGCAGTCACTGATCCAAGTAACGAGTACCAAATTTTTTAGCAAACCAATTTTAATGCTTCTTTATATCCATTAAATATGGAAAAAATCATTTCTGTTTCTCCCAGCCTAGGGAAGATAAGATTTATTAAAGTATAAAAGTCCCAGAATCTCGTAGCGCATTTTTTTTTTTAATTTGTTTCATTTTATTCATTTATTTTATATTTATTTTGTTAAACTTGGTTTATAACACTGTAGGAAATCATCCTCCAAACGAATCCCTGCAAAAAGAAGAAACAAAAATAAATAAATAAAAAGTTAAATAAAGATTTAAATATAAATTAATAAAAATGGGATTTAAGCGATTTTGTAAAAAGCACCGTTGTATTCTGTTTATCTACTATGCGTAATATTGTTTTTTTTTTTTTTTTTTTTTTTTTTTTTTAAGATATCGTGGTGGAAAATGTTCTATGAGCAATCGAGTTTTTTTTTAGTAATTCATCGTGATTTTTTTTCACTTTTTTCCCTTTAAAAAAATAATTCTTTTTTAAAACTCTTTTTCTGAAATGAGAATGCTTTAGCTGGAGGTAATTTCAAAATTACCTTCTGGAATTTTTTTCGTCATACTTCGACTATTGCATTGTCAAGAAAATTAGTTCTAATGCATTTAAAATGTGAAAAAAAGCAAGTACGGAATATATGTTTTTGTATTTGAATTTTTTTTAATATATATTAATTTGTAGTTCCATATTTACAGCCAGTTCGTTTAAAAACTTACGTTTTCTCTGTTGGTCACCACTTTTTAAAAGTCTAATTTTTGAAATTATTCACTACATCTCTCCATCAATTCTTCTATTTTTTTAAAAACTTTTTTTCTGAAAAATAATACTCATTTCCCCAACATAGTTTTAAGTTTATTAAAATAATTATTTTTAACTTACTTTTTAATTTTTCAGAATTTTTTAAAAAATTCTTACTTAAAAAATCTATTTTATTGTCAAAAAAAAAAAATTCCTTAATAATTAGCTTTCTGAAAATATTCTCAATTTTATGAAAATTTTAATAATTTTTTTTTCTAAAACTGATTTACCGAAACTCCCACATCAACTTCTTTAATATTTAAAAAAAAAATTCTTTTCAAGCATTTTGATTTTTAAATTACTCCTCCCTTTTTTCATATTTCTATTTTTCAAAATTTGTTTTCAATTTTTTTAAAAACTGTTTTTATATTATTTTTTAAACATTTTCTTTTCAAATTATTATAATAAAAAAAAAATCCCATCTGGATACTCTGTCATTAACATCTTAATATTTAAAATCCGCTTACACATTTTTTTTCCTCTTTTAGATAGCTGACAAGTATAGTAGAATACCGGATACCACTTTTTTAAAAAGAAATAAGTTTCATAGGATGAACTAATTTCAAGACATCTAATTACAAACTCGAAAATGAATTTTCTATTATGTTATAATAATTTCGCCTAGAAAGAATCGAAAGTAGTCTGGCAAGTCAAACAGATTTATTAAAACACTTCTAATATGTGAAGATTCACTTGAAACACATGAGGACTTTTTTTTTCAAGAAACTTTTTAGAACATTCCTTTTAAATAATAATAGGTAAAACCTAGATTTTTATACAAAAATTGAGCGGGCTTGAATACCTGACTTCTTTAGAGCTTGTTAGGTCTTGAAGTTTCAATGTTTGAGACACAAAATGTCTTGTACAAAATCTTAAAGCAAAACAATTTTCAGGAAAAAAATTTTTTTTTTTAAAGTTATTTTGTAGCCAAAAAAGATTTTTTGATTTAGTTTCTTTTAAATGGCATGAAAATGCATAACCTGTTGATCCAAAAAGACTTTTCTGTACTTTAAAAAAAATTACTTGATTGAAACCAGATTCAATCCGGGGCATATTTCTACCACTATCAGATGTTTCAGAAATATATCTTGGTATAAATACAATGGTATAAAATCTTGGAACATAAATATTGTATTATTTTTAAATGCATCCCGAGCTGTGAAATAAAATAAGAAATTCACAAAGCGTTCGACGTTTGACACTTTTCACATGCTGCTTTTGTAAAATAACTGCCTAACTTTTATGAAAGACGCTTAAGAGAATTCTATAGTGTAAAAACACATAAAAAATAAATAAAAAAAATTTTAACTGCGTGACATTTTTCCCCAATCTCTAATGTTTTGGAATATATATATATATATATATATATATATATATACATATATATATACATATATATATATATACATATATATATTTATATATATATTTATATATATTTATATATATATATATATATATATATATATATATATATATATATATATATATATATATATATATATATATATATATATATATATATATATATATATATATATATATATATAGCATTAACTATAATAATGTATACATAAATAAAATTTAATGGTCTTATTTAGATGTTGAGAGTATGAGAGTTCGATTCCCAAGGACGAAACGACGCCTTCCACAATGCATCATCATAGGCGTCAGGAAATGTGGTACTCGAGCGCTTTTGGAATTCCTCAATTTGCATCCATCCATCCAGAAAGCATCGGACGAGGTAATGTTGTTTAATCAATTGATGGAAATCACATGATTAGTTTTCTGTAAAAAATGTACTGTTTTCTGTAACAATATTGCTTTCTATTTTTTCTTACTGCAAGACGATTACTTTCTATTTTTTTATTGCGTTTTTTACAAAATTGGCAAAATGAAGTTCCATTGCGTTTTCTTTCATGCCCCCGAAATGTGCTGCATTAAGACGATTCTAGGATGCATTGGCTTTGATGCCTACCGATTCGAATTGAATATTACTAAACTCTTGTAATTGAAACTGTTCCTCCCTTACGTATATTGAATGTTCATCAACTGCAACATATCAAATGTATTATCCCAACATTACCCGCAGCTTTTGAATGTTATCTTTAATAATACAAATTAAAAAATTATATTTAAGGTCACAAATTCATGTTTAAGCTGTAAAAATATTTAAAAAAAATTATGTTGATAACTTTACGAAACATTACCGAAGAAGACAAGATAAAAATATACAAAAATCAGGTAGTTTGTCAGAGAGAACTGAAAAGACAAATAATATTTTCTGTGTGTGCATGTGTGAAGATCAATACTACATTCAAATTTCATCAAGCAGGCAATAATGACGTCTTTGTTTTTTACAATTTAGAAGGCGAATGCTAATGCAAAATTATCAATTATCCGCAAAAGCGAGAGTTCTTAAAAGAGAGAAAATTGGAACACAATATTTTATTCTAAAAAAATAAATAAATAAAAAAGTTTTAATGAAAAATACCACTTATGGAAGGCGTAATTAAAATATTTTTTTAATCTCAATCCATGACTTGAATAATGTAAATTGAGTACAATAAATATAGCTCCCACTTCTAAATTAAGTTGAAGTAAAAAATAGCAAAAGAATAAATAAATTTGGCACTCTATATTATTTACTTGGAGATAGCATAATGTTGCTTCAATGGGGACGAAAAACGCTGGTACAACGTTCCAGTATTTCTTAGTGTAGCTGAATATTCCGGTATTTTTTAGTAAGATGGAACGCAGTTTCTTAACTTCTTTTTATCAAAATGAAGTCTTAATTTGAACGTAGTGCTAAAAAATTGAAGGATAACTTATAATGTGCTAAATTTGAAAGCAAGCGTACTAGAGACTAAGACAATCAATCAATTTAGAGATTAGCGATTTACCCCCCCCCCTACATTCGATTTTTAAGCTGAGATTGTTATATTATATTCCGATATGTCTGTTTTCAGGAACAGCGGTTGGTAAAGAGGGAAACAATATTAAGTATGACATTTTTTGAATCGTTTGAAGCAGCTCAATGTATAAGTTTTATTGATAATTAATTTATAAATCTGTTAGCTACTGTGTATTGTAAATTGATTTTTATGAAAGAAAAAATAAAAACAAATATGAAAATAAAAACATTTAGTATTGTTGTATAAAGAGAAAAATTATAAAGGTTACGATACAATAAAAAAAAACTTTGATAACTTCAGATAATTTGATAATTTTATATTCCATCTCTTTACGGTACTTTGACTTGCTTTCGGGTAAAAAAAAGTTTTAACACACACCATTGAAACCTTTTTTTCAGTAGTGTTTCATTTTATTTAAAATACTACATCAGATTCATGACATCCTATGACTAATTTCAAAAGCTCATAAACAGAAGCTCATAAAGCTCATAAGCAACAGAAAAGGAGGAAGTATGTTTTATAGAACATTTCTTTATCTTGTTATGATCAAATTTTTTTTCTTCCTTCAAATAATGCTTTAGTTTCTGTTATGGAAAACAAAAAAATTTTATATTTTGTATTTGATATATAGGGTGTCCCGTAATGACCACCTGTAATACATATTTTTAGAATTTTCGTCAAATATGAAGTCAAAAATATATATATTAGTGGTTGTGCATTAATATTTAAGTAAGGAAAAAAAAACACGCTATCGAACTTTGCGGAATCAATAATGAGGAAAAAAGGAGTGAATTCCAAAAATGATTTGAATGCCTAATGAAACTATGAAAGCTGGAAGTATTTCTGATAATAGCTTTTCATCTCTCATATACCGTTTTGGCCATTTTGTTTCTAAGAATCGCTTTTTTACCACTCTCTGTTTCCTAGGGCAGTTTTTTGTGTTCTTAATCCCCCCCTTCTTCAACAGTAATTTCAATAGTGCTTTTTTTTTTACTTACTTAAATATTCATTTGCGCCAGCTAATAGTTGTTTTTTCATGGTCATGCGCTCAACGCGCCTGACTGTGAAGCCAGTGGCTGCGGGTTCGAATCCCGCTCAGGGCATGGATGTTTTCCTCTCTGTGAGTTGTTCTCTCTTGTGTGAATGTGGCCCACCCTATAAAAGGGTATCTGTAGCAGTGTGGCGTGGGTTATGATGCTCTCTTCCGTGACTTAGGTTCACAGGTGCCCACTGGGTAGCGTTAAATGAGCAACACTTCTTCCGAGGTGAAGAACGTATTTCCTGCCGTTAGGGGAAAAATAGATATATTTTTTGACTTCATTTTTCACATGGATCTTAAAAAAATTTTGATTCGGAAAGCTGAGAATATTAAAATTTTATATAGCATTTAAGCAATGCTAAATAAACTAACCACTAAATATGAAACGATTTAAGAGTATTCATTAAATTGAAAGAGATGATCATTTACTATCCATTTCACTGGGTAAGATGCCATTTGTGGCATCATTAGCACCAAAAGTTTTTAGCAGTTGTGATAATTTTGTTTTCTTTAATGTAGATCATTTGAATCTTAACAACAATATGCAAACCTTGCCTATAAAAAACTGATCAACATTTGTTAAGTTAAGCTGGAGTATTGAGTTTTGATTCTTTTAATAGTATTTAATGCTGTATTGCAGGTGCATTTTTTCGACGAAGATGACAAATACAAGTTGGGTTTAGAGTGGTACCGTCGAAGGATGCCTTATTCTTTCCCAGATCAGATAACCATTGAAAAAAGTCCCGCTTACTTCATCACTGATTCAGCTCCAGCCAGAATTCGAGCTATGAATGAAAGTGTAAGGTTGTTGCTGATAGTTCGTGACCCTGTAACAAGGTTAATATCCGATTATGCTCAACTGGCAGCTAACAAAGCTAAGAAGGACAAGGCACTGGCCTCCTTTGAAGATCTCGTCTTCATGCCCAATGGCCAAATTAACACAGCATACAAGGCGGTCCGCATCAGCATGTATTCCATCTTCTACGAAAAATGGCACAGGCTTTTCCCTCGTCGCCAGATCCATATCGTTGATGGAGACGATCTCATCCGAGATCCGTTTCCGGAGGTGCAGCGGATCGAAGAATTCCTCGGAATAGCGCACAGAATCTCAAAAGAGAATTTTTTTTACAACAAAACAAAAGGTTTTTATTGTGTTCGAAATGAAACGACTGAGAAATGTCTCAATGAAAGTAAAGGGAGACGACATCCGATAATCTCTGATCAAGTCATTCATAAACTGCGTCAGTTTTACGCTCCTTATAATAAAATGTTCTTCAGAGCTGCTGGTCGAGATTTTGGTTGGCCAGAAGAATAATACATATCATGCTCTGTATCTCGCTATCATCACAACGACTTTTTTTAATGTGTACAAATTATTTTTTTATATTAGACTTCGGTGCATATACCCAATGCTTCCCTATCAAAATATAATTCATGTTTTAGTATTATATATTTTACATTCTAATCGTAATTAAGAAAAAGAGCTTTGTTTGAGGTATAAAAGTATCTTGAGAAGGTCCTATGAACTACCAGTGCATATCAAAGCACTTACCTTAAACTACAAATTTTATAAAAACCAATCAAAAGTTAAACAAAAATTGTTTGTTAACTTTTCAAACGAAGGTGGCGCTGAATATATACATATCAATATATCTTAGACCATGGTGATATTACATGACGGAATTTAACAAAATAATTATGTTATGCTTCCTTTACAAGCAAGAAAATAGTTTATATATTAGGAAATAAGGAGTAATGCACGCCGAATACTAAAGTCTGATATATGTTTAAATAAATGCTTTCTAAGTATTTTCTTGATAGCATTGCATTATTTCGATATGCCTTCAAATAAGTTTAATTAAAGACATTACGCAAAAATTTATATTTCAGAAAGGAAATTAAGTAATTTCATAAAAATACACGTCAGAAGGTGAATAAAATTCTTTTAGAGAAATGTAACAATAACATTGGTGTTTCAGGTATCCAATTTTTGTAGGAGACGAAATTAAAATACTTAGTTAGAAAAGCTCTCAAAATTTCACTCACAGAAATAAAATTCTCATTATTTGCTAAATAACAGCAAAATAATTATAATTTTTTAATTTCTGAACGAGTAATTTAACTTAGTTACGTTCAAGTAAATTATGTTCTATCAAACTTTATTTCATTTATCTGAAATTATAGGAGGAACTTTTTGAAATTTTCAATTATTGCGGGAAACATATACCCACCGTCCTCCCGTGTCAACGATGACTATGATACAATAGTTTTAAAAAAGTAGTTCTGATACGTGAATTATACATTTTATTTCTATTATCATTTTTATTCCACACTTCGCTACTAAATATTGTACTTAAAATTACTCGTGAACAAATATTTTTTACAAGATTTATTCATGAGAAACTTTTGGTTTTTTATCACATTAAGTACAAAATAAAGATTAGATTTTATGTAAATGAGCTAATAAATCAATAAGTGTTTAGGACGTACTTCTCAGATTTTTTTAAAATTTTATTTTTCTAAAATAACAAAAAAAAATTTTCTTAATCTTCCTGATTAACATTTATAATCACTGTTAAAATTAATAATTCACTACTAATCAGTTTAGAATGAAGTTTTCATTCATTTTCATTGAACTAATTAAAGCTTAAATCTGAAATTTAGCAAAGATTAAAATGGAGCAATTAAAATGTTTATTTGTATTACTAATTGCACATATGTTTAATTTCGAAATTAAGAAATACAAAATAAAACGCATTACAAACATTGTGTTTTAAAGAAGCAAAAGTGCTAAGACTAATGGATTTAAAAAGAAATTTAATTAAGCACCACCAATTTTTGTGACCTTAAGTTTCCTTTTCTTGTCATTATGATTATTATTATTTAGCAAGATCTTAATATTTTAAGGAAAGTGCTTACTAACATATTTAAGAGCTTAAATTTGATAGTTTTTTTTTTTTCACTTTTTCGTAGTTTTAAATGCAAAGTTAAAAGTAACACACTTTTAAACAGATATTACAGCAAAAATAAATAAATAAAAAATTACAATTGAAAAATTGTTTAAAATTCAAAATGTCAGTCTTTTATGTTATTGCATCGTTTAATTTAAAACTTTCAAATTCTAAACCGAATTAAACTTAATAATCATTCTCATTTAAAATTTCATTTATGTTCTATTGATTCTATGAAATTAAGTATCTAACTAATTATTTTAAAATCAAAATTATTTTCTTTTCATAATTGAAAATTTTGGAAATAGATTTAATTAAGTTGTTCTAAAGTTTCCAATTTTGAATTTCGTTTGATAACTAAGTTTACAGTTATAATTTTATTCTGCTTTCTTAGAGAGCATATTTAAGTCTAACATTAAAATTATTTCTTAAAAATTATGCTGAAAAATTTAAATATAAGTGATATTGAACCGTTTTAGTTCATTTACAACCTTTATTATTTTGTTTTTTACGACTAATATAGAATAGGGTTTTTTTTTTAAAAAAATTCTAAAGCATAAAGTAAAACATAAGCAAAGTAATTTGTGAATTGCTAATTTAGTATTACATAGCAGTATATTTTGGTATAAACTCATAAAATTGAGAGCTTATATATTAAAATAAGTTTATATAAAAAACTATTATTTTTTATTTCTTGTTTGGAGAAATAAATAAGTAAATTTAAAGATACCTCAATAAAAACAAATCAGTAGTAAAAAACGTAATTTTCATTCGCAAGATTCTGTCTCACTAGGATCCACAATATTCTGCCGGAGATTCACGGTTTAACAATTGAAAGATAACCTCAATAAATACATATCATTAGGAAGAAACGAAATTTTCCTTCGCAAGATTCTATCTCACGTGAGATCCATACTATTCTGCCGGAGATTCACGGTTTAACAATTGAAAGATAACCTCAATAAATACAAATCATTAGGAAAAAGTGCAAGTTTCCTTCGCAAGATTCTGTCTCACGTGACATCCGTGATATTCTCCCAGAGATTCCCAATTATTTTCTTTTCATTTTTAAAAAAGATAATCAAATAATTTCTTGATGAATTACAATTGAAACACACCTCATTAAATACATATTATTAGAAAAAGAACACAACTGCTTTCCGCAAGATTCTTTTCTGCGTAATTTCCACGATATTGTCCCTCAAGAGATACACGGTTTCTTTATTTTTTTATTTCTTAATTCAAGAAGTGAAAAAGTATTTCAGAATATAAATTAAAAGAATCCTCAGTATAATATACATATTCGTAGGAAAAGTATACAATCATCCTGCGAAATATTTTAACCCCCTGTGTGATCCTTAATATTCTCCCGAAAGAAATACATGGTTTCGTTTTTTTATTTTTTAATCGAAGAAGTAAAATAGTTTTTTAAAATAATTGAAAGAAACCTTAACAACTACATATCATTAGGAAAAGAACACATCCTTCGCACTATTCACGTGAAATCCGCGATATCCCCCCTCTGAGGATACACGGTTTCATTATTTTTATTTCCTAATTCAAGAAGTTAGCAAGTTTTTTATAATATAAATTGAAAGAAACCTCAATAAATACATATCATTAGAAAAAGACCACAACTGCCTTTCTCAAGATTCTGTCCTGCGTGACTTCTACGATATTCTCCCTCAAGAGATACACGGTAACTTTATTTTTATTTCTTAATTCCAGAGGTAAATAAGTATTTTAGAATATAAATTAAAAGAATCCTCAGTATATTCATATCATTAGGAAAAGTACACATTTATCTTTTGCAAGATTCTATCCAGCGTGAGATTCGCGATATTCTTCCTCTAGAAATGCATGGGTTTTTTTAAAAAAATTTTTATTTCTTAATTCATTTTATTTTTAGAATATAAATTGAAAGAATCCTCAATAAATACATATCATTAGAAAAAGACCACAACTGCCTTTCTCAAGATTCTGTCCTGTGTGACTTCTACGATATTCTCCCTCAAAAGATACACGGTAACTTTATTTTTATTTCTTAACTCCAGAAGTAAGTAAGTATTTTGGAATATAAATTAAAAGAATCCTCAGTATATACATATCCGTATGAGAGTTATCCTTCGCAAGATTTTAACCCTCGTTTGACACGCAATATTCTTCCACAAGCGATACACGGTTTCGTTTATTATTTTGTTTAATTGAAGAAGTAAATAGTTTTTTGGGTAAATAAAATATATACCTCAATAAATACATATCCTTTTTCCATTGGTAGTTTAGATAATTCGCGGGAAATCAAGAAATTCTAAAAACATGAAACCCATTGTGCAAACATACAAAAAAGCATTACGAGCTAACTCTGTGGTCAGCCAACAATAAATTTTAGTGAAAGGTGCTGCCAACCCACCAAAAAAATGTTTATCGTGTATCATTCTGACACAATCTTTCACTGAAGCTTTTTACGGTCCAGTCCGAAAATTTACTTATTCAAGTTTGACAATGTAGTAAACAGAGAAAATCTGCATAAAGAACTCTTCCGAAGTCAAATCAAGTAACAAAATTTTTCTGAAATACATTAGAGTATAAATAGCAATATTTATTTGGTAGTTGATATTTAAAATGGCAAGATGAAATAGTCTTTTAATACATATCATTGTTCCTGATAAAACTGCCCTGACATTTCAACATGCCATTTATTATATCATGGAATTTAGTACAGTCAGTACAAACCTCCTCTAGGTGGAAATTTTTTTTCTCTGATTAATGGTGGTAGCTTGATACTGAGTATTTGTCATATTTACATATCAAAATGTAATGTTAGATATATATTTACAAAGCATATTTTAAATGCAGCTGATATATTTATAAATTGTCTTTCTAACAATCAGACGTCGAAGAATAATAGATCAATATATTACTGTTCCTTATTTACTTTTTTATTCTCATCATCTTTATAGAAAAAAATATTTTTTTATTATAACAACTAAAAATGCAATTAAGTCTTTCAAAATTAGTATCTAATCTATAAATCGTGTATAATAACAACGTTGAAAAAATATACTATTCGTAAATTCAGAGAATCAGTGGAAATACAAATTGTTATATATAAATCAAATATTTTCGCAAATTTAAAATATTTAGCATTAGTAAATATCGTGTAGAAATTATATTTTGACAAAAAAAGTATATATATGTAATAATATTTCGTAAATGTTCATAAAAATTTAATAACAAACAAAATTTCTCCTGTGGAATAACGCTTTAGGGTTGTTTATCAAGAAATATCATTTTGTGTGTTTGATATAACAATTACGATTCGCAACAGAAACATTCATAAACATCCGAAGTAAAAAATATTTTGAAATATTCTTATCATCGGCAACTAAAACATTTGTGAAACATTGTTATAAATAAATATGAAATATTTATATAATTATGAATCATATATTCAAATGCTGTTTCAGATAAATTCCTTTTAACTATTATTTGTGTGAAGGTAAGAATTTAAATGGTGACATTAGTTATGATATAATCATGAGTATTTGGAGTAGTTATAGGTGACATTAATTATTATATAATCATGAGTATTTGGAGTAGTTATAGGTCTTGAAGCATTTCTTTAGTGTAAAGTTAAGATATATTTAACTATAACTATTGTTTACATTTGCTCTTGAACTGCCTCTTATTAAAATAATAAAACTTATATTACTTATTTAGCAATAAGCACATCTCAGATACACGGATTTTTTTTTTTAACTTTAAGATTTATCTCATAAATGTTTGTTTTAACTCTGAAGCTGTAAAAAATCTTAAAAGGGCAAACATAAACATGACAATAAATTAATAGTTGAATAAGTAGAACAGAATCAATCAAAAACATAGTACGTAATGTAATTCTCAAAACTTGTGGACATCATAGTTTATCCTTGGTCATAATTTATCACATCGAATTGATAGCCAGATCCCTTAAACATCTGATATTATTTAAATTAAATAAGTGAACATTTATTGTTCTCTAAAAAAATTACCCAACCTACATAGGAAAAAAGTTACCGATTATGGACCACTAAAACATCAACAATGTTATAGTGAATGAAAAATAATTCCACTGTAAAAGCAGCATTAGAAATAATTTCACAATAATGAAACTATTTTTTTCTCCAAATATGCGCTTTAAAATATATTAAAGTAGTAGGATGAACCAGTGTCTAGTTAAGCATGTATGAGATTGGATCACAGGTTTTTTGCAAATTAAACTACCGAGAATATCACAGTTTGAAACACCGGTCTCTCAAATTAGACATCCATTTTTTTAGAGAGAAAATAAATTTTCGCGATTATTCATTTTTTTCTGTATTTCTTATTCTTTTTAAAATAGAACATAATTTTACCTTTTAAAAATGATGAAATATTTGAGCTCCACTTTTATTAGATTGAGAAGAAGGATAATTTATAAAAAATATATATTGTTTAAGGAAAATATTTTTTTTCAAATTTAAAGCATGAGCATTAACTATTTGGATATTAACTATTTGGAAACTTGAAGTAAATTATGCAAAGATAAAATTATATTGAAAAATTCTAGATACATGCTTAAATTTGTCTGAAATATAGATCTACAGACAGAAAGGAATTGTATTGTTATAAATTAAAAGAAAATTATTCTCTGTCATTCAAAATTATTATCTGTGATCAAACGATCTTAGGTCAATTTATATTACATCAATTTACTTAACAATCTCTATATCCGTAGAAAACTCTGCCCCTCAAAGTACGTAACAATCTTTTTTTTTTATCTTCATTCAATTTTTACAAAGCGAACTTATGATTGTCAGATACTTTATTAATCATTTTCATTAATCGATAAAGTATTTAACAATCATAAGTTCGTTTTGTGAAAATCAAATGAAGATGATCAGTAGAAAACCTAACAAACAAGTTTTTTTTTTTTTTTTTTTTTTTTTTTTTTTTTTTTTGAAAACTAATGACGATGACCAATGGAGAACAGAAAACAATAGTTATAATAAGCTTTTTGCGAAAACTAAATAAAGATGACCAATATAGTACATAACAATCATTAATACATTAATAGTCTGGTAGACCTCAATATAATGGAATTAATAATAGATCAATAAAGTACACAATAGTCATAAGTTTTTTTTTATGAAAGTTAAGTAAAGATGACCAATATGGTGCATAACAATCATAAGTTAATTTTGTATACTTTAAATAAAACTTATCAAAATTTTGCACAACAATAAGTTTTTTTGGTGAAAATTAAATTCTGTGATAATTAAGTTGATGACTAATAGAGTACACAACAATTGTATTTTTTGGTGAAAATCATTTACAGATGAGCAATAGTATTGTTCAAATAAAAATGATTAAAATGAATTAAGATGAAAATTAAATAAAATTGATTAAAAATAATTATGATGAAATTAAAATAAAAATGATTAAAAGCATATTTAAAAACTTCCTCCTCCGTCCACATCCCTCTGAAAATCATGAAGAAAAAGGTTTTTGAATTTTACTCTTTGCCAATATAAAAGTTTAAAAAAAACTATCAATATAAAAAATGTTACTATAAATGAGAAATGTTTAATACGATTTGTATAATTCCATATGTGTTCTTGATTTTTCTTATAATGCACCCACCATGTTGTTATAATGCACCCACCATGAAAAACAGTTAAATGCCTTGATAATAATTATTTCAATCACATAATTTCATAAAAAAATGAAGATACATGAAAAAAAATTAAAAAGATATTTTAACTTGTCATAAAATATGAACTGTACTAGAAGTGGAATTCTACTTACGCCAAAAATGATTCCATTATGAAAAAAAATCGAAATGAGAGCTTAATTTTTAATGTAAAATGAATCAATTTTAGATGTTATTTATTTTGAACTCTATATTGATTATTTAAGATTATACTTCGACTTCTGATTGCTAATGAAACTGTCTTGTAATTCAGCGTGTTAAAAACCTATTTTTTGCTGATGAAAAAAAGACTTCAAAAATTTGTGATCCAATGTTTTATAGCATATCATTTTTAATATAGTGTTTACAGCATTTATCTTTAATGAACAAGTAAGTCAATAACTAATAATTTTTTGAAACAAAGTGTTTCAAGAGTGAGAGAATTGCTTGCAACAATGCACTTTTTAACTGCGCACCGTCAAATGGGGTTGCTTTGTGCATCATTAAGACTTAAAAAAAAATAAAATTTTTATCAATCTAAATTATTTCCCTTATGTCACAATAGTAATTCTCGTATTTTCAATTTTAAAATTTCGCATTTTATTGTTTAAGTAGTTCTATGAGAATTTTTTCACTCTTTTTGTGCCTTAAATAGTGTTGCGGAAATTTGTGTTCTTCAGAAAAAATGCATTATGTTTTGTTAACAGGTAAGCAAATTTTGAATAATACAGCTTACTTTGCTATAAATATTGTATGGTATATCATATAAATTATTTAATAATTATTATTTGAAATTTATTTTAAAAAATGGGGTAACTTTGTGCAACAAGCATTAAACATTTTGTTATGGAATGAAAAATTTGATGCAAATAATTACAATGTCTTAATATTGAAAAAAATCCTTCCTTAAAAAAAAAAAAATATTATATGTTAACCTCACTAGAGAATACGTAATTTTAAAAAAAGACACCATATCATTACGTGTTCATAATGGTTTCCAATGCAGACACCATTTTGTATGAAATTATGCCTTCATTAATAAAGGTGAATTCTAATGTAAACACCATTTCGTATGAAATTGCGTCTTTATTAATAAGGGTAAACAATTCCAATATCGACACCATTTCGTATAAAATAGCGTCTTCATTATTAAAGTGAACAATTACAATCTAGACATCATTTCGTATGAAATTGTGTCTTCATTAATAAGGTGAACAATTTCAATGTTTATACCTTAATCGAACGAAATCGTGTCTCGTTAATAAGGCTAAAAACAACGGAGAAACCATTTCATAATGGCCATCATTCGGAGGGTGTTTAGCCAATGTAAACATGTCCTACTTGAACCGCATTCCAAATGTAAGGCCCCCATCAGTGAAAATTCTTAGGGTCAAAACGTCAATGTTTTCGAAATATGAAATAGAACACTACCTCTCCACCTAAATATGATGTTCGAAAAAACCTGGTATGTAACAAAACTAGTGAATCAGCTATGAACAAATAAGATATATGTATAGAAAAAAATCAAAAGAAATCATGGGAATCATTGTGAATTCTAATAAATTAAATGTTTTGTTGTTTTTGATTATTTTGGTTTTATTGAGTTGTTTCTAGTCATACAATCGTTATCTTTTTTTTAATTCATATTTTTATTCATAAATAATATTTATCGAATATATTATATATTTGCATTAAATATGTTACTAAATTTTCATTTACATGATTATGCTTTCATTTTGTGATTGTAGTTAATACTTTTTCATTTTTTATGATTGTAATTATTATTTTATTAGTTTTGCGATAGTGATTAATGTAATTATTATTTTATTAGTTTTGCGATAGTGATTAACATATTTTGTTATAAAAATTATCATGCATAAAGTAACCCCAAACTGGGGTAACAATGAATATGTGCTCTTATTATGAATACCTGCTCTACTTACACTTAATTGTATGTCAAAAATATATGCGTTTAATTTGAATATAAACATAAAAAAACCTAAAATTCATCACAAAGTTACCCCATTTGATGGTACCTAAAGTTACTTCGATCATAAGTAACTTTCTTCAATGTTATTACTCTCGAGTTTTAACATGTGAAAACAATACATATCATATGAATGAATATCCATGTTGACTCTTTGTTAAAAATAAATATTTGTTGTATTTTATTAAAAGAGTTGAAATACATTTGTTTTGAAACATATATTCCACAATTTCACTTCAAGAATAATTTAATCTATACTTTTATATAAAATTAACTTTGAATTGTATTTATTATTTATTTTAGATTGGTAACATATGTATTACAGTATTTCATTCATAAGTTGTAGATATCACGCAAGCGCAAAATCGTGTTATTTTTGACCTTGTTAACAAATTTCAGAAATAAATTTTAAACAATGATAAAAATCCTCATTATAGTTCAATGATAGTTAGTTGTAAGTAATATTGTCATTGTCTTCAAGCGTCAAATGAAACAATTTCCCCAATTAGAAAAATTTTATGAAACTTAAAAATTAGTATTTAAATTTTATTAAAGTTGATAACAATATTATGTCAATGCTACTTAATTATTAATTTATTATATCTTTAAAATGATACTTTCAAAATAAAGAATTTTAAAAATTATTTTAACAAAATATGTATGGATTTATTTATAGATAGAACACAAATGATGCTTGATTTGGAATGATATTACTAAAAATAAAATTAATGTAAATATCTTTAAAATGATTTAAAACAATTACTCTTTGAAATCTACTAAGAAATTTTATTCTTATGTGTAGATTGCTGGAAAATATTTTAATTTCAATCTTTTCCTCAATTTTTTTTTTAAAAATAATAATAATAGGAAGTAATTTATTCTTGAATTTAAATGTCTCTGGTTATGAATTCAACAATACTTCTTTTCTCAGGTTCCTACTAAACTATGTAATCATTTGTCAAAAAGAAATATTTTAAATTAAAATATATTTAGATAGTTAAAAAATGAAATCTTGGGCATTGGATCACACACACAGTCACTTCCTTTTCGTACTTCAACAAAAAATTCTATGGCAATTTAAGTAAATCATCATATTATTATTAAGAGCAAGTTCTTAATAATATGAATATTATAATAGCAGATAAATATTATAGTATATATGTGAATAATACTATATTATATATATATATGATTACTGTAATTACAAGAATATCGTAATTACAAGAGCATCGTAATTGCAAGAATATATTTATTAATTAAAAATGAATATTTCGCTAAGAATAAAACATAATGATATTCATTTTAATAAAGATCTTAAATAACATTGCAATTTTATTCATAATTTGAAATTTTTCAAAACCTGCTTTGGTTTAAAAATGCTACAAAAAAAATAAAAAATTTTGTCTCAAATATAATTGAAATTAAATCTAAGGGAATGAATTGTTTTCATTATTATTATTAAAAATAATTCTAAGAATAGCCTTTTAAAACATTAAAAAACTTTAGGGGGAAAAAATTAGGGAAATTAAATCAAGACTTACAAAAGCAAAAGATGTGTTGGATTATAAAAGGATTTCTAAAGCATTTAACTGGATATCATTAACTACTCAAATATATTTTGACTAAGTTTCGTTTCCTCACAAATGCTTACAAAAAAAAAACATAAAAATATTTATAACAATATCTTTTTTAATATATATTTACATAAAATTTAAAAAATACCAGAAAAACTTCTAAACATTTTCACAAAAATTCTCCATTTGTTTATCTGTCTGAGTAAATACTACAGTCAAATAAAAAAAAATTTCTGAAACAAAGCTATAAACTTTTCTATGCAACTGATATAAAACGTAAAAATCTTAATTCCACCAGAATAGCTTGAAATTCATGTTTTAAATAATGGATTAGACAAACAGATAATTTACTATATTTTATGGTAATCATCATTTATTAGAAAATCATTTTTCTTGGAATAACTCTAATTAAGATCTAATTAATCACAGAAAAAAACTAAAGTTTTTTGAAGAAAAAAAAAATATAGCAATTTTCCTATCTCTGTTTCACATTTGATAGTACTTAAAGAGATATATTTAATGGATGTCGAATGTAATAAATAAATAAATAAGCAATTTTTATGTCTATTATTTTATTATTTGAAAGTAGATTAAAAGATATGTTTATAGGATGTCATATAACATAAACAAGTAACAATACATCAACACTTTAAGCATCTTTAGTTTTTTAGGCATAACATATTAAGAAACTAATTTTTGCTTTAAAAAGTTCTCTGATTCAACAAAAAATTAGCCAACAATGACAGACCTCTTTAAAAATAAATATTGACGTCAAACTTGTGAGACTGAACTAGATCAGTTATTATCTAGCACAGCGGTTTCCAAACAGTGTTCAGCGGAACACTGAGGTTTGGTGGAAGAGTTAGGGGGTTCCGTGAGTTAATCCTTTTTTGTTACTAATAATGTGTTTTGAAACGTCTGATTAAAATTAGATCAAACCTATAATTCATAATTTATTTAATCTTCCGGTTGCCTTTATGAAATTGCTTCAAAAATAAAATGCCAATGAAACAGAAATAGCATTTTTAAAAAGAAAATATAATATTTCTATTTACAATATATTGAAAAAATTATGAAAAGAACAAGCATTTATAAGACATAGCATTAGTATTTTCTATTGCGTTTTTCAAATCTATATAAAATCACTCATCATCATCTTAGTTGGCCAGACAGCCCTATGTGAGCCAATGCCTTCCTCCTAAGATTTCTCCATGACGACTTCCGATTTATCTTTTATCTCCAATTCTTTTCATTAATTGCAATATAAAATCACTAAATTCTTTAATAAAGAATGATGTTTTCCTAATAACCATTTTTAACGTTTATAACAGTTATAACTTTCCATTTTGAAGTAAACCATAATTCGGTTCATTTTATTCATTTTCAGCTAATGCATAGACACTAAAAACAAATTCATAACTAGACTAGATATAGAATTAGGATTTCAAATTTGACTGTCGGAGATAAAACCTTATTTAATGACGAAAAATCTTCATTCCTCTAATTAATTATTTTAAAAGTCTGTGTTTTAGGTTAGAACATTCATAATTATTTTAATAAACTTTATTTATAAAGTCGGGGTTTCGTTAAAATAAGATTGATTTTTTATGGCTCCCAGGCCAAACAAAATTGGAAACCACTGTTCTAGCATACCATCAATAAATTAAGTTTTCTGGTTACTAATGTCTACAATACTTTAAACTCATTCACTTTTGTTTCGATTGGCTATCTATTGATTAATTGACGCATAATTGAAAGACGGGTGGTTTATGGTCAGCTTGGACATCTCTATATATGGTGCTTCAAAAGGCGACATCATGAAACTAAACCTTGATGCCGACGTGAAACAATAAAAACTTTTTGTTTTTAAGACGATTAGCAGTGTTAGTGAGATTTTTTTTTTAAAAAATATTCTATCTACACATCAAAAAAAGTTCATAAGGAGATCACTTGTTCTGCCCATATCATAATATAGTTATATATAGTATATTAATAAAAGAAATGAAAGTTATTTTTGTTAATATATATTTGACATGCTTATTCATTTAAAATAGTTATTTTCAATACGATGCTCAAGAAGAAGAAAAAGAAGTGACTGTGTTGATTTAGTTTTGTTACTAATATAATACTATCCATCTATTGTTGATGCAATAAACCGCTGAAGTATTTTCAAATCCCTATTTGAACGTCTCTTATAGCTTATTATACTTCATATGTGGTGCAAATACAGCCAAATGATGATGCAAGAAAAGGTTTTATAACTTCAAGTGTGTATTTTAAAAGATCTCTGCAATTTAACATATTCACTTAAGTTAAAATTCAAATCATGTATGGTAAAAAAAACTACAAAAAAGTGCATAAATGTATTTTCTATTTGTTTTATTTTTATATTTTGAATATATTTGTAATGAATATATACTGAGTGGTCACTAAATTAAGACCGTCTTGCAGTTTTATGCCCAAATATGGTATTACTTCACAATTTTGTCCCTAGAGGGCCAGCGTAGTTTAAGCATGCTTTCGAGTCTATATTTCGTGTGCATAGTTGTCTGAATAGGGCATCACACCTAAACAACGTTGTTGACCAAGCACATTCTGTGATGACTTGTTCGAATGACGGAGAACAAATAAATAGAGAAGAAAGATGATGGATCCAAAAACATGACGAAGCCTTCAGTTTGTCATGTAATCGCCAGAACTCAATCCTAATCAGCAGTTTTGGGATGAAGTTAAAAGATCCATCTATTTAATCCAGTTTCAACACTATACATTTTTACACAATTTGAACGTGCCACAAACGACTTGTTAACATCTTTTAGATTCCATTTGCAGAAGCATGAAAGCTGTGTTAAAAAAATTAGGTCACAGGAGAAATTAAGAAGGTGGTCTTAATAAAGGGGCCGTTTAGTGTAACTAGTAGGATATTAGAAAGTAAGCACGAATTCCATTTTTTTACTAAAAATGAAAATTTTTTTTAGTGTAATCCCATAGCTTTAAGTGTTTCATTTTAGCCTCAAATGATTCTATTTAAAATTTTGAATTTTCTCATAAATGATGAAATAGCTTTAAAAAGCTATCATTAAATTTTTTTTTACACTTTCCATAGTATTTTTGGTACACTAAACTCATTAATTCAAAGTGTCTGTATTTTAATAATGCATAAATAAATTTATACAAAGCGGGTAAGCATATGCTTTCATATTAATTATGATACTACCGAAATGAATTAGAGGCTTATCTCATTTTGCAACCTATTTTCATTCCTTTTTTAACTTGTCAAGTGTTAAGTATAGTGGTAATTCCATCATTACCACTCTTAATATGCATTATTGAAATTTTTGTTGAAAATAAAATTAAAAAAGTATACCTACTAGGAGTCACGTAAATATATTTAAACGAGGAAAAACGAAAAAAAAAAAAAAATGCTTTAGAAATCTATAGAAATACTACTGAGGAAGGCGGATCTGAAAGCAAAAGATTTGAAATTCAGTTGTTAGAAACACTTCCAAATTCCCCCAGGTAATCAAACTGGCTTTGATGTTTTCATCTTGTCTTTCTCACTAGTGATTCAATGAGCTATTAATGATCTTACTATAGGAGACAACCTATGGAAGCAACAGGTGCTGAATTTCACAGCAGTTATTCTATTTATTAGATTTAAATTAATGTTTAAAATTATGTAAAATAAGAAACGTACAATTGAGATATTATCGAACAACGAATTAACCTTTTCTTGCATCTCTTTTTATGGCTATTATCTAACATATCACTTTTCTTGTGAATCTTATAAAGAATTTTCGATGTATACATATCATATATAAAATGTTCTTGTTATTTATTTATTTATGTTGTATAATGGTTGAGGTAAATTATTTTTATATATCACTGATACGATTGGTAACGTATTTATGTATTGTTAATGGCAGAATTTAATTTAACCCATTATCTGTACTACCTAATAGTGTGTATATGTGTACACATCTACTTCAAGTAGACTTATCTAATTATGTCTATGTTTACCTAACTGTTTATAAATATGTTTATATTCATTTCCATTTGATTTTAGATCTTTTTTACCGGTGTGAAATTTTTATATTTTAGTTACATAAAAGTTATTAAAAGCCATGTATTAAAAGTTTATGTATGGTTTAGAGAAGTTTGTGTATAGGTTAGAAAATTTCTAGTTAAATAAATTTAAACACGATGTTGAAAATTTTTTATGATTGTTTAAATATGTATTTTTAAACGTTTTGTGAAATGTTTAACACAACATTGAATTTAAATTTTTCATACTCTACTATGAATAAAAATGATCGATTGCATCATTATTAAAGTTTAGATGAAACTTTATGTATATATTTTGTTGTTTACTTGAAATTAAACGCTTGAAATTAACTCCTCTTAAGAAACATTTGTTATTTGAACTCTCGACATGGAAACAAATTATTCACTGATAATAATTCAAATTTAGATTTTATAAAGTATTCATTAAAATTTTACCCTTACTAGTCATTAAAGCCGTCTTTTCTTAATTTATATTAAATGTAAATGCGATAATTTTGTGAAAAATCATTAACTTTATTGATTACAAACACTCTAAGTGGGACTATTATTTCCCATGAGACGTGGGTAGAGCGCTCACCTCCTAATGAAGTGAACCGGGTTCAAATCCCAGCGGTGGAAGGTTGATCCGAATTCCGCAACTGGCTCGCACCGACCACAGTGCTGACATAAAATATCCTCACTGGTAGACGGATTGTGGGTTAGAGTTCCCTTGCAGCCAGGATAACCGTGGGAGGTTTTCGTGGTTTTCCTTTCTATGTATCGCAAATGCGGGCTAGTTCCATCAAAATTATACGGGAATGTCAAAAAAGAGATAAATGCTAAATGCATGAATGGGAAAGCGAACCAGAATAAAAATGATGTTGTGAAATTTGCGCTGTAATATTCGCCAAAGAATAAAAGAAAAACGAAAGTATACTTCTGTCTCTTCACAAGACGGTAAGGTTAGGAAAAAAAAAAAAAATTATAACAATAGCAATTGCCCAGATTTTAAATATTTATATTTCTAACGCTATTATGAATATTACTATAAATGATATACGGAATTATAGAACAATGTATCAAGTTGTTTAACAGTTAAAAATGATCGATGTGTGATGTTTTTTCTTACACGACTGATTATTAAACTATCATTAGGTTCGTTCCACACATTTTGGACTTTCACCCTGTTAAGGTTCTTGCAGTGTTTTCGGTATAGGTGGTTCATAAGTAGCGCCTTAAGTCTGTGGATAGCAAGTAATTTATGCTTAATTAGATGACCACCAAGATCCCCGCATTTTACCCCAGGTGATTAATTTTTTTTTTTTTTTTTTTTTTTTTTTTTGGATTACATACAAAGATCCGTCTACTCCAGTTAAAATTTCTTAAACTGGAAAATTTCAAAATTTTAATGATCAAATTCTAGTTAATTTTTTGACTTTAAAATCTTTTGCATATTCACTGGATTTTTGATTTCGTTACAGTTTTGCACTGCACGAAAGCTCGTATTAAGAGATGTGCGGAGCTGCAGACGCAAATCGATAAGTTAATTAAAAAAATTTTGCATTATTTTTGTTTTAAAATTTATATAATTTCAGACAAATACGGGCTATCATTGAAAACAAATCCCTTTATATTTACTTTATATTGAAAGTAATTTTTTAAAATAGAAAGTTTATTTTACATATAAAATTTCATAAAATTTTAATGTCAAAACTAGTAGAAAATTAAGTAGGACTAGAACTAAATGCCGACCTGATTTTTTCGGTAAAATGAACTTATGACTAAAGGATTCCAGTTAGTTACAAATACTCTCAAGTGTAATAAGCGCGTAAGTTATCGCAATTTTATGATAATTGCTGCTAAAATACTTCATGATACCTCTTCTTCCTGTTATTTTTCTAAGAAAATGTTAGGGAATTCTCTTGACCAATTTAGCCACTAATTTTTATTAATTTTTTCACTTATTTATTTTTTATTTATTTATTATTTATTAATTTTTTTATTATTTATTTATTTATTATTGTTTGAGAAAGAGGTGGAGTATTATTCAGACTCTTCCATAATTTGTTATTATTAATTTTACTGAAAATAAGAAGCTGTTTTACGATAAAAGTTTTTTTTAATTATTTTAATTTTTTTTTAATATCATTCATTTTTTTTACTAATCTTTGGCGGTAATTTTTATACTTCGTTTGCCCGAAAACGTAACTCTACAACCTGTCATTGAAGTTCAGAAATATAAAGTTAAATAATTCTCCGGTATTTTAACTTATAAAATTTGAAAGGACAAAAAAAAAAAAAAGCCGAAAATAAAAAAAAGCATTAACATCCCATTACGATCATCAAAGATGAGCAACGGTGGCTCAAGATATAAGAGCGATTGTATCACAGTATGGCACCCAGGTTCGAATCCCACCGGTGGCTGGTTGATATGAATTCTGCTCCCGAATCACATCGATCACAGTGCTGACGTAAAATATCATCAGCAGTAGACGGATCGTGGGTTAGAATCTCCTTGTAATCGGGTTAACCGTAGGAGTTTTTCGTGGTTTTCCTCTTCATGTAACGCAAATGCAAGTTAGTTCCATAAAAAAGAATTCCGCTAAAGCTAGTTTGTCCTAATGCTTGATCCAAGAGTTGCCTTGTTCCCCGGGTTGGGTTTAATATTACTAGGCTACGAGGTTGAACATTGATAGTTGTAAACTCAAAATTGGGTCAGCAGTTCAATGCCGGCTATGATTCTACCTGTATATTCTTATTCATTTGATGACTGAGACTTTGAAATGCGTGTTATAAAATAAAATAAGATGATTGTCAACGAGGAAATATATATAGATCAAATATATTTCGAGCATTCGTTTATTTTAATAAAATAAGAGAGTTAAATGGGCCGGGATAGCCTGGTTGGTTGGGCATTGGACCCATGTTCAAGAGGTCGTGATTTCGATTCCAACCAGCCGAAGACCCTCTTATACTATAAAGCGACTGGCGTATGCTAAATCTGTCGGGGTCACAAAATCATCCAAGTTCCCATAACAAATCAATACCTCTGGGGAAACAGAATCGGAGCTTGATCGTGCTCTATTTCAGGTCAAATTTACGATAGGTGGATGGATGAATGGGGTGTGGATGCGTCCTCCCTGTAAAACGGGCTGTGACGTATGTGTCTGACAGAAGTTGAATTCTTGCCAAAAAATGGCGTTACGGGGAAACAAGAAGAAACACACCTCTGTTGTTGTTGTTTCTAATACTACTAGCCAATATCAGCAAACCTTCCTGGTCACATCCCATTTATAGGGTGGACTCATTCATACGTCGTAATTTTCCACAGATCGTAATTTTGACCTGAACCAGTGGACGATCAATCTCTAATTCAGTATTCCCAAAGATATGATTTATTATGGAATCATAGTGGACTTTGTGACCCGACAAATTTAGATATTTTTTAAAATTCCCTGAATAATTTTAATATAATTAGATAAATTAATAATAATAATTAAATACTATAAATTTAAAAAATTCGTTTGCTTCAAAATTGATTTCTCAGAAATTATTCAACCGATTTCTCTTAAAGTTTGTATTTTGCCATATGAAATAACATTCTTTAAAATGATCTAAATAATTGAATGCTTTGCAGTTCCACATTTTTTTTTTTATATATTTTTTTTTAACTATAATAAACTTTTTCGCATGGAATTACTTTTGAATAAACGAATTTTAGAATTGTATTCAAAAGTTTTTAAATTCCCAATTAATATTAAGGGATCTAAACTTTAGACCGCTCTCCTGGCCAAACTATGGGGACTATGCTTTTCAAATTGCGGCTACTCCCTATATTTTCAGAGTCAGAAATCTGAATCTATCGAAAAAAGAAATGTTTACTCAGTGAAAGTACGCTTTTGTGTTTAATTTCGTAACTTAAAATACCGTTTGCACTAATTAATAAGCATATTCAAGGTTACCGTCTCAAATCATTCAGATTGAGAAAAAGTAACAGATAAGAAACTAAAAAAAAATTTTAAATTTCATTGTGTATACTTTTATTTTATTTGTATAAAAACAATTTTTTTGTTTTTATTGTTCGACTTAGTTTAAACATAGCCACCGAGAGTCAATGCCTCTCAGTAGATTTGTGACGTCATCCTCTGAAGGGCAAGCGAAGCATAAGATAACGCGGTATTCAGATTTGTATTAAGAGAAAACTATAGTAAATAGTTCAAACTTTTGGCCCAGTAATATATTTTTGCTTTAGCTAATTAATTAAGCTTTTCAAGTTATTTTTAAAGTTATAACTCAATAAAATGAGCACGTAGGACTTCCTGATGCTTTTCAATAGAAATGAATGAATAGAAATGAAGAAATGAAATTTAATAAGAAATTTTTTACTTTCAATTTTTAAATCTTGATTCCTCATAACTATTTTTAATATCAAAAGAATAAACCTTATTTAAGTGTATAATTTATTATTTTCCAATATGTAATTATATATTAGATTTAATCATACTTGAAAATAAGAAATGATACATTTTAATAATGAAACGGATACGA